>CM060591.1:23790497-24117997 GCA_030578255.1 Tiaroga cobitis
ATTAGATACATTCAATATTAAAGCACTAGGAAAGAAGAGACAAACTACATTGAGGAAGATTTGGAAGGAATCCAAAAAAAGATGCAGGGTAAAGGAAATGGCATTACTTGCCATTCTTAACACAACACCACCGTCTCCTGACAGTGTACTGGAGGAGCCAGTGGAACCTCCTGCAGGACCAGTGGCCCAACCTACCCCTGAACTTCCAGTGCAACAACGCGTCCAATATCGCCAACACAGGCCACTGAAGCCAAATTAAAAGAACATACAAAACAAATCAAGGGAAAGCTTACCAGTCTAGAGAGGGAGAACAAACTTTTGAAAAAAAAATTCAGGATGGAACAAAAAAAAAAAAACAGTAAAATGCAGAAAAAAACTATACCGTCTTTGTGAAAATAAAGTAAACAAGAATGTCAGGGAGAAACGCAGCAAGCCACAGCTCAAACAAAATGCAGTTGAAAAGAGAAAAGAAGTAGAGTTGTTCTTGTCAAGAGACACCAACAGCAGACTGCTTGCAGGGAAAAAAGACACTGTGGGCAGGGTGAACAAGAAGCGGCGGAGAGTTCTGACAAAATCACTGCGAGACCTCCACAGTGACTACCTCAAAGATCCCGGATGCAAATACCGAATGTCGGACAGGCAATTTACTAGATATAGGCCATTTTATATAACAGAGGCCAGAGCAACTGACCGCAATACCTGCGCCTGTATTCAACATGAAAACATGCGCCTACTAATTGACAGCATGGCACATAGGGGCTTAATTCAAACGCAAAGCCTATCCTCTCTGCTCAAAAGCATTACATGTAATGTTGATAAGAAAGAGTGTATGTACAGAACATGCACTGAATGCTGCTTTGAAGAAGTTCAGCTGGCAGAGTACAACCCCCTTGACTCTGCCAGATGGGAATGCTGGGAGAAAGAGGACGTGACTGTTGGTAATAGGGTCTTTAAAAATTGGGTAAAGAAGTCAAAGTCTGGCACAGTCGAAAACCTGGTAGAGCAATTCAGACTTGAGCTTGAATCCATCAGTAGCCATCAATTCAACTGGTTGCATCAGGCAGAAAAATTTAGGGAAATGAAGGAAAATGTTGCTCAAAATGAAATTGTCTTGCACATAGACTTTTCAGAGAATTACGGTTGCAAGCTGAATTCAGAAATCCAGTCTTATCACTTTGCGGGAAGCCGAAAGCAAGTCACACTGCATACTGCAGTTGCCTACACATCAAAAGGAACCCAGAGCTATGCAACTCTGTCACCATCATTAAGGCATGACGAGAGAGCTGTTTGGGCACACATCGTGCCTGTTCTGGAAGATGTGATGCTGGAACATAACCAAGCCATTGACACACTGCATGTCATCAGTGATGGTCCCGTAACACAATACAGAAACAAAACCAACTGTTTTCTGTTAAGCCAAGTTCCCTTCACAATGGGCTTTAAACATGTAACTTGTAATTTCTCAGAAAGGTCACATGGCAAGGGAGCCCCAGACGGTGTTGGGGGAGCAGTCAAGAGAACAGCAGACAAGTATGTTCTGAGAGGCAGTGATTTGCAATCTCCAAGAGATTTCTACGAGTTTCTATCCTCCCAAACAGAGACGAGTGTGAAATTCAAATGGATTGAAGAGTCAGATATTGAGGCCTACGACAAACTGCTACCTCCATCTGTCAAACCAGTTACAGGGATTCTAGGTACACACCAAGTCTTGTCATCATCACCAGGAGTGATCCTGCACAGAGACTTAAGTTGTTTCTGTTCATATCCTGAAGTGTGTTCTTGCCACAAATCAAAGAAGGTGGACTTTGGAAATGCTTTGGAGACTGAATCAAATGACTCATTTGAGGAAGAAGATAGATGCACACAAGGAAAATTTGCCATTGTGGAGTATGATGGGAGACCATATGTTGGGCAGATTGTGGAGGTTCATGGAGATGAACTAAAAATAAACTGCATGAAGCAAAAGAGTGAGAATTAATTTGTGTGGCCGGAGAAACTTGACTGCATTTACTATCCACGGCAGAAGATAATTGGTGTCATATCTGAACCGGAGCCAATGCACCGTGCTGCTCGACTCGCACCCCTTGACTGGTTGATGTTCAATTCTTGATTGATGAATGTTGCCACGTGCTAAGATGACCTCACTATTGAATATGTTGTTAAGTATCTGATAAAAAAATATAGTTCCTGGAATTGTTTTATAATAGAAATTTCATACATGTAATATTTTAAAATGAATTGAAGCTGTTTTTTCAAAAGTACCAAAAACTCAAAAAGGAAATGTGTGCAATCTTCATGGTTTTAAATGTGTTTAAATGTGTTAAGTATGATTAAAAACTGTTCTAAGAATATGTTTTAGATGGAATGGAGTTCATGAATGTTGTAAGCCCGGCTGGGTCAGGCCAATGAGGGTCTTCTGATCAGCGGGGGAAGGGCTCTGCGTGTTACAAGTCTTTCCTTTTCCACAGCATTCAAGATTAAATGAAATACATTATTTTACATGTTTTGACTGGTTATTTCATCTGACACCATAAATGAAAAAGGGTTTTAATGATATCTGGGCATCATTAAAAGTGAACGAATATTTGATTATTCTTTTTAAACTCTTTAATTATGTTTTACTCATCCAGATTAGGAAACTATGCCACTTAGAGTTCCTCGCATCTTCTGCGGGTCTCACGTTCACAATCTCGCCAGTTCCCTTTCAAGGGAACTTCGAGCTGCGTTTGAGACGCGGTGGGAACGCTCTGCGTGATTGCGTCATGAAGCACGTGTAAAATCAGTCCAATGGAAGCCCGATACGTCATGGGTGACGTCATAGACCAGGAAACTATAAAGCACCCTTGAAAACAGACCGCGACAGCTTCTGTAGTCTTCAGCAAGCGCTCTCTGTGATTCTGTCCTTGTCTATTTATTGTTGTTTGTCAAGCCCAATATATATATCACTATCTATCATTATGGCGAGCAAAGCAAGTTGTGTTGTTCCCTGCCCTCGTTACATCACGGGTGGGGACACACATCAGCTTTTTGTTGCTGTTTGGGAGTGGAGTATGCAACAGTCATTTCTCGAGGGATCTGACTGTGCATTGCGAGAAGCTGTCCGTGAGGACGCTCCGCTCCCGCCGGGCGTTCTTCGAGGAGGACGGTTCGGTTCGCGTTCCCCGAGCGGGTCTCTCTGTTGCCGAGGCTCGGAGACGGCTCGTATTTCGGGGTTCGTAAACGGATCTGACAGCGGGGGTTGGGACGGGCTCCGCCCTTTCTCAGCTTTCACATGCCAGATCTAGTGTGCTGCGATTTCCAGTTCCGAGGAATTGGTATCGTTAGTGTTTTGTTTTAAAAGGAGAACAAAACAAATACAAATCTTTATAAAAAGGCAGATGTTTGAGTTTTCAATGAATACATTTTCCAGCTCATAACTCTGTTGAATAAAGAGGAGCTTTTTTAAAGAAAAAAGGAGGTTTTATCTAGTGCTGTTGCCAGTTAAATATTTACTGGCCAGCTGAACATTATGAGATTGAAAATAAAGAAGAGTTTGTTAAAGATGAACTGTATCTTAAACAGAGAAAACTCTGTATCTCAGCCTCCTCGTCGGGGACTGTGGTTTTTCCCTATCTCCACACTGAGGTGTCGAGATCGTGGAATAAACCGGTTTGTATTTTATGTGTTTAATCCCCAGATGTCTGACTATAGTAATGTTTGGGTATTAAGTATCATAGTATGACATTGCCTCGGGTTAAAGAGACGCTTACGAGCTTTCTCTTTCCCGAGTCGGCGTCATCGTTATTAACCCCGACGTTACCCACCAGCCATCTTAAATAATGAATACATTTTTTATTAGGCAGCGCTGGTGGGTAAAGTATGTAAGGACATGGATGAATGTGAGGGGCGACTCTCTGAGGAGGGTCGCAGCGCTGCCAGTTCGGTTGTTTCCTGCTGGTGGCCACAGAGTGATATATGTATGTATATATATATATATAAGTTTTTCTGATATAAAGATAAAGGAAAATAAAGATATAATTATGTCTGTTCTTCTGGACGCTCCGCTTTCAAGAAAACTGAGATATAAACCTTTCATCATTCTTCCTCACCAATCTAATGTTCCTGAGATATTAAGCTCCTCTCAGCAAAAAAGTGCAAAACAGAGCGTCGCCATTCGGGCTCCTCCGCAATTGAGGGGTACCTGGGTGGCGGTCGCAGTCTAGCCAGTTAGAGACATGCAAGATCTGAGGACTGTTTTATCTCTAAAATAGCTTTGACAAAGAAGAAGCCCTGACACCGAGGCGATCAGGCTTCTAAGGGTGGTCCCCTCTGGGGTAGGGACGGTTTTGAGAAATCGTTTCTCCTCAGCGCCCTTTGGGGTGCGACTCTCTGAGGAGGGTCGCAGTACTGCCAGTTCGGTTTCCCTGCCGGTTCGCCGTTTCAGGGCACCAAGGTGTCAGTGTCCCCAAACGAGCCTTCAAATAAGAAAAAAAAGAAGAGCAATCAGTTCGGTTTCCCTGCCGGTTCGCCGTTTCAGGGCGCCGAAGTGCCTGCTTTTTTCAACGATCCTCCGAGGAGGGTCGTAGGAACTAAGCTAGTTAGAGGTAGGCAAGATCTGAAGACTGTCATCATCTCTAATAAAGCTTAGACAAGAAGTCCTGTCGCATGAAAACAAGGCTATCAGGCTTCTGAGGGCTCCTCCGGGGCAGGGACGGTTTTTGAGAAATCGTTTCTCCTCGGCGACCTCTGGGGTGCGACTCTCTGAGGAGGGTCGCAGCGCTGCCAGTTCGGTTGTTCCCTGCCGGTTCGCCGTTCAGGGCACCGAGGTGTCAGCGTCCCCATACGATCCTCCGAGGAGGATCGTAGAGCGGTCAGTTCGGTTGTTCCCTGCCGGTTCGCCGCTTCAGGGCACCGTAGTGACTGTTCAACCAAGGGACGGTTTTGAGAAATCGTTTTTCCTCTGGGGTGCAACTCTCTGAGGAGGGTTGCAGCGCTGCCAGTTCGGTTGTTCCCTGCCGGTTTGCCGTTCAGGGCACCGAGGTGTCAGCATCCCCATACGACCCTCCGAGGAGGGTCGTAGAATGGTCAGTTCGGTTGTTCCCTGCCGGTTCGCCGCTTCAGGGCGCCGTAGTGACTGTTCAAATAAATCCAGAGGCCAGTCTTGAGAGACTGGTTCCCCTAGTAAATTTCTGGCAGCGTGGAAACTACTGCCACATATTTCTCAGTGGGTCCTGCACACTATAGAAAAGGGTTTCAGAATTCAGTTCGGTTCTCGTTCGCCCAGATTTCTAGGGGTCCTCCTTTCATTGGTGGACCCCGAGCAGGCTTTGGTTATGGAGCAGGAAGTACTATCACTTCTGCAAAAGGAGCTGTAGAAGGGGTTCCTCCTCCCAGCAGACAGCCATTACTTCATTGTTTCCGAAAGAGGATGAGGTGGTTCCCGAGGTTTGCTTTCGGGGGCGAAGCATACCATTATTGGGTTCTTCCATTCGGCCTAGGTTTATTACCCCACACCTTTACAGTATGCGTGGATGCAGCTCTGGCTCTTCTGAGACTCCAGGGCATTCGCGTATTATACTACATCAATGATTGGTTGTTCCTAGCTCAATCTGAGTTTATGGCAGTTCGGCATCGAGATGTCGTTCTGTCTCATTAAGGATGTTGGGGTTGCCTCTCAACGCCAAGAAGAGTGTGCTCTGAGGACCACTTTTCTAGGTGTAGCAATTCTACAGCAAACGTAATGGGGTATATCTAGGCCAGTCACTCACTGTGAAACAGTTTCAGACGGGTGGGTCTCATGGCAGTTGCGTCCAACGTTTTACTTTTGGCCTTCTGTTCATGAGACCCCTGCAGTGGTGGCTCAGGACCAAGGGGTTTTCTCCGAGGGGAAATACGTTTTCGCATGATCAAGGTCACGCGGCTATGCCTTCGTGCTTCGGTCATGTGGAAGAACCTTGGTTCCTCGCCCAGGCCCAGTGTTGGGGGCTTCTTGTCGACGCATATTGCTATCGACGGATGCTTCCCTCACAAGTGGGGGCGATCATGAGTGGTTGCTCGGCGAATGGCGGACAACACACTGATGGTCTCGTATATCAGAGCAGATATCCTGTTGAGGCAGGGGCTGAGGCCCAGGGGATTGGAGACTTCACCTCGAGGTGGTGGAGCTTCTTAGGGAGAACTTTGGTCTAACTAAAGTCAAGTCGACCTTTCACATCGTTTGTACAACGCATTGCTCTATATGGTTCCCCCTCACGCAGCCAGCTCTTCGCGGACTGGATGCGATGGTGCAGGTGTGGCCGAGGCTGCACCTGTACGCATTTCCCCCGATATCTATGCTCCCGGAGGTTCTGGAAAGGGTTCGCCGGGAAGGGGCCCGTCTGTTACTAATAGCCCCTTACTGGCCGACTCGAGTATGGTTCTCGGACTTGGTGTCTCTTCTGAGCGGCTCTCCTATGGAGATTCCAATCAGGAGGGACCTGCTGTCCCAGGTAGAGGGCACGATATTTCACCCTCGACCGGAGTTGTGGAAACTGTGGGCCTGGCCTCTGAGGGGGCCAGGCTCATAGAATCCGGTCTCTCGACTGAGGTCGTTGAGACCATTCTCCATTCCAGAGCCCCTTCCACGAGAAAACTGTATGCGCTGAAATGGAAATTATTCTCCACCTGGTGTGGTGAGCGTCAGTTAGATCCTGTTAACTGCCCTGTTGGTTCAGTTCTCGATTTTCTGCAAGACCGTTTCTCTGCTGGATTATCTCCTACCCCTCTGGGGGGTACTTCTATTGGGAGAGATCCTCTGATTACTCGTTTTCTCCGTGGTACATTGAGGTTGAGACCTGCACTGCACTCCAGAGCACCGGCTTGGGATTTAGCCATTGTACTTGAGGGTCTGGCTCCGTTCGAGCCCATTGAAGAGGTTTCAGAAAAATTCCTCACTTTGAAAGCTTTATTTCTCCTTGCTATTTCATCTATCAAGAGAATTGGAGATTTACACGCCCTGTCGGTTGCTCCGTCATGTTTGGAATTTGCACCTGGTATGGTGAAAGCATTTCTATACCCTAGACCAGGTTATATTCCTAAGGTCCCATTCAATGTTGGGGGCCCAATAGTGCTGCAGGCCTTTTTCCTCCACCTTTTAATACCCCAGATCAGGAACAATTGAACCTGTTATGTCCAGTTCGGGCATTGGATGCCTACGTTCACAGAGCTGCCCTGTGGCGTAAGTCAGAGCAATTATTTGTATGTTTTGGGTCACTCAGAAGAGGGTGCCCTGCATCTAAACAGGTTATGAGCAAGTGGATAGTCGAGGCTATTTCACTAGCTTATGAAGCGGGCGGTCAGCCTTCACCTATGGCTGTACGGGCCCTTTCTACAAGGAGTATGGCGGCCTCTACGGCCTTAATTTCGGGTGTTTCCCTTCTTGACATTTGTAATGCGGCAGGTTGGTCCTCTCCACATACATTTGTCAGGTTTTATGACCTTGACCTCTCCACTCCTGGGGCGAGGTTGCTTCCTTCTAGTGTGCGCAAGGACTTCACACAGAACGGGCATTTGTCACTATGGCGTAGTGGGTATGGGGTTCCCACCGCGTCTCAAACGCAGCTCGAAGTTCCCTTGAAAGGGAACGTCTCAGGTTACGTATGTAACCCTGGTTCCCTGAGAGGGAACGAGACGCTGCGTTTGCCTGCCATACTTCCTGCATGCCCTGATCGACTTGCTTCAGACTTTTTCAGAAGCTGTCGCGGTCTGTTTTCAAGGGTGCTTTATAGTTTCCTGGTCTATGACGTCACCCATGACGTATCGGGCTTCCATTGGACTGATTTTACACGTGCTTCATGACGCAATCACGCAGAGCGTTCCCACCGCGTCTCAAACGCAGCGTCTCGTTCCCTCTCAGGGAACCAGGGTTACATACGTAACCTGAGACGTTTTTGGTCACCAAAACAGAGGTTTTGACTAATATAATGGCATTTTACTGTTTTTTTTAAAGATATTATAAGCATCAATGTTTTCTTATTGATGGATCTATAAGTATCAAAGTTACTTTTGGTGTGATATGTTTTGCACAGTTTATATTGCTGAAAAATAAAAACAAATTAATAATTGTTACAATAAACACTATTCTGACTATTTTTATGCAAAGACTATCTTTGTCCTTTGGTGTGACGTTTTGTCCTATGGTGTGACAAACATAAAACAACAGAAAAATATACTTATTTTAAAATATCTTTTAAAAAAAGAGTCAAGTTTGGCATTAGGGGAGTTACAATAATATCTCCTCTTAGATGGGTACAATTTCAAATAGTTTTGAAAGGTTGGTGAAAAAGTTTTGACATTTGTAGGGAAAAGTTGATCAAGTTATCTATTCATGGTGTAAATTATTCTAATTAGTACTTTTCATGTAAAATAAATATCACTTTATTAAAAAAATGTTTTAATAATGTGAACAATTCTCTCAAGTCTTTTTTTAAATGTTATTTAATATAATTTCTTAGTACTTTTAAATGTCACACCATAGGACACATTTACAGTACTGTTGAGTGAAAACATGAAAAAAATATATGAGGTCATTGACAAAATGAGTGACCACTACTATTTTCTGAAACTACAGTTTTCATACTCCATAAATATATGTATTTTTTCTTAAAAAGTTATGTTTTCCAAAAAAAGTACTTTTTCTTGGCCATTTGTCAACTACCCAAATGTAGACTCCCTATATAAATGTCAAATAGTTATTACATGTCTAGCAGGTATATAATAAACAAACACAATCAAGAGATTAAAATATAATTGTGTTATGTATGACTTAAATGCAGTGTTATAATAAATGCTTATCACTAAGCAAATACAATACTTAGAAATGCAGTAGTACACTATATCCCTGTTCAAAGATTAATTTGCTGCACATTAACTGCACCAATATATATATATATATATGCTAAATTCAGCTGAGCATATAATAATAATAAGCTGCAGAGTTATTCCTTAAAAAATACGTTACACATTGTGCATGAAGAACAATAGATTATTTAAATTGACACACATAAGGCTTGCAAAGCAACACCATTAATTTACAGCGTTCTCAACGATTAAACACACAGACAGTGAAGCTCCGTCATTATACGACAACGAGCAGAAACGCGCCACAACATTATTGTGAGGTAAAACTAAAAACAAACATCAGTATACTTACTGGTAGTTGCACGCACACAATTCTAGGAACTTATAAGTACAGCAACACTATCCTATATTATCCATATAACTATAGAAGCCACAGTCTTTTAACAACAGCGCTATCTTCCAAACTTTCCCGAACAGAACTTTTAATCTGTATTCTTCCTCGAGCCACTGTGAGCGCAGTGCCGCTCCCGATTGGCTTATTCTCAAGCAGCCAGTTTTATCTGCATAAAAAAAGGTCATCCTTCGTCACACCGTTGCTGCGTCCCAATTCGCATACTATCCGTCCTAAATAGTATTCGAAAATAGAATTAGTACGTCCCAAATCGTAGTATGTTGAAATGAGTGTCCCAAAGAGACCCGGATGGTCTACTATATACGGTCAGAATCCGAAGTGCAGATCGTTGCACACTCTAACCATAGACATCATATAGATAGACGCCCTATCGGCCGCTACTGCCTATTGGCGCGGACGAGCCGTGGGGCCGCCATCTTAAACCGGTCACCCGCTCCGCTCAGTGTAATCTGTTTGGCAGGTGCAATGAGCTGTCAGCGCATTTAATTAATCATATCTCACTGAATACCTGATTTAACTGATTTTCACGCGGGTTTTTTTGCTGCAAAGGTCATACACGTAGCTACGATACAGGACACATTGAATATTTTACTCACAAAATACAAACAATAGTACGGTAATGTTAAATGTTAAATCTTACTTGTGAAAAGTAATCCCCGAGTGATGGTCCGCCGATTTGAGCAGGAACATGCTGCACAGTGCTCTGGCATCTACTGCTGCTATGCAACGCAAATAGGAGTATGACCTGTTTAAGATGGCGGCCGCATTTCTTGCGCCACAGCGGCCAATAGGGCATCTAGTCTCTAACGGCTGATATTGCCCACAACACATCGCGCGTTGGACGAGGATTCGGTTAGAACTACAAACACGACTGAAAAGTGTTCAAAAACTACAGACATGGAGGACGCGCGAGTCCCGACGGTTATGTAGAGTGGTTTAGATAAAGGGGTTTGAGTGATTAATTATCAGTATCTGACCTCACGAAAATGTATTTATTCAATGTTGTCCACATTATATTGCATCTGCAGCATTGTGAACTTTTGCAAAGATACGTTTAGCCATTCACTTTTAAATGCATTAATATATTTAAATTCCAAACACATGAGGAGAGTCTCGGCATGAAAGACCCATGACTGGCAGATGAACGTGCGACAACAATTCTCTCCGAAATGGTAAGAAGTTATATTAGATTGAATGGAGGATTTTAACTGTGACGAGATGATTGACAGGGCAGTGTACGGTGACAGGATGCACGCGACAGATCTGTCCGTTAAAGATGACGAAGTAGTATCCCAGAGGAAAATTTTACTGCTCAAAGCTTGCTTTTCTATAGCTCAGGAGACAAATTTGAGATTCTCATCTAAACCTTATTTTAATCTCTATTTTGTCTAAAATGTTTCTCATATGTTTCTCCTAAAATTCACTAGGAGCAATAGGTGAGACAGAGGAAAATTTTACTGCTCAGAGCTTGCTTTTAGGAGACAAATTTGAGATTCTCATCTAAGCCTCATTTTAATCTCTATTTTGTCTAAAATGTTTCTCATATGTTTCTCCTAAAATTCACTAGGTGAGACAGAATAATCAGAGGGAGTCATACCTCAGACTAAAAGGAGATGCCTTGCTAATCTCAATTCGGTGTTTTTAATGACTCCTTTATTTCTCCTTTGAAAAAGAAAATGAGCAATACTGGAGCTACTATGGAGCAAATTCCGAGTCTCTCGCTCACTCTCCCTCTCATGCACACAAACACACATGAATTACTAATTCAATCATATGACCTTTTCCTCCTACCAGACTAGATTTACCATTCTAAACAACACAGATCATCCACTTCAGAACATCTTGATGGACGAAAGAAACAACGGACGGGAATGCTACTCTCTCTTTACTGCAGGACAGACAGAAGATGTATCCACAACCATCAGGCTTTAAAAATCTATAGCAAATGGCAGATTAGCTGATGTAATAAAGAAATAAAGAAATTTGAATCTGAATCTTTATTTAAATCAAAATAACATTAACAAATTTAAAGACATTTTAAAGACAGCAAAAACTGTTTAAACATGGTCATTACAAAACTAAAGTGCTTTATTTTTTTGTGTAAAATTCTGTTTTTAAAACAGTAACAATTTTAACAATGTTATGAGCAGTGGCAGGCCAGGTTGACAACAATTCAAAACAATAAACTCGAGTCTCTGACGCCAACATACATAATTTGAAAACAAGGACTTTTTGTGAACATTGTCATTTCAACAAATGTCTCCGTGTGCCCCATCCGATATTTACAGTGTTGCGGCCCTGATGCGGCATTTGTTTATGAAGGCTTTTTTGACCTTACTTTTCTCAACCGGTGTCCAACCATCCAGTGTACTACAGCGCATGACGTAAGCTGCAAGAATAAAAGAAAAGAAAGCACAAATTACAGATTGCATTGAGTAACGTCTCGGTTACGGATGTAACCCTCGTTCCCTGAGTAGGGAACGGAGACGTTACGTCGGATGACGGAGAATGGGGGTTTCGCTTAGAAGCCAATCCTCTTCGAGTATTGAAAAACGAGCCAATGGCAAGAAATGCCATGGGGTCTGCGGAATTTGCATAGCGTATCCCCGCCTCACCACGTGGGTATAAAGGGAGGATGCGGACGCAAACGCAGCTATGTCTTCGCTGAGGAGCCGAGACTGAACTCAGGCGTCTACCCAGCGGTACAGCGGAAGTGGCAGGGAGACGTAACGTCTCCGTTCCCTACTCAGGGAACGAGGGTTACATCCGTAACCGAGACGTTCCCTTTCGTAGTCACTCCGAGTTACGTCGGATTACGGAGAATGGGGGTCCCCGTGTAATCACGCCACCTTCACAGCTGTCTTCCAGTGCCCTGCGAAGTCTGACCTCCCTGTCGTGATATAGGCACGGACGAAGGAGTCCTACTTAACACAGGAATACCAAGGTACACTGGGAAGCATATCTCATGGGAGATATGCCGCAGCATGCCTACCCATAGGGAGGACTTAAGAATACACATATGGCCCAAGGGGGCTACATATGGAGGAACACTGGAGTGACCAGCCCGTAGGGTGGCATCTACTTTCAACTCCAGGAGTGGCGGGTGACTTGCCGAGGGAAAGACACATGCTCAAAGAGGCTTACAGTGGAAAATACACATGTGGGGGTTACTCAGAGGAGGAACCATGCACACGGAGGCACCTACCCGACGCACAGGCAATAGACACTGGCGCCAGCGTCAACAGTGCTGGAGGAACTCAGGGCTTCAGAGAGGAAGGCTCACCTGAGGAATATCGCACGTATCCAGTCCGTGGAGTGGAATGGCGAGCAAGCGAGACACTTAACAGCTCCCATGTTAGCTTGAAAAAGACAGTACATGGGCGGAGACTGGCTCCACTCGGAGATTGTAGAATCTGGCGAATGTGTTAGGTGTCGCCCAGCCTGCAGCTCTGCAGATGTCTGTTAGCGAGGCGCCACGCGCTAAAGCCCAAGAGGACGCCACACTCCGGGTGGAGTGGGCGGTCACACCAAGGGGGCATGGTCGACCTTGCTGCTGGTATGCCAAAGCAATGGCGTCCACTATCCAGTGAGACAACCTTTGTTTGGAGAGAGCCTTTCCCTTCAGCTTCCCACCATAACAGACAAAGAGCTGGTCTGAGGTCCTGAAACACTGCGTCCTGTCTACGTAAGCACGGAGGGCGCGTACTGGACAGAGCAGTGCCAAGGCTGGGTCTGCCTCCTCCCGGGGCAGCGCTTGCAGGTTCACCACCTGGTCCCGGAAGGGAGTGGTGGGAACCTTGGGCACATATCCAGGCCGGGGTCTCAGGATCACGTGAGAGTGACCGAGCCCGAACTCCAGGCACGCTTCGTCAACGGAGAATGCGTGCAGGTCCCCTACCCTCTTGATGGAGGCCAACGCAACCAGGAGCGCTGTCTTCATTGACAGGATCTTAAGCTCAGCTGATTGCAGAGGCTCAAAGGGAGCCCTCTGCAGGGCACTTAAGACCACTGAGAGGTCCCAAGAGGGTACGAGAGGAGGGCGAGGAGGATTCAGTCTCCTCGCTCCTCTCAGGAACCTGAGGATCAGGTCGTGTTTTCCAAGAGACTTACCTTCAACTGCTTCGTGATATGCGGCGATAGCGGCCACATACACCTTCAGGGTGGAGGGAGACAGCCTTCGCTCCAACCCGTTTCGCAGGAAGGAAAGCACAACGCTGATCGAGCATCTCCTGGGGTCTTCTCGGCGAGAAGAGCACCAGTTAATGAAGAGGTTCCACTTCAACGCATAGACATGTCTCGTGGACGATGCTCTAGCGGAAGTGATGGTAGCCGCCACCGCTGGTGGCAGGGTACTCAAACCTGCCTCGTCCCGTCCAGGAGCCACACGTGGAGTCTCCAAAGATCGGGACGAGGGTGCCAAAGGGTGCCCCGTCTCTGAGAAAGGAGGTCCTTCCTCAGAGGAATTGGCCAAGGAGGTGCTGTCGCGAGGAGCATGAGTTCGGAGAACCAGGTCCTGGTGGGCCAGTATGGGGCGACCAAGATAACCTGCTCCTCGTCCTCCCTGATCTTGCACAGAGTCCGTGCGAGAAGGCTCACTGGGGGAAACGCATACTTGCGTAGGCCCTGCGGCCAGCTCTGCGCCAGTGCATCCGTGCCGAGCGTGCCCTCGGACAGGGAGTAATACAGGGCGCAATGGGATGAGTCGTGGGAGGCAAACAGATCTATCTGTGCGTCCCCGAACTGGTCCCATATCAGCTGGACCGACTGGGGATGGAGTCGCCATTCGCCAGAGATTGGTCGGAGCCGTGACAGCTCGTCGGCTGCAAGGTTCCGCACTCCTGGAATGTAAATAGCACGAAGGGACCTCAGGTGCTTCTGACTCCATAAGAGGAGGTGGCGTGCGAGTTGTGACATACGGCGAGAGCGTAGACCACCTTGATGGTTGATGTACGCTACCGTCGCGGTATTGTCTGAACGGACTAGTACGTGTTGACCCTGTAGCAGCGCATGGAAGCGGTGCAGGGCAAGGCGTACTGCCAGCAACTCGAGGCAATTGACATGCATGAGGCGCTGGGGTCCTGTCCAGGAGCCCGCGGCTGCATGTCCATTGCACATGGCGCCCCAGCCCGTGGCAGAGGCATCTGTGGAGACAACATGCCTGGAAACTCGTTCTAGGGGAACTCCGGCCCGTAGAAAGCTGAGGTTCCGCCACGGGGTGAAGGTCTGATGGCAGGTCGGAGTTATTAGAACTCTGAGCGTACCGCGATGCCATGCCCACCTCGGGACTCGATCGCGAAGCCACAGCTGAAGCGGTCTCATATGAAGCAATCCGAGTGGCGTTAACGCGGCTGCGGATGCCATATGCCCCAGGAGCCTCTGAAAAAGTTTCAGTGGGACCGCACTCTTGCCCTCGAACTGTCGAGGACAAGTCAGCAGTGAAGACGCGCAAGTCCAGGATTGGCCGTAACCCACTGGTTTTCTTGGGGACAATGAAGTACGGGGTGTAAACCCGTAACTCCACCTCGGCTGGAGGGACAGCCTCGATTGCACCCTTCGCCAGCAGGGTGGCAACCTCCGCTCTCATGATCGGGGCATAGCCACCGACCACAGTAAGCGGACTCCCCTGAAGCGGGGAGGAGACCGTGCGAACTGAATCACATAGCCGAGCCTGATCATTCGGGCGACCCAACAGGACAGATTGGGGAGCTCTAACCAAGCCACCAAACACTGATCCAGTGGAATCATCCGAGCCACAGGCGTCCCCCCGGAGGGGCAGCGGAGCGGAGTGACCGGCACAGGTGAGGGTGGCATAGCGGCCCAGCACGCGTGCACAGTCATGCTCCGCGTCCTGACAGAGGAGACCAGGGAAGGACCAGCGTTCCGCGGGGGTCTGCTCTGCCAGGGGTCTGGCGATAGAGGGGGACGAGAGTGGTGTGGTCTGGAGACGGCACGCACTGTCATCCGCACCCTCAGAGACAGAGGGGAACGAGAGTGGCGAGGCTCGGGGGCGTCGCGCACTGCCGTCCAGCTCTGCGTGCTCAGAGATGGGATGCAGCTCTTTTTTAAAAAGATTCTCCCCCAGCCCTCCACCGGGGGAAGGAGTGGGCCTGCAACCACTCCCTGAGAACTGCAAGCCGTAACTGAGCTGCCCGTAACGGGAGCACCGCATAGTCTGGCGTACAGCGGGGCTGCGGGGCTGGTACGGGCAGGGGCACCTCCCTGCGACCACCTCCACGGCCCGGCCCGGCCACGGTGCTGCTGGGGCCGGGCGGGAGGGGGCGGAAGTCGCAGGAGGGCGCATTCGACGGCAAGCGGACTGAAGCGTCTGAGCCGCCAGCTGATTGGCAGCAGAAGCCGCAGGGTCAGAAAAAAGCCACAGTCCACTTCTGGGCGGCCGAGAACTGTTGGGCAGAGTTCTCGACCGCGCCGCCGAAGAGGCCAGCCTGGGATATGGGGAAGTTGAGGAAACTGGTTCACTCAGCCTCGCGCACATCAACCAGGTTAAGCCAGAAATGTCTGACCACACATGTGGACATCACCTGACTCAGGGAGCGTGCGGTCACCTTCGTCGCTCGTAGAGCAAGGTCGGTGACGGCAGGCAGCTCAAGGATGAGCCCTGAATCAGCCCTACCCTCGTGCATGTCACTGAACACCCAGAAGGATGGCAATAACACACAGTGAGGTGGCAGCCTGCCCCGCAGCTCTATAGGTCCCCGCCACCGGAGTAGACAAGAACCTACAGGCATTGGGGGGGTGCTTAGGGTTGCCACGCCAGGTGGAGGCGCTGTGGGGACACCTAAGTGTTGCCACAGAACACTCCACAGGGGGGAACCCCAGTGTACCGTAGACTGCGGCCTCTACGAGGGCAGAGAAGGCGGAAGAGGCCGCAGAGCAGTCGCGAAAAGTCAAAGGAGACTTCCACGATCGCATGGCCTCTTCATGCACATCCGGGTAGAAAGGATTTGGGTTCGCCACCCCCAAAAACCAATCATCAGCCTCAAGTGCTCGGGATATGGCAGAATTTTCCACACAAACCCGATACTCGTGGCAGCCCGGGAAAGCATAGCTGTGAATTCTGAATCAAGCTCGCTATGCTAGCACATCCGAGGACAGCAGCACAGACGAGCCATCTCCAGAGGACTCCAGGTCACCTTGTGATGCGGCGATAAACATGATTTCATCAGCTGGTGGACCGAATGAGAACGCGGGCCCGCGGGCGGGCCGGCGAACCCACTCGGGACCACGTGGGTTGCAACGTGAAAGACGGGGTGTGGACCGAGGAATTTTCGTCGGTTAGTTCCAGACCTGACGTCTTAGTCACCCTGGCCACCAGCCGAAGTATTATCTCACGTGGAGAAAAATAGATCGGGTTATGGATGAGGGGCCTCTCACTCAAATGAGCTCACAGAGTCTCGACCGTATACATTGCGATGGTCACGTTCCCACTGAGAGAACGTGACACACCCACGAGCGCTGTCCGAGCGTGATCAAAGCCCAAACACGCCAAACAGCGCTCGCGCCCAACAGCTGAATCTATCAGAATACCGCACTCAGAAATACACGGGCAGATCGTCTTTAGAAAGACGCGTCTTTAAAAAGACGTGCCGCGTGCACGCTCTTTTAGTGAGAGGAAAAAAACTCTGCGGATGCTGAAGCGACCAGGGAGAGACACACAGACCGGCAGACCACTGCTCAGATCGCAGGCAATATGAAACTCGCTGGATACCGCCGTCACACCAACATCAGAGAGTTCGCTCGTCTCGAAGAGATGTAGTCACTGAGAATACTCAGGATTTGGCTTGTGGAGTGAAGAGATTCTCTTGGCTCCGAAGCGAAAGCATAGCTGCGTTTGCGTCCGCATCCTCCCTTTATACCCACGTGGTGAGGCGGGGATACGCTATGCAAATTCCGCAGACCCATGGCATTTCTTGCCATTGGCTCGTTTTTCAATACTCGAAGAGGATTGGCTTCTAAGCGAAACCCCCATTCTCCGTCATCCGACGTAACTCGGAGTGACTACGAAAGGGAACCGCAGTTACCACAACAGTATTAACAACTTTTTTCATCCTGATCCGACAAAATTCACATTGTAATATATCTCTATGGATCACACATAAGGAAATGCAGAAAAACTGTGAGGACAGTGAAACAATCATAACATTTAACATAGCTATGTGATATATGGCTATCCAACACCTCTTATTGGGTTCCCACACATTTTTTACCTATGAATTTTCACAACATACTTACTTAGAATTACATTGACTTTGAACTTATCCAGGACTCTCTTCCCATCTGGCACCTTTCCGTGTTTCCCAAATGCCACAGCATTCTGGCACTCCTCTGCAGTAAAGAATTCATCAAAAAGAAGATGGAACAAGCGAAGGCAGTCCTTCTTTGCGGTTGCATGGATTGCAGCCAGGTGAGTCGAGGACAAGAAGAGGCCACTTCCTGGATATAGCTCCTGCTGCCGAGATCTGCCTTTTGGAGCCCAAACACCAGCCTGAGGTTGGATCTGTTCCACTTTGTCCAGAAAACTTCTGAATGCCTCGAGGTGCTCACCACCTGTGACACAAAAGATGTATATTACCTTACAGGGACACAGCAGCATTCATAAAGTAAAAATAAAAATAAAAAAGACAAGTTTTTAAAAAGTCCAAAAGATTTCATGATTGGATAAGAGTTTTACCAAATTGTTTAAAGCTTTTAAGATTTAGCTTAAGCATCAAATAACTCCCAATGTCCAAAGTAGTAAGACAATGTAGTAGAACTTTAAACATATACCAATATAAAAACATAATTACAATTTAATGTTGCACAACTTAATACACTAAATTATTACCCACGTTTTTTTTTTTTTTACACAACTCTTCTGAATAGATATTAGGTGTGTTAGAAAAACTGTGAGAGAAAAAAAGAAGTGTTAAAAGAACAAGTAATTGCAACAGAGAGACAAAACATACTTACTTATACCACACAGCACATCATGCAGTTTGGCCTTTACCTCCACTAATTTTTCCACCTCTGTCTTGCATGCTTCGCATGGCTTCCATGATCTGTCTTCTGCTGACTCAGGCGAAATGAAACATGGTTCTCCATATTCTGGAATTGGATCACGCTCGATGATTAAAGTATCTGCAGATGAGCTTGAAGAAGTCTCATGTACAGAGGTGCTTGTCTGGCTCTGGTCTCCAAGAACAGCAGGTTTTTGATGTGTATTAGGACTGTGCAACATTTTGAGGAAGCTTTCTTTGGCTGTAGGAGCTGGTGGCTGTCTTCGCTGATCCAAATCTGCCAAAACAGGCTGCTGTTGTGTTTGGTCTGAAGGTGTGGGTAGTGCTGTGTGAGGCTGGTGATGCTTTGAATACTGCGAAAGGCTGGAATTGTGTGGAATTGGAGACAGAGTAGTTCCATACTGGTTGAGCGACTGGACTGGTGAATGCTGGTAATGTTGTGGCGTATTTGGTGATGACTGGGAAACTGGAAGTTGGTACTGTGGCCAGGCAGTTGCATGCTGGTGCTGTGGCTGGACAGGTAGAAATGACTCTGTAGGTGCAGGCTGGTACACTGGCCAGGTTGTTGGAGGCTGAATGACATTTTGGTCCACAGTATTTGGGTGATCCTGTGCAGAGGTGGACTGGGCTGCTTGAGGTAGGAATGAAAGGTTGTAGAATCTTTGTGCAGCTGCATCTCTTTTTTTCATGTCCTTCTTTGTCGCCTTCTTGGTATCCACCGTTTTGTCAGCTGTTCCAATGAAGTCTACTGTAGCATTGTAGAACTTATTGTCAGACCATCTTGCAAGTACTTTTTCTCCTGGTGTCAGATCTCTTAAGCAAGCGATGGGTTTATCATCTTTGTTTAGAATATCACAGAGATTAAAAATCTTTGCTGTGTATCCATCTTCAAAGGTCAAAAATACAAAAAGTGCTGAAAATGAACACAAAGTAAACAAAAAGGAGATTGTGAGTAAATCAGTGCAGGCTAAAAATCAATCTACTATATCTTTGCTACTAAACATGCTACTATATCTTTATTGTCTTATTTCTAACCCTCTTAGCAAAGCAACAAAATTACCTCTTCACTTTAGCCTTCAACTAGGATTAACTTTATTCTTTTAGCACTTTCAAATGTATTTGCTCCTGCAACTCTTTGATTTATGCACTCTCTATTCTATTTTTTCAATGTTTTTTATCCCTTTCATTATTTAATTATCACATATTTAATTTTTTATTTTTTTTATTTTTTATTTTACACATTGTCTATGAAGAGTATGGCGCAGGAATATTTTTTTGTAAAGAACTTTAAGCTGCAATTCCTATACAAATTATTTTATCCCTTAAATTTTGAGATGATTCGCAAAATTCAGTCACTAAAATGTACAAATAAGTTGCACTCCTTTTTCATGACATTCCATTAAAAATTCCTGTAGGCTATAATCAATATTGTGCCAGCTACCAATATACAGTATTTATAAAAATTCCAGGAGACCAAATACTGACGAATATTTTGGTTAGTAAAGTGCCCAAAGTACGTTAAAAATAACCACTTAAACCAGTTTTAATACTTAACAAAATTAGCTAAGCCGTAGTATAGTAAAATAACTCAATTACCATCTTGGTTATCTCTGGGGGAGCTGTCTGGTTCATACAAACTCATCTTTTTCGGAGGGTTTCGCGCTCTTCTGGGCAGTTTTGTATTAGCTGCACTCATTCTGTAAAATAAACAAAAGTACAACACGTTTAATTATTGGGGTCTCACTGCACGAGATCATTTTTTTCCAATCATACACAATTTATGTAACTTTAAGAATGTATAGGCCTCGCTGAATGTAGAAATATATATTATTTTTTTTACATAAAGATGTTTATTGCAGAAAGCTAATTACCATGGCCTTCCTAGCTAGCCAACTATTTGCTACAAAATACGACCAGTTTTTTCAGAGAGTATCAGAACCCGGATACACTCACCATTTAAAATGTACTTTTGCAGCATTTGTGAGTGATGGCGCTCTCTTCTAATGCTGACGTTGGGGCTGCATCATCTACAAGGTTCAAGGTTCACAGTGTTTTTGCGCCAACTGAAGCTCAAAAAAGAAAACAAAGGTGGCGTTGCAGCATCTATAAGCGGTGAGTGGATACAGCGACTTTTTAATAATAGAATAAACTTTGTGTTTTCTTTGTAATTTAAGGTTTTTGTGAGCTTTGTAAATGTACAACACATTATCTTTTAGTACTTGATTTGTTTTTCATTAAAAAAATCAAGTTTTATTTTTATTTCAGTTAACTGAAATAGTTCTTACACGCCCATTATTTCAGTGTCATATAATTTTGTTTTCATTTACTACAATAACCTTATGAAACCCTAATAATGAAATGGTTAGTAAAATAAGTGATTGTCACATGCCAAGAATTTTCACTTGTACATTATGTACCAGCTAATAAATGTTACAACTGCGATAATTGTCATTATGATCATAATTTAGTCAACTTTATGTTAATCCATTTCTATTTAATAGGAAAGGTTGCACGTGTGTATAATTATTCATTTAATGTAACCCTTTTCAGTCTGAATAAATTTTATATATTTTGTGCCCTTTTATGAACTATCTGTTCCTTTTTTTTTTGTCAACCACAGGTTGTTTTCCCTGCAGCCCCCAACACCAGTCAATATTGCTCTTCCATAGAGGTCACTGATACATTTGATAGTAGGGGGGGTAAGTGTAACACTATTTAACACTGTGTATTAGACTGCCACCATCATCAAAGAAGAGCATCTTCTATATTTGTGTGTGTGTGTGTGTGTGTGTGTGTGTGTGTGTGTGTGTGTGTGTGTGTGTGTGTGTGTGTGTGTTTGTGTGTGCGTGTATTATACAGTTGAAGTTTCATATATTTAAAAAAAAAAAAAATGGCGCAGAAGTACAACTCACGCTGGAGGAGAAAGGTGAAGAGCCAGCAAAATACTTGCAAAAGATACAGAAGAAAGGTTGGGAAATTTGCATTTTATTGTTTTTATATTGTCATCTGCAGTGATTGAATATAAGCATATTCACCCAAGTTCTACGTACCATTTGAGGTGTTGGTACTTAACTTGCCACTTGATATTTCCACTACACTAAATTTTAGGGAAAAATAATATTTTAATGTTTACTACACTACATTTATCTGATAACTATAGTTTTCATTTGCTTTACAGATTAGCCTACATGAAGCTTCAGAGTCAAAACAGCACATTTTTAGATTAATTTACATGAATGACTTAACTGATTCAGGTCAATAACAAATCTGATAATTGGCTAGGACATAATCAACCAACCCATACATGTAAATATTATGTAATTTACTTACACTTTTGAAACTGAAGTACATTTACTGTGATATCATATACTTTAATTATTCTACTAAAGTCTTTTTCATGTGGGTAACTAGCTTTTACCAAAGTCATATTTTAACAACTTCCCTTTTACTGAAGTGTGACTTTCAGGTAATTTATAAATAAATAAAAAACATTTAGCTGCTATGTTCTTTACTCAGCTACATTTCATCAGCTCCATTTGTTCTGACAATGTTCCTCAATAATTTTATATAACAATAAAATATTTGTTTGAAATGACAGTCTGTTAAGATCACCTTTATATGTGGGATTAGCAAAATATTAAGAACATGTCTGACCTAGTAGTGTTCAACAGCACTACAAAGTACAGTTTTCAAACTGGCCATCCAAGTAAATAATCACCTCTTTTAAACAGATCCAATAAAATGTTAATATTTTAATCCCCATGAGGGGAGAATTTATAGCAGGATTTCCTACAGTATATACTGCATTGTTGTAACCAGGTATGCCTTATAAATTTGCATGCGAGTGTTAAATATGCTTAATGTATTATCATTCTCGGTTTTCTGCAGGACACACAAGGACAGGAAAATAGAGGTAAAACATGTGCAAAAATGTAAAACAACTAACTTCATTTCCTTCAGTCTCCAAGATGGCATGTAGTTAATTTATTCTGTGGAAATCGCATGTTGCAAAGCTTTAAATTTTGATCGACTGGAGCATTAATTCAAATAAAAGTTAATGTGTCCAATTAAACACTGTTACTGAAGTGAGACCTTCAAACCTCACTTGGGTTGTCAAGGGTTTACTGACAGCTCAGGTGATTATTATAACACTTTAATAGTCTAGTAATTAATTAGTAATGTGTTTAGCATAAGTATAATGAAAAATAAACATGTTGATACTAGTAAGCCATAAATTCACCTATCAAGTAAAAGCAAATTAATCAATTGATTTTTTTTTTTCTAGAAGCAACAAACTGGAGGTCAGATGATTGCAGCACCGAGCAAGTGACCAGATCTGCTAATTTGGAAGACTCTTCAAACACAAATGTGTGTAACATCCATTACGCCAACCATTCATCCCAGTGCTATGGACACACAAGTGAGATGCATCACTCCAGTCTTAATGTTAAATCAGAGCCTAAACAGCCTATTTACATGGATACATTTCCTGAGCACCTACCTGAATTTGTTGAAGAAGGGACTTTAGATGACAATGCGTTATTTGATGAAGACTTTTCAATTGATGATGACCTATCATTTGAAGACAGTTTTGAGCTTAACCAAGAGGAGGGAACAGAACTTGAAAGCTCTACAAACACAGTAGATCATCCACTGTACAGAAATGCACCAATTTCTGTTGCAGAGAGTCTTCTCCTCATAATGACTTTTGCAAACAGACACAAAATAACAGGAAAAGCTCTCAGTGATTTGCTTACATTAATATATCTGCACTGCCCCTCTGATACACAGACTGAGTTTTGAAGAAAAACGTCTCGGTTACGGATGTAACCCTCGTTCCCTGAGTAGGGAACGGAGACGTTCCGTCGGATGACGACGAATGGGGGGGTTTCGCTTAGAAAGCCAATCGACTACGAGTACTACAAAACGAGCCAATGGCAGAGAAATGCCATGGGTCTGCGGAATTTGCATAGCGTAACTCCGCCTCACCTCGTGAGTATTTAAGGAGCACGCTCATAGCAAAAAGGCATGTTTTTCTCGCTGAGGAGCCAAGACTGAGCTCAGGCGATCCCCGCGGTACAGCGGAAAGTGGCAGGAAGACGGAACGTCTCCGTTCCCTACTCAGGGAACGAGGGTTACATCCGTAACCGAGACGTTCCCTTTCGTTGTCACTCCGAGTTCCGTCGGATGACGACGAATGGGGATACCAGTCTAATCACGCCACCTTCTCAGCTGTCTTCCAGTGCCCTGCGTAATCTGAGATCCCTGTCGTGAGATAGCACGGACGAAGGACTCCTATTAGCACAGGAATACCAAGGTACACTGGGGAGCATATCCCAAGGTCTTTAAGGGAAATATGCAATTACTGCCAACCCAGAGGGGGGGACTTAGAGAATACACATATGACCCGAGGGATGCATATGGGGAATCACTGGGGTGTCCAGCCGCAGGTGGAATATTTCAACCCCAGGGGCGGCAAGGTGGCTTGCCAAGGGAAAGACACATGCTCCAAGAGGCTTACAGTGGAAATACACATGTGGGGGTAGCTCAGAGGAGGTACCATGCACACGGGAGGCACCTAGCCGACGTGCAGGCAAAAGACACTGGCGCCAACATCAGGAGTGCTGGAGGAACTCAGGGCTTTCGGGGAAGCTCACCTGAGGAAATATCGCACGCATCCAGTCCGTGGAGTGGAATGGCGAGCAAGCGAAGACACCTAACGGGTCCCATGTTAGCTTGAAAAAGATAGTACATGGGAGGAGACTGGCTCCACTCGGAGATTGTAAAATCTGGCGAATGTGTTAGGTGTCGCCCAGCCTGCAGCTCTGCAGATGTCTGTTAGCGAGGCGCCATGCGCTAGAGCCCAAGAGGATGCCACACGCCGGGTGGAGTGGGCGGTCACACCAAGGGGGCATGGTCGACCTTGCTGCTGGTATGCCAAAGCAATGGCGTCCACTATCCAGTGAGACAACCTTTGTTTGGAGAGAGCCTTTCCCTTCAGCTTCCCACCATAACAGACAAAGAGCTGGTCTGAGGTCCTGAAACACTGCGTTCTGTCTACATAGGTGCGGAGAGCACGTACTGGACAGAGCAGTGCCAAGGCTGGGTCTGCCTCCTCCGGGGGCAGCGCTTGCAGGTTCACCACCTGGTCCCGAAAGGGAGTGGTGGGAACCTTGGGCACATATCCAGGCCGGGGTCTCAGGATCACGTGAGAGTCACCCGGCCCGAATTCCAAGCACGCTTCGTCAACGGAGAATGCGTGCAGGTCCCCTACCCTCTTGATGGAGGCCAATGCAGTCAGGAGCGCTGTCTTCATTGACAGGAAGTTAAGCTCGACTGACTGCAAAGGCTCAAAGGGAGCGCTGCGCAGGGCAGTTAAGACCACTGCGAGGTCCCAAGAGGGTACGAGAGGAGGGCGAGGAGGATTCAGTCTCCTCGCTCCCCTCAGGAACCTGATGATCAGGTCATGCTTCCCCACGGACTTACCTTCTATCGGGTCATGATGTGCGGCAATAGCGGCGACATAGACCTTGAGGGTGGAGGGAGACAGCCTTCGCTCCAACGCCTCTTGAAGAAAGGAAAGCAGGACACTGACCGGACATCTCCGGGGGTCTTCTCGGTGAGAAGAGCACCAGTTGACGAAGAGGTTCCACTTCAACGCATAGACGTGTCTCGTGGACGACGCTCTAGCGGAAGTGATGGTAGCCACCACCGCTGGTGGTAGGGTACTCAAACCTGCCCCGTCCAGGAGCCACACGTGGAGGTTCCAAAGATCGGGACGAGGGTGCCATAGGGTGCCCCGTCCCTGAGAAAGGAGGTCCTTCCTCAGAGGAATCGGCCAAGGAGGTGCTGTCGCGAGGAGTACAAGTTCGGGGAACCAGGTCCTGGCGGGCCAGTACGGCGCAACCAAAATGACCTGCTCCTCGTCCTCCCTGACCTTGCGCAGGGTCTGCGCGAGAAGGCTCACTGGGGGAAACGCATATTTGCGGCCCCGCGGCCAGCTGTGCGCCAGAGCATCCGTGCCGAGCGTGCCCTCGGTCAGGGAATAATACTGGGCGCAATGGGTCGAGTCGTGAGAGGCAAACAGATCTATCTGTGCGTCCCCGAACTGGTCCCAAATCAGCTGGACCGACTGGGGATGGAGTCGCCATTCTCCAGGGAGGGGCTGAAACCGTGAGAGCTCGTCGGCTGCACAGTTCAGGGCTCTGGGAATATAAATGGCACGAAGCGACCTCAGATGCTTCTGACTCCATAAGAGGAGGTGGCGGGCGAGTTGCGACATACGGCGGGAGCGCAGACCACCTTGACGGTTGATGTACGCTACGGTCGCGGTATTGTCTGAACGGACTAGTACGTGCTGACCCCTGAGCACGGCTCGGAAGCGGCGCAAGGCGAGCTGTACAGCCAGCAACTCGAGGCAATTGATGTGCCATAAGCGGTGGGGTCCTGTCCAGGAGCCCGCGGCAGCACGTCCATTGCACATGGCACCCCAGCCCATGGTAGAGGCATCTGTCGTTACAACAACATGCCGCGAAGCTCGTTCCAGGGGCACTCCGGCCCGTAGAAAACTGAGGTTCGACCACGGGGTGAAGGTCTGACGGCAGGTCGGAGTAACTGGTACTCGGAGAGTGCCGTGTTGCCATGCCCACCTCGGGACTCGGTCGCGAAGCCAAAGCTGAAGCGGTCTCATATGGAGTAATCCGAGCGGCGTTGCCACGGCTGCGGATGCCATATGCCCCAGGAGCCTCTGAAAAAGTTTCAGTGGAACCGCACTCTTGCCCTCGAACTGTGTCAGGCAAGTCAGCAGTGACTGCGCGCGCTCGCTCGTAAGCTGCGCGGACATGGCGACCGAGTCGATCTCCATACCGAGAAAAGAGATCCTCTGCACGGGGCAAAGTTTGCTCTTTTCCCAGTTGACCCGAAGGCCCAGACGGGCTACATGGCGGAGCACCAAATCCCTGTGTTCGCAAAGCTGATCTCGAGAGTGAGCTAGGATTAGCCAGTCGTCGAGGTAGTTCAGAATGCGAACCCCGTGTTCCCGGAGGGGAACAAGGGCTGCCTCGACGACCTTCGTAAAGACGCGAGGAGACAGGGCTAGCCCGAATGGGAGAACTGCGTACTGGTATGCCTGCCCCTCGAAAGCAAACCGTAGGAACGGTCTGTGTCGAGGAAGGATGGAGACATGAAAGTAGGCGTCCTTCAGGTCGATCGCTGCAAACCAATCCTGGTGCCGCACACATTCGAAAACGCGTTTGGTGGTGAGCATCTTGAACGGCAGCCTGTGAAGGGAGCGGTTCAGAACGCGCAGGTCCAGGATTGGCCGTAACCCACCGGTTTTCTTCGGGACAATGAAATACGGGCTGTAGAAGCCGGTCTTCATTTCGGCTGGAGGGACAGTCTCGATCGCACCCTTCGCCAGCAAGGTTGCAACCTCCGCTCTCATGATAGGGGCATTGCCACCGACCATAGTGGAGCGGACTCCCCTGAAGCGGGGAGGAGACCGCGCGAACTGAATCGCGTAGCCGAGCCTGATCGTTCATGCGACCCAGCGGGACAGGTTGGGAAGCTCTAGCCAGGCTCCCAACGACTGAACCAGCGGAGTCATGCGAACTACAGACTTCCCGTCGGTGGGGCAGCGAGGCGGTATGGCTGACCCAGACGTGGACGGCATAGCGGCCCGGTGTGGGGGTGCAGCCATAGACCGCGTCCTGACAGAGCAGACCAGGGAAGGACGAACGTTCCACGGGGGTCTGCTCTGCCAGGGGCGCCTTCTTACGGCTTCCTCCGCGACTGGGCCCGGGTGAAGGCTGCTGCTTGGGCCGGGCGGGAGCCGCAGGAGGGCGCCCTCGGCAGCGAACAGGCTGAGTATTCTGCCCGGTCGGCTGGGTGGAGGCAGCAGCGGGCCGTCGGGGCAGAATATGCTTGATAGCCTCAGTCTGTTGCTGAGCAGTCGAGAACTGTTGGGCGAAGTCCTCGACTGCACCGCCGAAAAGGCCGTCTTGCGATATGGGGGAGTCGAGCAGCCGGGACCGCTCGGCCTCCTTCATATCGGCAAGGTTCAGCCAGAGATGTCTCTCCTGGACCACAGCTGTGGACATCACCAAACCCAGGGAGCGTGCGGTCACCTTCGTCGCTCGGAGAGCAAGGTCGGTGGCGGCGCGCAGCTCATTGAAGAGCCCTGGGTCTGTCCTGCCCTCGTGCATGTCCCTGAGCATCTGGGCCTGGTAGACCTGCAGAATGGCCATGGCATGCAAAGAGGTGGCTGCCTGTCCCGCAGCTCTGTAGGACTTCGCCACTAATGTAGACGAGTACCTACAGGCCTTGGATGGGTGCTTAGGCTCACCACGAGAAGAAGCGCTCTGAGGACACAGTTGCATCACAACAGAGCGCTCAACCGGGGGGAGCCCAGTGTACCCAGCGGCCTCATCGAGGGAAGGAAAGGCGGATATAATCAGCGAGCGGTCGCGGGAAGACATGGGAGTCTTCCAGGACTTCGAGATCTCATCATGCACGTCCGGGAAGAAAGGTATCGGGGCCTGACGGGGACGGGGATCCGCAGCCCGACCCAGATACCAATCATCCAGCCGCGAGCGCTCGGGGCAGGGCGGAGGGGTCCACTCTAACCCGATGCTCGCGGCGGCTCGAGACAGCATGGCCGTCATCTCTGGATCAGACTCTGGCACAACTGTACTCACACCCGAAGGTGGCAGCTGTGATGAGTCTTCACTTCCAAGAGACTCAGACCCACCTTGTGATGCCGCGATGGATATCGCGTCCTCCTCTGGAGCGCCAAAGGAAACCCGCGGGACACCCGAAGATGATGCCGCGGGAATCCCCTGAGCACTCACGGGTTGCAACACTGGAGAGGGTGCGGCTGGGCACGGACTGATAGTCGGCGCTTTGTTCCAAACCGTCACCCTCAGATCACCCTGGCCACCAGCCGAAGTACTAGCTCTATTTCTAGAGTCAGTAGATCGGGGTGTGGATGAGGGGACCCTCACTCTTGCGAGATCATTGAGTCTTGATCGTAGTGTTGCGATGGTCATGTTCCCGCAGAGAGAACATGAGTCATCCACGAGCGCTGCTCTAGCGTGATCAATGCCCAAACACACTATGCAACGCTCGTGCCCATCAGAGTCGGCAACGAGTCCACCGCAACCAGAAGTGCACGGGCGAGGCATCTTTAAAAAGACGTGCCGCGTGCAAGCTCTTTTGTGAGAGGAAAAGAAACTCTGATTGTGTTGAAGCGCCCGGGGAGAAACACACTCGCTGTCAAACCACAGACAGATAAGCAGGAAGCGCGCTCTCGCCGGAGATCGCCGTCACACCAACACCAGAGAATCTCGCTCGTCTTGAAGAACTGACAGTACAGGAATGGCTTGTGGAGCGAAGGATCACCTTGGCTCCGAAGCGAAAACATGCCTTTTTGCTAGGAGCGTGCTCCTTAAATACTCACGAGGTGAGGCGGAGTTACGCTATGCAAATTCCGCAGACCCATGGCATTTCTCTGCCATTGGCTCGTTTTGTAGTACTCGTAGTCGATTGGCTTTCTAAGCGAAACCCCTCCATTCGTCGTCATCCGACGGAACTCGGAGTGACAACGAAAGGGAACTTAAGTTCAGGTTTAATAGACATAAAAAGTGTCATGACAGTATTGAAGAAATATATGACGGAAAAACCTATCAGAAATGTTCTACTTGCAATGGGCCTCTCAGTGATTCCAGAAACATTTTGTTAATGTGGAACACAGACGGCATACCTATTTTTAAGTCCTCGAAGTTTTCTGTTTGGCCTTTTTATTGTGTCATAAACGAGTAAAATTTTGTTGAACGCACGAAACGAGAAAACATGATATTTGCAGGTGTTTGGTTTGGGCAAAGCCGTCAATGTTGACATTCCTTGAACCACTGTGTGGCACTCTGAACAAAATTGAAAGAGAAGGAATTTCTCTTCAGTTTGCAGGAGCTCAAGAACCTTTCATATGCATAGCCTTTACCATTGCAGGAACCTGCGATTTGCCTGCAAAAGCGTTGGTACTTAATACTGTTCAATTCAATGGACATTTTGGGTGTCTAAAGTGTGAACAGCCAGGTCAAACAGTGAAGACTGGAGAGAGAGGTCATGTCCATGCCTTTCCTTTCCAGAAGACAGATCCAAAAGGCCCGCCTCGTACTCACAAGGGGTTTGTAGATTATGCTAAGATGGCCTATGATTCAAACAGCGTTGTTCGTGGGGTGAAGGGACCTACGTTTCTCAGCAGACTAACAAGCTATGATTTGGTCTTGGGCACAGGTATAGACTACATGCATTCTGTACTACTGGGAGTAATGCGTCTATTGATGTTTTTGTGGTTTTCCACCGAGTTCTCTCGATGTGCATTCAGTATGGTCAGATCAATCAAAGAAGTTGACAAACGTCTCAAAGAAATAAGGCCACCATATATGATTCGATTCCCTCGTTTTGTGTCTTCTCACAGGATGTTCTTTAAAGCATCTGAGTATCGGTACATTTTGCTGTTTTTCGGGCCAGTTGTATTCCGGGGGATTCTTGCAGGACTGTACTACAACCATTTCCTGCACCTTAGTGAAGCAATCTTTATTCTTCTGATGGAGTCAATAACCCCTGCTCAAATAGATCATGCTGAGAAACTACTCTGGAATTGAGAAACTACTCTGGAATTTCTGTTCTCAAATGAGTGGACTCTATGGTGAGCGATACATGACAGCCAATTTGCACTTACTTGTCCATTTAGCTGATAGTGTGAGAGCTCTTGGACCTCTGTGGACACACTCTTGCTTTCACTTTGAAGACAAAAATGGGTACTTGCTCCGTCTTATACATGGAACCCAGAATATACCTGCCCAAATGGTAAATGCTGTAAAGACTATACAATCTCTCCCTAGCATCACACAAAACATAAAGCTGAACATAGTAACTACTGAGTTTTTGGCCAGAATGACAAATAGCAGTTATCAACTAAGTAATGGTGTCAATATTGTGGCCATGTTAGGGGCATCATTCAATAGATGTCTTGAAACTGATGATATTTTTCTTCTGGAACAGTTTCTTGGTCAGGCTTTACATAGTAATGTCGTCAAGGCATATAACAGAGCTCAAATAGGGAAAATAATTTACACTTCCCAGCAGTATGTCAAAACCAAAAGACGAAACAATTACACAGTGTTATTTTGTGATGGTGCACAGATCAAATATGGACAGATTAAATTATTGTGTTCCTACAAAGAACCCAATGAAGGTCAGAATGAGATAAAACTTGCATTTTTGAATGAATTTGCAGTTGCAAGCTTAAATCTTCTACAAGATACTTTGACAGGTGGAACGTGTTTCCATATTGTTAGCCTCCTGGAAGTTCCTGTGAGAAAGACAGTGGTAGGACTTGAAAGTATTTTGGGCAAGTTGATGTTCATTGATTTGTCCTCAATGCCTGGTATTGTGTTTGCTGCACATTTCCCTAACAAACTTGAAAGGGACTAAAGATATTATAAAGTCAAAGATATGATCTTATTTTGAACAGAAGAGCGCATGATTTTTCCAACTAGTTGAAAATCCTTACTGAAAATGTAAAATATGTTGATGGACAAATAGTTTATACTTTGATGCCATCTCAACTGTTTTATATGGGCAAATCTATTATCATACAAAAAGGTCACTTTGGGGCTAACATGAGAAGATGCATCTGAATATACAACATTTCATTTATTAATGATATGAGTTTTTGGCAGTTAAACTTTGATACATCTGAAATGTTAAAATTGTGATTTCTTTGCTCTCAAGTTACCAATAAATTACTGTTTTTATTTTACAATGTGTTTTGTGTGGTTAATACAATTATTTTACTGAATTACGTGCAGTGAAATATTTCAAATCATTTATAGAAAATAATATAAAAGAAGAGGGTCTTTGCAGCCTAAAATAAAAGATTTACAATTCATTTATTCATACAGTAATACATTATATTTAAAAAAATCATGTGGATTAATCATATGAAACAACCAAGACAGTGATCCAAGTCTGAGAATTCAATGAGCACTTGTGGAAATCACTTCCTTTACTCTATCTGAGTTTAGCATGAGATGCATGAATTGAAGCTGGGATGAGAGTATATTGAGTTCATGGAGAGAACTCTCTGATTTCTCTGTCTGAGATCACAAAGAGACACAGAAGTTGAGAAACTCTGAGCATTATATTAGAGCTTGTTGAGATCTCTTCTGAAACTTAAAAGGAGACTAAATTGAGATTTAGTGCATCTTATTGCTCCAGAGAAAAGCCTGAGACACAGGAGAAATAAACCTTTGTCTCAGTTTGGTGTCATATGGATCTCAAAGTTGTCTAGGAGAAATAAATGAAACATTTTGGAGATCTCTTTTCAGATTTTCTTTTCCTCTGGGTATGTCCCAAAGCTTGCCTACTCTTTTGCTACACACTCAAAAGTATGTACTTTTTCTTCACAAAAAGAGTACATACTTTTAGGGCGTAGTATAAGTAGACGAATTGGGACGCAGCACGTGTTTCAGTCGGTGTAGTCAGAGGCTGCGTTCGAAACCGCATTCTTCTCATAGCCTATAGTATGGGAAAAAGAGTTGGCGAGCGAAAAGTATGTACGAATCATAAAAGAGTAGGCGAGAATTACCTGTGTAATGTACTAATTCTCGCGAGATTCGGACGTATGTACTAATAGTGCGTTCGAATATGCCTACTTTCCTACTATATAGTAGGAGAAAACAGTATGTGAAAGAAGCAGTACGTTCGAAACGTCAGTATTCATAAAAGAGTAGGCGAGAAGTTCCCGGATGGCTTACTGCTTCTGCCCAGATTTTTGAGACACTCCTCGCTGCAGCCTGTAGCACAATGACGTAGCTGGATGGTCCAATACGTAGTGGATGGAGGTGTGTTTTGGTGACATCATAGGCGCATGCGCAGTACCTATCTCTGGGTTATAAATCGCATGCGCTGGTCTGAAGTGACACGTATGCTCAATATTGTACTGAGATGATGTTCTAACCTGTGTAGTAGTATACTGTTAAATAGTTATAAGTAATTATTGATGAATAAGTAATTATTTACATAAATGGGATGCTTAAGTTATCCGAGTTTCACTCTACACTAGGCTACATGCAAAATAGTTAATTTTACAACATTTTAAATCACATGATTTTAAACCTAAATTTGATAGATTAATAGCATGTCCTCACAGCAAGTATTTTTTTTAATGCGTGTATATAGAACATTTTAAAATAAAGCCATTTTATTATATTCAGGTCATATTTGCTGTTGAGTGCAGCAAAAACGAGTCAAGTAGCCAATTGTCTCTGTAATTTTAAAGGTTAATTGTTATTAATTGTTAAATTCTGACTTTTTATCTCAGAATTTATATAAAGTTGCAATTGCAGGTTATAAAGTCCGAATTGCCCGATATAAAGTCGCAATTGCGTGTTATTGAGTCAGATTTGTGTGATATAAAGTCGCAATTGCGTGTTGTTAAGTCAGATTTGCATGATATAAAGTCGCAATTGCGTGTTAAGTCAGAATTATGGGATATAAACGCAATTGCGAGAAATATAGGCTACTTGACTTTTTTCTCAGAATTGCATTATATCTCGCAATTCTGACTTTATAATAGCCTACGCAATTGGGAGATATAAAGTCAGAATTGCATGATAAAAAGTCGCAATTGCGTTATAAAGTCAGAATTTTGAGATATTAAACTATTCTGAGGTAAAAAAAAAGAAGTCATTTTTTTCCCTTAGAATTTGACTTTATAACTCGCAATTGTGAGAAAAGAGGTCACAATTTGGCTTATGTGTTATAAATTCAGAATTGCGAGAAGGTTCGAATTCTGACTTTATAATACGCAATTGGGAGATATAAAGTCAGAACTGCATGATATGTCTAAATTGTGTGTTATAAAGAGTCAGAATTGTGAGATATTAAACTATTCTGAGGTAAAAAAAAAAAAAAAAGGATTTTTTCCCCTTAGAATTTAACTCGCAATTGTGAGAAAAAGTCGCAATTATTTTTTTAAATGTTTTATTCTATGGCGGAAAAGAGCTTCCATACTCAAGTGACCATTTATATTTAACTGTATTCTTCTTGGAAGATCAAAGCACATGCGATTGTTCACCAACTCTCTACCAGTAACTCTCTTCTCTCTAACTCTCTACACCTACTCTAACTCAGGGTTCTCAAGTTTTATCAAAAGCTTGGAGTGAGATCACACGCGGTTAGGGGAGGAACCCTAATGGAGCCCCGCCCCCCAATTTTACCCATTGTTCATAATTAACCAGCACAAATTGAAATTATAACAATTGGTAAATCTGATAAATGACAGAGCAATTCATCACATCAAATATTTCAAAATTACAAATTTACAAAAATATAACAAATTGCTCCAAACAGTTTGGAAAAACAAATCTTTTTGCATTTTGAATTATTGTGTGGTGGGACATTGTGAACAAATGGACATATTAGAGTATGTGTGTGTGTGTGTGTTTGTGTGTGTGTACACAAGAGTACACAATCCAGCTTATGAAATGTGTTTTGTGTTGTAAGTGTTTGTTGCACATTTTGATGCCTTGCAACCTTTTTAGGGGGCTTACCCTTTGGTGCCCAGAATGATAAAATATATTGCTTTTTCCCTGACATCTTTGAAAATATACAAATGCAATGGCAATGATTAATGTATGTTTTGACAGGATATAAAATATTACCCAGAGCACTTTGCTTTAATACATGTAGACTTAATGTAACTAGAAAGACTATTAATACAGTATAATATATAATTTAAAATAAAATGAAGAAATGCATATTCATTCCTTCCCATACCCACTAACATTTCCCTTAGTTTCAGATAATGTAAGCTAGCCAAACTGCAACCAGGCCAGAAGCTTTGGCTCAAAGTAGTTGTAGAGTTTTTGACTGCATCAATAATAATGTATAGGATGGGCTATATATTAAATCTTCTAGCCTAAAAATGTTAGACGAGCTTTCTTCCAATTTACCTTCTCCATCACGACGGGTGTTCGCGCGATGTTGTTGGTTACCTAGTAACGAACGTACGGAGGCCGAGAATGTTCCGTCAACTTTCGCGTATTCGCGGCTTCGCGCATCTATGATGCCATTGCCTAGCTAGTAACGAACGCAATCTGGCCGAGATACGTGCTGGCGGCAGGAACCTTCACTTTGTGTGCCTGCGCCTCGAATACAACGTTATATATAAAGCTCGCAGGACGACTTGGTTGGCATTCCTTTTCAGCGTGAGAAATACACGGTGTGGCGTGTGAGCGTGTGAACTAGTTGAATTGCGTGTGTCTCACGGCCAATGCGTGAGACTTGAGAACCCTGCTAACTATAGAATAAATTCTTAATGCGCATGTGAACGCCATCAGCGTTTATCACAGGTTCTCGTTGAAAGTCTGTTTAGAGAGAACGGTGTCAGCCCCCAATTTAATAACAAATGATCATTTCGACGGAAGTCAATCAACCAAAACTAACTTTAGCTGGAAAATAACATTATTCAAGTACCGCTATAAAGCCAAAACAATCTCTGTTACCTTAAATTATATGTTTATCTCTGTAAATCTGCTTTGGAACAATCTACATTGTTAAAAGCGCTATATAAATGATGACTTGACTTGACTAGTGCCCATGCATATACGACGTCACCAAAACACACCACCGGGCATGCACTTAACAGCGTCTACTACGTATTGGACCATCCTGCTACGTCATCGTGCTACAGGCTGCAGCGAGTATGGAAGGCCATTAGGGGCAAAACGTGTGAAACTGTCATGTTTACACGTAATTACGCATTAACACGCAATTTACGCGTTAACACGCAATTACAGCCTACATTACAGGTTTTAGCACCTATAATATATGTGAGCATTTTAGACCATTTTCACAAGCACAATATAAATTCATCTTTTTATAATTTAACCACTATGCATGATTTGTTAGAGTGCCCCTTCTGGCACCCTTAAGCCTTTTGAATAATTGTTTTGCAGTGTTTTTTAAAGTAAAATATATATATATATATATATATATATATATATTACATTACACACACAGATTATATATATATATATATATATATATATATATATATATATATATATATAAGCTGTTTATTTATATGCAACAATAAACAGGCAATAGAAGACAGAATTAGCATGCATATACAGGAAACAACTTTGTTCAAGTATACGCATTCTTTCAACAGGCATACAGGCTCTCGGTCACTGTTCGTCATTAGGCTATCTAAATTGTCATGCTTGTGAATCAAGACAGAGTGAATAATCTGTGAAGGACAAACGTATGCAATAATAATAATAATAAAAAACAATGGCTTGAATTATTAATAATTGAAATCAGACAGAACTTCTGCCTAATGACTTTTTACAATGGATATTCAAATGTGAATTCATTCAATGAATATAGGACCAACATAATTAAAATATATTTTAATAATAGGCTACTACACAAAACAAGAGATTATGCTATATTCTCACCAAAATGTTGGATAGATTTGGAGTCCTATTACACTCGTGATCTATCTATTCAGTTTCCTGCAATTTACCCTTCCGTCAATGTCGTTGGCTTATGATGGTTGATGAGGTAAGCGCAGCATAGTGCTTGGGTCACCAATAAAAAAGTATAAAAGATAATTGTGACTTTTATCTCACAATTATATTTTTTCCTTGTAATTGTTCTGCTTCCACACTGAACAAAAATAATGTAAAGTGTTCTTTTTTTTTACTGTATAGGGTATATGTCCAAGTAATGAAACTAAATAATTCTGCAACCACCCTGATTTACAAAAAAATAAAAAAATAAATATACTATTGGAGACTAAATATAATAGGACAACTCGGCTTTCGGCTGATATTGCAATTAGTTGTGTTTGGAATGATTATAAATCATGAAAAAAACCTGGGTGTCATCTACATAGAAGTGAAAACTGAGACCAAGTGATCTTAAAAGTTGACCAAGAGGATAAACGTATATGTTAAAAAGTATAGGGCCCAGGGTAGAACCTTGAGGGACACCAGAATGCACTACACCAATAGCAGACCTGAAACCACCCATAGCAACAAACTTCTTTCTATCAGAAAGATAGGACTTAAACCAGCTTAGTGCAGTGTCAGAAACACCAAAAACAGATTCTAGCCGAGTAAGTAAAATATTATGATCAACAGTGTCGAAAGCGGCACTAAGATCAAGAAAAACTAAAATAGAGAGGCTGCCGGAATCAGAAGCAATTAACAAGTAATTAGTAACCTTAACTAATGCTGTCTCAGTGCTGTGTAGTTTACGGAATCCTGATTGAAGGGGTTCATAGAGATTATTTGCAGCTAGATGGGAGTGCAATTGAGTAACAACAATTCGCTCTAAAACTTTGGCAAGAAAGGGAAGATTGGAAATGGGACGGAAATTATTTAGATTGTCAACCTTTGTGTCTTTTTTTTTTTTGGTACAGGAGTCAAAGCAGCTGTTTTAAATGTTGCTGGCACCACAACAGTGCACAGAGAGTCATTTATAATATTCAGTACAATAGGACATAAAATAGCAAAACATGAATGGAACAGACAAGTTGGTACAGGATCAACTATGGAAGTTGCAGCTTTCATTTTTGAAACTTCATTACAAAGAGAATGAATGCCCAATATGGAAAATTTGATAGAGGGGTAATCAAGAAACCTATTACAGAGGTGAGTCGAAGCTGGAGCAGTCGAATAACTGTTACATTTAAGAAGTTTGTTAATAGAATAAAACAATTGTCTTGGGTGGTTCTGATTGTTATCAATTATCTGTGCAAAATAAGCTGATCTGGCCGATACAATTTGGGTCTTATATTCAAGTAAGTGATCTTTCCAAGCCTGGTGAAAGACAGTCAAGCCGGACATACGCCACTTACTCTCCTTTGTACGACAGGATGTCTTCATAGCATGCAGGTTTTCATTGTACCAAGGAGAGGGTCGACCAAAAGAAACCAGACGTGATTTCAAAGGCGCAAATAAGTCCAGGCCAGACGAGAGAACAGAGTTTAACATGAGAACTTTGTCCTCCAGTGCATCAGATGAAGAAAATGCGCTCAAGGAAGAACCAATAAAATCTGAGAATTCAGAGGGTTCAATCGATCTCCATTTGCGATAGTTAATAATGCGAGAAGAGGTAGTGTTTATATCAGGCAGTTCCATATTAAAAAAAGATAGACAGATGATCAGACAGCCCCAAGTCAGAGGTGTACAACTGTGACACAAATGAGCCGTTTAAAATCACCAAACCAAAGTATGGCCTTTATTACGTGTAGGACAGTCCACGAGCTGGTTCAAATCGAAGCACTCCAATAAAGATAAAAACTCTTTTGTTGTTGTGGAATCTTTTTTGTCCAGATGGATGTTAAAGTCCCCCAAAATTAAAGTTCTCTCAAATTTGAGGCATAGTAAGGACAACATATCTGAAAATTCAGATAGAAAGTCTTTATTTTTCTTAGGAGGCCTGTAGACTGTAGCTATGGCAGTGGAAATGTGGGCAGATACACTCAAAACAAGACATTCAAATGAGTTAAACTGTGGAACAACCACAGGACTCAAGCTGAGTTGGTTATTATATAGCACAATAATGCCCCCACCTCTTCCAGAGGACCACGGGAGATCAAATAAGCCATATCCAGCAGGAGTAAGTTCATTAAAAAGAACACCATCTGACTCTTTGTGCCAGGTTTCCGTTAAACACACAAGATCCAGTTTACGTTCTGTAATAATGTCAGTTAGTATCATAGCCTTGTTATTGACAGATCGTGTATTGAAAAGCGCCGAGTTCACCAGACGGGGAGCAGTTGAAACCAGAGAAGCAACCTTGCGCTTGGGAAACGACAAGTTGTTGGAATTAACCCCCCTAGGCCTACACAACAGCGTTTGAGATTTGTGCAGAAATGCAGGACAAGCAACGGAGGATGCAACAGTAGTAACAGGTGAGAAGGAAAAGCTGCGTCTTGAAGAGCGATGTGTATAACGCGTCGGTCGTAGTATTCCAGCATGACTGCAGAGAGTGTATGTGTCATTCGCCAGATAAAAGTTACCCTTAAGTTTTGACAGTTGGCGAACAGTGTACCTTAGGGCCATGTTGGAGAAGTCCACACCATCCGGGACTTCACAGTGGTGCAAATCCTGGGAGGGACAGCAGCAGAAGAGGCGATTTCAGTGAAGAACAGTCGGTGATAAAAGCAGTAATCCAAAGAGTGAAAAGTAATTCCACATCATAGAAGCAGTAATCCAACAGATGAAGCGTAATTCCTCCTCACGATGAAAGAGGCATTCTTTGCATACTCCAAAACTCTTAATGAATGCTCATCGATAATAATAATACAAACAAACGGGAGAAAGGAGCGGCAGCCAAAACGCGCCAGCGTACCCTTCCAATCGGAAATGAGAAAGAGAGGTAGGTAGGTGTCGGGTAACGTATAAAGACTCATCTTCAGTGGATACTGGACTCTGGGCAGATGTCCGCACAGACAACAGAGCTTCACTTCGGAACAGCGTGGACCAGGTGGGTTCTCGAACGGTAGAGCTTTACAGTGGAACAGCAAGGGCCAGGTAGGTGACGGGTAACGTATAACGACCCCTCTTCAGGGGATACTGGACTCTGGGCAGATGGCCGCTCAAACAACAGAGCCAGGTAGGTGGCGGGTAACGTATAACGACTCCTCTTCCGTGGATACTGGACTCCGGGCAGATGTCCGCTCAGACAACAGAGCTTCACTTCGGAACAGCGTGGACCAGGTGGGTTCTCGAACGGCAGAGCTTCACAGTGGAACAGCAAGGGCCAGGTAGGTGGCGGGTAACGTATAACGACTCCTCTTCCGTGGATGCTGGACTCCGGGCCGATGTCCGCTCAGACAACAGAGCTTCACTTCGGAACAGCGTGGACCAGATGGGTTCTCGAACGGCAGAGCTTTACAGTGGAACAGCAAGGGCCAGGTAGGTGACGGGTAACGTATAACGACCCCTCTTCAGGGGATACTGGACTCTGGGCAGATGGCCGCTCAAACAACAGAGCCAGGTAGGTGGCGGGTATCGTATAACGACTCCTCTTCCGTGGATACTGGACTCCGGGCAGATGTCCGCTCAGACAACAGAGCTTCACTTCGGAACAGCGTGGACCAGGTGGGTTCTCGAACGGCAGAGCTTCACAGTGGAACAGCAAGGGCCAGGTAGGTGGCGGGTAGCGTATAACGACTCCTCTTCCGTGGATGCTGGACTCTGGGCAGATGCCCGCTCAAACAACAGAGCTTCACAACGGGAGAGCGTGGGCCAGGTGGGTTCTCAAACAACAGAGCTTCGCAGTGGAGCAGCAAGGGCCAGGTGGGTTCTCAAACAGCAGAGCTTCACAGTGGAGCAGCAAGGGCCAGGTAGGTGACGGGTAACTTATAACGACTCCTCTTCAGTGGATACTGGACTCTGGGCAGATGGCCGCTCAGACAACAGAGCTTCACAATGGAACAGCGTGGACCAGGTGGGTTCTGGTCGTGGCCACCCCTGGTCGACTCCTGGCCACCCCACTGGCCACCCCACTGGCCACCCCAATGGCCAGTACAAATTTTAGTAGCATCAGTTATGCATTTCATAAATAAGTAAAAAATACTCTTTAGTAAAAGAAGACGGGGAATTATGTGTCGTGGCGTGCTTTTTAAGTGCCAAACGGTTACAGTATACTGGTTCAGCAGCTTTTTGATGTGTCTTTGCCACGTTTTGACAAGCAGGGATGCAAACAGCGCGCTTTTGTGCGCCTCCCGATTTTTTCACGTCAGTTTGGGTGACAAAGTCATCTGAAGTCATTCCATAGCTTAATGTGAGGGACAGAAGTCTATTTACATCATTAAAGTATACAGAAACTCATTTTCCCTCCTCTGCGGCTGTCAATCATTCTCCATTCATATTCAAACAGCGCGCGCGCCTCTTGGATGCACGGTAAAACTCTCTCCAATATGATATATTCACATTAGATTTGCATACAATTACTTTATTTTGTTGGAGTTTGTTGCTGTTTTTAAACGACTCACTACCGTGTGCTTGCTAGATCACACACATCAAAAGGACTATGAATCGACATCAAACGCACAATAACTGTAATTCAAAACTGTGAAACAAAGGAACAAATCGCACTAGGATTTGTGCGCTCGACATTTCTTCGCTTTGTGACGTGAACTTTTAAATGCGCACTTATGCAGCGCAGCGCTGCACACTGTGACTCCATGTTGCTTTGAGCACATCATTCTGCACCCGCGAATCCCGCGATGCGCATACACGCTGTGTGCGCTCTGTTTTTCATGTTATCATGGGTTTGCGCACTGAAATATTATTAAAAGCCAATATATTTTGTTATACCTAGCCTGCTCAATACATTTAAAATAAGCATAATTTAATTGCATATTATTTATTTGTAGTGTAGGCTATGCACTTCTGAATTCTTGACATTCATATATAAATATAAAATTGTGAAATGTATGATTGCCTGATTGAATTTTATAAGAGAACTAATAGTAAATTTGTTTTTATTAACATATTTACATTTTATAAAATTACTGTGCAGATTTTTTCAAGAATTGCTTTTTGCTGCTGATTTATACACTCATTAAGTTTATAAAAAATTCATAATACATTTATGTAATATTTAAAGGTGTTAACTGTAATATTACTGTAATCTTACACTGCAAAATAATAACTTTAAAAAGGATTAAATTCATCACAATTATGTAAGTATCTGGAAATTTGCCGCGGGGCGAGGGCCCTTATATATATCATATCTATATAATATATATCATTATATATAATATAATATATATTAGTAGGGCCCTACTAATATCATTAGTAACATTAAATATAACACAATAAACCAAAGTATATCAGTAGGAGTTTCCTTAAGTCTTTCTGATAGTTTTCTACAGGCCGGTTTACCACAACAGAATACAATTCTGAAATTATGGTTTATAGTTTTGGTGTGCCACCCCAAGATTTTAAGTGGCCCCATCTGGCCACCCCTATGAAAAATTTCTGGAGGCGCCACTGCATCCAGCCCCAGAAAAGAGCGCCATGGTGTATCAACCTTTATTTCAAAGCATGTCTCATTAAAAACCATAACACAAGCTCTATACAAAAAAATTACCTTTAGTTGTTAATAAGTCCAACCACAAAGATTGCCAATTCCTTAAAATAAGACCTGTAGACTAATCAAGATTAGGTAGAAACTTTAAACGAGGAAAAAAATCCTGAGCATTGGGAGGGAATTTTCCAGAGTGATGATCTTTTAACATTAGGTTATCTTCTTCTGTGAGAACTGATCTCAGTAAAAAAAAAGAAAAAAAAAAAAGAAACAAACAGATTTAATACCCAAAAATTGGGATGCCATCTCTGCGTTCTCCAAATTTGAGCCAGCCAAAGTCAACATCTGTCCTAAATAGGCATGTGCCGGTATCAAATTTTCGTGCTGCGATTAATTGAATGAGCTTTTATCACGGTATACGGTATTATCACGATATTTTAATTGCTCAAGAGAAACAGATGGATTGCGGGTATCTAAAAAAAACAACTTGCATCACAATGTGTAATTGTGATTTTCAAAACATGGTAACTAAACAGAATTTTATTAAGTTTAGTGACAACGTGTTACAATGTTTACATGGTATAATGACTGGTAGGTTACTGTTTGTATTCAAATAAATGATTGTATTTGATTTTAATATTAATTCAATATTGACTCATTTGGATAAATATTAGGTAGGCTACAGTCTGCATGTTAATTTTTCTCAAGAAAAAAATATATCTCACATAATGCTGTAAACAGAGAGAAATTAAATATAATGCGGTTTTCATTATAATAACAATTATGTAATGACAAGTAAACATATAATTAATATGTAATAAAGTGCACATATTTAGCAAAATGACAATTTTTTCTAGTCAACTAAAGTGCTGGTCATTAAATGGCTTTCCTGAGGTAAATGTAACGTTCTGTGACATAACTGTTCTCCTGCAGTTTTATTGACCTCTTTCCGTGAAAAACACTGATTGATCGACATTTTGTATGAGGCATAAACCTTAAGGTAAGTTGTACTGTATCTTTAAATAAAAAGTAACAGATGATCGGTTTACTTGAACTGAGGCGCAGCGATCTGTCACAATGGACAGAACCTTTTTTTTTTCATATCAAAAGTATAACCTGCTCTGTCTAGTCTGTCGGTGTCAGTGTCCTCTTTGCTCCGCGATTTTTCTCTGCGTGAGAGCGTGTGAAAAGTGTCAATTCCGTAAAGCGGCTTTCAGACAGAACGCGATTTGCTATTTTGCAAATAAAAAGTTGAACTATTTTTAACTTTGACCCCGGCGTGCTTTGGTCGACGCAGCAACAAAACATCCCCGCGAGTATTCTGCGTCCTGTCTGAAAGGCGCTTGAGTCTCAAGCTGAATGCGTGAGAGTTGGCAGCCCTGCGGGGGGTAAATCGTCGGCAGCGTTCCTCCTTCCGCCATGCTTCTACTCCATGTGATGATTGTTTACATTAGACTAGAGTGCGCTCTGCGCTGCGTGCACACAGTGCTTATACATGTGGGGATTGTTTACATCAGAGTGCGCACGTGTTTTGCGGAGCATATACGCAGCGTTTAAGCGGTTGATAGAAAATTAGCTAATGCGTGTTCTAAAAGTCTAAATTCAAATCTATTATTTTTCACGGTATTTTGAAGTGGCCGCGATAACAATATCGTGCATATTCATTACCGCGATTTATCGCATTACCGAATACCGGCACATGTCTAGTCCTAAAGTGACAGTCCTGGATTTTTGGAGAGCAGAACTAAACCCATGTAAATTTCCATTGTTTGTTATATCCAAACGTGCTCCAAGTATTAATGGTTCCTCTAGCAGCCAATGAGGTGAGTATGTGCTTTCAGTCTTTTGAATGTGAAACAAGCTCCACACCTTAAAAAGGTTTTTATAGAATTACGGCATCTTTGAAAAGTCCATCTTTAAAGGGTTCATCAAAAAAAGGTGTTTATCCAACCTAAAACCTCCGAACTGTTGCAATATGGCACAGGCAACAACCCTCCAACTCACATCACATGCACCGTCAAAAAATCTCTGTAAAAACTGCAACCGAAAAGCAGCGGTTCTGCTTTGTAAATTCATGAGTCCTTCCTTCTTCCTTGGGCAGAAATAAAACACTCTGTTGTACCCAATGTAATTTGTCCCAGAAAAAGTCCACAAGAACAGCTTGAATTTTCACTAAAAGTTGCTTTGGTAGATCCACACAAGCCAACCTGTGCCACAGGGAGGATGCAACAAGATTATTTACAACAAGAGTACGTCCTCTGTAAGACATATTTGGAATCAACCATTTCCATTTTTCCAAATTCCCCTTAATCTTTTCACCCACCCCTTCCCAATTTTTCTGTTGAGTTACATCCTCACCCAAAAAAAAAAAACACCTAGATATTTTATCCCACTTCAACCCCAAATTAATCCATCAGGAAGGTTTGGTTTGCCATCAAACCACTGACCAACCAACAGTGTCTCACATTTTGTCCAATTTACTTTAGCAGACAACATAAACAACATAAAATCTTTAATTAATTTAAGTAAAATTTGTACATCATTTTGTCCACTAATTAAAACCATCACATCATCAGCATTAGCTGACAGAACAATGTTATTTTTACAATTGGGTAAACATAAGCTACACACCTTTTATCTTATTTGTTGTAACAATGGTTCAATGGCCAAAGAATATAGCTCTCAACTTCACTATAGAGTACTTTGACCTTATCTATAAAATCTTGACTAAAACCAAAGGCCCTCAAAGTCCCCCACAAATAGGAATGTTCGACTCGGTCAAAGGCTTTCTCTTGATCCAGATAAATTAAGCCAATGTCCAACTTTAACAATTTTGAAACTTCTAATACATCACGAATTAAAAAAATGTTATCAAACATAGATCTACTATGAGCACAATAGGTCTGGTCCGGATGGATGACCTGGTCCAACACTCCAGCCAGTCTGTTAGCTAAGTCTTTCAGTCTTTCAGTGAGATCTCCTTTTTTTGGTATGGGGCGGATTATCGCCCTGCGACAACTCAACAGCATCATACCTTCCAACAAGCTGTCATTCAATACCTGTAATATATCCACTCCCAACTCCTTCCAGAATGATTTTTAAAAATCAACCAGGAGACCATCAACTCCTGGAGCCCTCCCAGACTCCATGCCTTGAAGGGCCTTATACAGCTCTCCCAAGCTCAACAGACCTGAAAGGGCTGCATTACCCTCTTCAGACATCTGAGGTAAGGAAGTGAAAAATGTATTTCCTTCATTACGCCCCGACTCAATCTCACTTCTATATAGCTTCTGATAAAAACCAACTGCTCTCGTTCAGATATCAACAGGGTCTATTAACAACCCCCCATTCTCAGAGCGCAAGGCTTGAATTACACGTTCCCTTTCAAGGGAACTTCGAGCTGCGTTTGAGACGCGGTGGGAACGCTCTGCGTGATTGCGTCATGAAGCACGTGTAAAATCAGTCCAATGGAAGCCCGATACGTCATGGGTGACGTCATAGACCAGGAAACTATAAAGCACCCTTGAAAACAGACCGCGACAGCTTCTGTAGTCTTCAGCAAGCGCTCTCTGTGATTCTGTCCTTGTCTATTTATTGTTGTTTGTCAAGCCCAATATATATATCACTATCTATCATTATGGCGAGCAAAGCAATATTATAGAAGTTGTGTTGTTCCCTGCCCTCGTTACATCACGGGTGGGGACACACATCAGCTTTTTGTTGCTGTTTGGGAGTGGAGTATGCAACAGTCATTTCTCGAGGGATCTGACTGTGCATTGCGAGAAGCTGTCCGTGAGGACGCTCCGCTCCCGCCGGGCGTTCTTCGAGGAGGACGGTTCGGTTCGCGTTCCCCGAGCGGGTCTCTCTGTTGCCGAGGCTCGGAGACGGCTCGTATTTCGGGGTTCGTAAACGGATCTGACAGCGGGGGTTGGGACGGGCTCCGCCCTTTCTCAGCTTTCACATGCCAGATCTAGTGTGCTGCGATTTCCAGTTCCGAGGAATTGGTATCGTTAGTGTTTTGTTTTAAAAGAAGGAGAACAAAACAAATACAAATCTTTATAAAAAGGCAGATGTTTGAGTTTTCAATGAATACATTTTCCAGCTCATAACTCTGTTGAATAAAGAGGAGCTTTTTTAAAGAAAAAAGGAGGTTTTATCTAGTGCTGTTGCCAGTTAAATATTTACTGGCCAGCTGAACATTATGAGATTGAAAATAAAGAAGAGTTTGTTAAAGATGAACTGTATCTTAAACAGAGAAAACTCTGTATCTCAGCCTCCTCGTCGGGGACTGTGGTTTTTCCCTATCTCCACACTGAGGTGTCGAGATCGTGGAATAAACCGGTTTGTAAAAAGTTGGGTATTAAGTATCATAGTATGACATTGCCTCGGGTTAAAGAGACGCTTACGAGCTTTCTCTCTCCCGAGTCGGCGTCATCGTTATTAACCCCGACGTTACCCACCAGCCATCTTAAATAATGAATACATTTTTTATTAGGCAGCGCTGGTGGGTAAAGTATGTAAGGACATGGATGAATGTGAGGGGCGACTCTCTGAGGAGGGTCGCAGCGCTGCCAGTTCGGTTGTTTCCTGCTGGTGGCCACAGAGTGATATATGTATGTATATATATATATATATAAGTTTTTCTGATATAAAGATAAAGGAAAATAAAGATATAATTATGTCTGTTCTTCTGGACGCTCCGCTTTCAAGAAAACTGAGATATAAACCTTTCATCATTCTTCCTCACCAATCTAATGTTCCTGAGATATTAAGCTCCTCTCAGCACAAAGTGCAAAACAGAGCGTCGCCATTCGGGCTCCTCCGCAATTGAGGGGTACCTGGGTGGCGGTCGCAGTCTAGCCAGTTAGAGACATGCAAGATCTGAGGACTGTTTTATCTCTAAAATAGCTTTGACAAAGAAGAAGCCCTGACGCCGAGGCGATCAGGCTTCTAAGGGTGGTCCCCTCTGGGGTAGGGACGGTTTTGAGAAATCGTTTCTCCTCAGCGCCCTTTGGGGTGCGACTCTCTGAGGAGGGTCGCAGTACTGCCAGTTCGGTTTCCCTGCCGGTTCGCCGTTTCAGGGCACCAAGGTGTCAGTGTCCCCAAACGAGCCTTCAAATAAGAGAAAAAAAAGAAGAGCAGTCAGTTCGGTTTCCCTGCCGGTTCGCCGTTTCAGGGCGCCGAAGTGCCTGCTTTTTTCAACGATCCTCCGAGGAGGGTCGTAGGAACTAAGCTAGTTAGAGGTAGGCAAGATCTGAAGACTGTCATCATCTCTAATAAAGCTTAGACAAGAAGTCCTGTCGCATGAAAACGAGGCTATCAGGCTTCTGAGGGCTCCTCCGGGGCAGGGACGGTTTTGAGAAATCGTTTCTCCTCGGCGACCTCTGGGGTGCGACTCTCTGAGGAGGGTCGCAGCGCTGCCAGTTCGGTTGTTCCCTGCCGGTTCGCCGTTCAGGGCACCGAGGTGTCAGCGTCCCCATACGATCCTCCGAGGAGGATCGTAGAGCGGTCAGTTCGGTTGTTCCCTGCCGGTTCGCCGCTTCAGGGCACCGTAGTGACTGTTCAACCAAGGGACGGTTTTGAGAAATCGTTTTTCCTCTGGGGTGCAACTCTCTGAGGAGGGTTGCAGCGCTGCCAGTTCGGTTGTTCCCTGCCGGTTCGCCGTTCAGGGCACCGAGGTGTCAGCATCCCCATACGATCCTCCGAGGAGGGTCGTAGAATGGTCAGTTCGGTTGTTCCCTGCCGGTTCGCCGCTTCAGGGCGCCGTAGTGACTGTTCAAATAAATCCAGAGGCCAGTCTTGAGAGACTGGTTCCCCTAGTAAATTTCTGGCAGCGTGGAAACTACTGCCACATATTTCTCAGTGGGTCCTGCACACTATAGAAAAGGGTTTCAGAATTCAGTTCGGTTCTCGTTCGCCCAGATTTCTAGGGGTCCTCCTTTCATTGGTGGACCCCGAGCAGGCTTTGGTTATGGAGCAGGAAGTACTATCACTTCTGCAAAAGGAGCTGTAGAAGGGGTTCCTCCTCCCAGCAGGCAGCCATTACTTCATTGTTTCCGAAAGAGGATGAGGTGGTTCCCGAGGTTTGCTTTCGGGGGCGAAGCATACCATTATTGGGTTCTTCCATTCGGCCTAGGTTTATTACCCCACACCTTTACAGTATGCGTGGATGCAGCTCTGGCTCTTCTGAGACTCCAGGGCATTTGCGTATTATACTACATCAATGATTGGTTGTTCCTAGCTCAATCTGAGTTTATGGCAGTTCGGCATCGAGATGTCGTTCTGTCTCATTAAGGATGTTGGGGTTGCCTCTCAACGCCAAGAAGAGTGTGCTCTGAGGACCACTTTTCTAGGTGTAGCAATTCTACAGCAAACGTAATGGGGTATATCTAGGCCAGTCACTCACTGTGAAACAGTTTCAGACGGGTGGGTCTCATGGCAGTTGCGTCCAACGTTTTACTTTTGGCCTTCTGTTCATGAGACCCCTGCAGTGGTGGCTCAGGACCAAGGGGTTTTCTCCGAGGGGAAATACGTTTTCGCATGATCAAGGTCACGCGGCTATGCCTTCGTGCTTCGGTCATGTGGAAGAACCTTGGTTCCTCGCCCAGGCCCAGTGTTGGGGGCTTCTTGTCGACGCATATTGCTATCGACGGATGCTTCCCTCACAAGTGGGGGCGATCATGAGTGGTTGCTCGGCGAATGGCGGACAACACACTGATGGTCTCGTATATCAGAGCAGATATCCTGTTGAGGCAGGGGCTGAGGCCCAGGGGATTGGAGACTTCACCCTGAGGTGGTGGAGCTTCTTAGGGAGAACTTTGGTCTAACTAAAGTCAAGTCGACCTTTCACATCGTTTGTACAACGCATTGCTCTATATGGTTCCCCCTCACGCAGCCAGCTCTTCGCGGACTGGATGCGATGATGCAGGTGTGGCCGAGGCTGCACCTGTACGCATTTCCCCCGATATCTATGCTCCCGGAGGTTCTGGAAAGGGTTCGCCGGGAAGGGGCCCGTCTGTTACTAGTAGCCCCTTTCTGGCCGACTCGAGTTTGGTTCTCGGACTTGGTGTCTCTTCTGAGCGGCTCTCCTATGGAGATTCCAATCAGGAGGGACCTGCTGTCCCAGGTAGAGGGCACGATATTTCACCCTCGACCGGAGTTGTGGAAACTGTGGGCCTGGCCTCTGAGGGGGCCAGGCTCATAGAATCCGGTCTCTCGACTGAGGTCGTTGAGACCATTCTCCATTCCAGAGCCCCTTCCACGAGAAAACTGTATGCGCTGAAATGGAAATTATTCTCCACCTGGTGTGGTGAGCGTCAGTTAGATCCTGTTAACTGCCCTGTTGGTTCAGTTCTCGATTTTCTGCAAGACCGTTTCTCTGCTGGATTATCTCCTACCCCTCTGGGGGGTACTTCTATTGGGAGAGATCCTCTGATTACTTGTTTTCTCCGTGGTACATTGAGGTTGAGACCTGCACTGCACTCCAGAGCACCGGCTTGGGATTTAGCCATTGTACTTGAGGGTCTGGCTCTGGCTCCGTTCGAGCCCATTGAAGAGGTTTCAGAAAAATTCCTCACTTTGAAAGCTTTATTTCTCCTTGCTATTTCATCTATCAAGAGAATTGGAGATTTACACGCCCTGTCGGTTGCTCCGTCATGTTTGGAATTTGCACCTGGTATGGTGAAAGCATTTCTATACCCTAGACCAGGTTATATTCCTAAGGTCCCATTCAATGTTGGGGGCCCAATAGTGCTGCAGGCCTTTTTCCTCCACCTTTTAATACCCCAGCCCTGTGGCGTAAGTCAGAGCAATTATTTGTATGTTTTGGGTCACTCAGAAGAGGGTGCCCTGCATCTAAACAGGTTATGAGCAAGTGGATAGTCGAGGCTATTTCACTAGCTTATGAAGCGGCCGGTCAGCCTTCACCTATGGCTGTACGGGCCCTTTCTACAAGGAGTATGGCGGCCTCTACGGCCTTAATTTCGGGTGTTTCCCTTCTTGACATTTGTAATGCGGCAGGTTGGTCCTCTCCACATACATTTGTCAGGTTTTATGACCTTGACCTCTCCACTCCTGGGGCGAGGTTGCTTGCTTCTAGTGTGCGCAAGGACTTCACACAGAACGGGCATTTGTCACTATGGCGTAGTGGGTATGGGGTTCCCACCGCGTCTCAAACGCAGCTCGAAGTTCCCTTGAAAGGGAACGTCTCAGGTTACGTATGTAACCCTGGTTCCCTGAGAGGGAACGAGACGCTGCGTTTGCCTGCCATACTTCCTGCATGCCCTGATCAACTTGCTTCAGACTTTTTCAGAAGCTGTCGCGGTCTGTTTTCAAGGGTGCTTTATAGTTTCCTGGTCTATGACGTCACCCATGACGTATCGGGCTTCCATTGGACTGATTTTACACGTGCTTCATGACGCAATCACGCAGAGCGTTCCCACCGCGTCTCAAACGCAGCGTCTCGTTCCCTCTCAGGGAACCAGGGTTACATACGTAACCTGAGACGTTTTTTCCCATTTTTTTTTCCCAAGGCTGAAAAAGCATTTGGACGGTGCATCCATTTGAGCTATACTTTGAAATCTTGACCGGACCAGTGCCCCTTGTATTCTATATCCCAGTAGATCGTCTAACCGGGCCTTTTTCCTTAATCCAACTTCTAAATAGTACTTACCTCCAGTAGATTCAGCTAAATGTTGACATTTATTTATTTCAGTTTCTAAATTCTTCAAAGACCTTCTTATCTCTCTAGTTACGTTGCGAGTGTATGTCACGTTACGCTAAATAGAACCCAAGCGCAGACATTAACTATCACAAAACACAGTTTATTTATAACCAGAAACAAAGACCCACGATGGGGCAAACAAACAATAACTAGACTTGACAATAAACCGGAACTGGAACATTAACAGACAAATCACAATACTCACAGAATCGAATGTTAACAAAACGAACCAGCACTGAGGAACAAACACCGAAAGCTTACATAGAACACATAATCACAAAGGTACAGGTGACACTGATGAACATCAATACTAACGAGGGAACAGGGGGCGTGGTAAGGACACAGGATCACAATCACAGGTGACACTGATGAACATCAATACTAACGAGGGAACAGGGGGCGTGGTAAGGACACATGATCACAATCACAGGTGACACTGATACAACATTAACTAACAAGGAAACGAGGTAAAACAAGACAATGCAAACACATAGCCCAAACAAACGGCCATGTGTTTGCACACAAAACAAGAGACAAATACATGACATAACCTCCTCCTTACGGAGCGGCTACCAGACGCTCCACATGGGACATAACCAACTATAAACTAGACATAAACCAACAAAACAGAACAATCATCAACAGTGGCAAACACGAAAACATAACAGCAGGATCGGGATGAGACAATAAAAATAACACATGAGGGAGGGAGGGAGGGAGGAACAAAAGAGTTTGTAGGTGGAGGTCCAGAGTAGGTGGGTGGAACAAAAGTCCTGGATTCACTGGACATGGGCACTGATTGAGGACACGAAAACCGGGCAGTTCTGCGTGTAGACACATGAGGTACAGTCTTGGGAGGGACAGGTCGGGGCACAACAGGAACAGGGGTAATCGGGGAAACAACAGGGGACTCAACCGATGTTGCTGCAGCAAGCAGAGGAGCCGATACAGAACCCAAAACTGGGGCCGTTGCCACTCGCAACAGAGCTGGGACAGGGGCTACCACAGACAGCTCAGCGTGGACAGTCCTAGACTCCTTAGCTGGGACAGAACTGGCCTTGGTCACTCTCCCATCCACCTCAGCGTGGAAGGGACTTGACTCCATAGCTGGGACAGGGCTGGACTTGGTCACTCTCTCATCTTCCTCAGCGTGGACCAGACTGACAGAAGCAACCTGGAGAGTCGGCACGGAACCGGGAAGGGACTGAGACGGTGAACCTGACGATCTCTTCCTCCTCCTCTTTGACCGCGGTGCAGAAGCCATAGCCCGCCCTAGGATCCCCGCAATGTCCGTAGCAAAAGCTGAAGGACCTTTCATAGACGTTGAAGTGGCGAGAACGTGGTTGCCAAGCGTCGTCGTGGCTAGGACGCGACTCTCCGGGATCGCTGGCAATGCAGAAACTGACAACGTCCTCGTGGGGTCCTGTCGCTCCTTTTGACGCACATGGTCCACCACCTCTCGAAACGGGCGTCGGATCAGCCCCTGACGTTCAGCCAGCGGAGGAGGTACATTGAGCCCCGCGATGAAATAAGGGAGTGCATGTGCAAGATGGAGCATATGCTCCACGGATGCTCCAACTCCAAATGCAAAACTTGCTAGCATAAAACACATCACATTGCCCCCCTTTTTAAACAAAGGTACATTTAAATTCAACCTGAAAACCCGCGCATGGCACGAAACATTATTGGCTTTACCAACAACATAACAATTACTTTTTATTTTCAAACAATAACATAAAAGAACAAAATAAGCATTGTATTTATATATAAGACCATAACAGTCCTATACCGTAGTGCTATTGCAATGGGTGTATGTTTCATGTATTACAGGTCAAAAAGTTTTGGTGGTTTTCTACTTCTGGATGAGCGGCGTGGACTCTGAGCCACCCCTGTAACCCCTCCACAGTCCTCTTGAGAAGGCTCAGGAACTGCTTGTTTTTCCTCCTCTGGTGCACAGGGTTGAATTGGAGTGTCAGTCCCTGAACAGTCAGTCTCTTTAACCCCTTACTAGTCGGCCCCAATTTTGGCAATTGATGCATTCATGACATACCCAAAATAAAAAGGTTGCTGTTCATAAGTCATTCTGAATAGACACATAACCAACATATATTTAGAAAGCCAACCCTTGAGAGTTTACATTTCAAGACTCAAAATTAATCAGACTGTTATTAATATTGAGATATATAAGCTCAAACATAAAAACAAAAACAACAAATATTAAGAACATATTTATTAAATGTATAAAAATATTATGTGAATTTAGGATAGCAACTTGAAACCACAACTAAAGTGTAGCCACAATTGTGGTCATGCTTCATTTAAAATCTGAGGATGATATCTCTAAAATTATGCATTTTATTAAGCCTATTATGAAACCATGTCATGGGGAGACTTTAGAGAAGTTTTAGAGAATGCTAATATAAGATTCTCATCAAATATTTTATTGCCCTGTAAACACTCATTTACAGTCTCTGACTAATGTCTGGCGAGGAGAACTGGCCCCATTCATGCTCTTCATTTAATCGACCAACCTTTCACACCTCTGCCGGTATGAGACTTAATCTTCATTATTCTTTTATCCTTATTCTTTTGTTTGAATTCAGCCATTATAGCCTGTATTTGCCATCTAACCCCCTCTGACCCTAGCCTGGTAATACCAGACTCTGCTACTTCACTTTGCTTCGTACACAGAGTCTGGGATAGCATAATAGAGAAGTGTTTTCTCTCTCGCTAGGGGGCGCGTACTGAAGTTTAAAATCATTGGTTACCCGTAAGCCAATCAGATAAGTTTGTTTATGACGTATGTTATGCGCCGACACAGCCGCATCGAACCACAGACATCATGCATCGAACTCAAATCTATGATCGAACTTCCACTGTAAACACTTGATGATGCGAGCGAAATACCCGAGTGAACATGGCTGTAAACGACTTTTTTGATCTGTGAGTGATGTATAGAATGACTGCTGAGAGAGAGAGAGAGAGAGAGAGAGAGAGCGCCCCGGCCGCGCGCGCGCACTCCCACGTCTACAAACAACACGAGCGCTGTCTTGCTCTCTCTCCCTCGCGCATATTCATAAAAATCAATCGACAAGATAGTAAGAGGTCGGAAGACCGCGGTTTCACGTGGAGCATTTGGAGATTTTTAGAGATTATAGACTCTAGGAACAACATCTCAATGAACAACATCTCAACTATAAAGGCCTGTCTCATATAAGTTAGACGCCTATCTCAAGTACAAGCCGGTGCAGTTCGACGATTTGGGCAAATAAAAGCCCGGGCTATTATTTGAAGTTTTACGGTATTTAAGACCTGGAAAAGAAAAGAGACACTGACCTGTCAAAAGGCTCCCCAGTTTCTCGCTGACGATCGGTAATAGTTGATAAATTAAACATTTCCCAAAGGGAGTAGGGCCACAACATCACCTCCATTCAAAATGTTTAATACACACTCTTCGTGTTCGGGCTTCAGTTTGCTAATGCCGGGAATATTCTCCACAACAGAGCGAATTGCATCCGCGTCTCCATATCAGCGGTCGTTTTCGATTTCCCTGACCTAATCTTAAACACGGCGCTTACCGACTACGTCACGGCTTTCAGCCCGCCCTCTGTTCGTTGATTGGCCGGCTGTTTTCAGGCCGGTGGAAAACAGAAAGATAGGCTGCTATCTCAGACTGACTATAGGAGCGAAATGAAATTAGCGGAAGTAGGAAGTCTGACGTAGTCAGGCTACTCTGACCCCACTTTACATGATCAATCCACCTATTATATTAACTCTTGTTAGAAAACAAACAATTCTTGGAAGTTTAAATGCGAATTATTTTTTTTAAATGATTGTATAAAAAGGAATAGCTTCTGCAAGCAGGTGCATTAGCACAACAAGTAGCTTCAAGCTACATGACACAATTTAATTTATTAATATTACACTTTTATTCAAAGTTCACTTTAAAACAACATCGAGTATTTGTATCATATTCCGGTCGCGGATTAAAATGGTTTCAAGTCATGAAAAGATTTTGAAATATGTTATATTTAGCATTTCAGATGAAGCTATGTGCTAGCCTTACCTAGCATATGCATTCTGTAAACATTCTTCATTCATATGAAAACCCCAAATCGCACGAAAATCACACACAAAACGTCTCCGGTTACTATCGTAACCTCGGTTCCCTGAGAGGCGGGAACGAGACATTACGTCATACTGACGTATATGGGAACTCCTCCCTTCTCCATTTTCACTGAAATCTTATAGGATAACGCCAGCTGGAGACAGCTGGCCAATTGACGCAAAACATGCAAATGCTGACCGGTCCGCGGGCAGTATAAATAGCATGGACGCGACAATTACGTCAGAATCAAGACTGAACGCTAGCACAGCTGATCAAACGGCGAGCACGGCGGTTGACGTAATGTCTCGTTCCCGCCTCTCAGGGAACCGAGGTTACGATAGTAACCGGAGACGTTCCCTTTCAAGGCGGTAACTTCGACATTACGTCATACTGACGTATATGGGAACTGTATAGAATCCCGCCGTGAGCGCAGTGAAGATAAGCCCTGAACGGGGTCAAGCTACACTCCCACAGGAAACACAGTTCTAAGCCAGCAGCGCCGCTAGGAGCACTCAAAACTGATAGGCGAACTAGACCAACGTCTGCTCCGGCTTTACCAAGTTGCGCATCCACTGCAATGAGGCGAAGGCTGCACTGGACAGGGCAGCACAACACCATAAGCACTCGAGCACAAGAGCTAACACAGTGTCGACGGCATAGCGGTGACAGCTGCATAACCTTAAGCCACACGCAGTTAACAGTACATTGGAAACTACTGCGTAATGTGGAAACAGCTATGTAACCTTATAGTCATAACACAGAGTTAGCAGCAATGGTAACTCTGCAATACAGACTACTGCACAGCTGGTGGTAACAGTTTCATGAGTACATTGATAAAACTCACCGACCCCACGACGCTAAGGTGGTGCATCAAACTTGGAACCATGGCGAATGTGTTCTGAGAAGACAGCCAGCATCCCTAAATCCCGTAGGCATTAAGCAACCATTTAAAGCGTCGAATTCAGAGAGAAAGTCTCTGTATAAAACATCACGTCCCTAGTACCATCCACCAAGCACACAACCAGCTGGAAGACTGCTGCCTAGTGATCCACGTACATCCACAAATCCCTTACAGGACCAACATCACTCTGAGCATCGGCATCATGCGAGGCTGAACTCAGCAGATAAGGCGGTCAGGGATCAACCTGTGCTCTGAACGGTGTAAGCGACTTCGGAACGTAGCTTGGTATCGGACTGAGAGTGACGCTGCAGTCATCAGGTCCGAGACAATGCGACACTATTCACTAGAATGAGCGTAAGTCTCCAAGTGCTTCGCTGGGGCGAGAGCCGGTGGTAAGGCCATCTCAGGGAGAGCTCCGTCTCAGCACTTGTCAGTGTGAAGTGTCTTGCTCAACTAAGGACCCAGCAGCGGACACACAAGTAGGTTCCACAGCTTGGGGCTGGGGTGCCACCTTGTAGAACATAGCCGATGTTCTATAGCCAATGTACAGAAGTGCACATCAACACATAACTGAATGTACATAAACACAGTGCCAGTGGCCGTAGCGACAACAACTGTGAATATACGCAGTTAGAAAATAGCCCCATAATAGCATAGCACCTCAGTAAGCACACAAGCACAGTCGTAACTGTAGCTACAACTGTGAATATATGAGTTAGCACAGAAAAACCAGTTGCCCTGATAGGAACGGGGCAACATAACAGCACAGCACATGCACGTACAGCATAGGTCGCTGTAGCCCCAACTTAATACACGCAGTTAGCTCAGTATTTAGGCACTGAAGGATACGGGGCTGCATGAACACATCCATTTGTAAATAAATGCAGCGCATGTCGCCGTATCGACGGAGACTGTGAATATGCACAGTTTGACTGGGATAGCTAGTTGCACTGAAGATACAGGGCAACATGGCAGCATAACACAAGTAAGTAAGGAATAGCGCATCCTTGCATGTACATAACGCAGCGTAAGACGCTGTAGCAACAGAAACTGTGTAGAGACAGAAACTAAGATGCATAGTTAGATTAGGATGGCTAGCAGCACTGAAGGAAACAGGGCAGCATTACAGCATAACACATCCGTTTATGTACATACATCCAGAACTGCGAATATGCACGGTTAGATTAGGATAGCTAGTTTTGCACTGAAGGAAACAGGGCAACAAAAAAGCAAAAACACGTCCTTTTACGTGCCGTGTAGTCGCCATAGCGACAGAACAGAATATGCAGTTAGATAGGATAGCTGGATGTTGCACTGAAGGATAGAGGGCAACATAACAGCAATACCCATCAGTGTGCACATTTCAAACATCTGAGTGTATAATGCGGTGCAAGTCGACGAAGCGACCGAAACTGCATGAATATGCACAGTTCACATAATGGTCAGTTACGTTAGCAACATAACTGCATAACGCTTCAGTGTGGACACAGATGCCGCAAGTCGCCGTAGCGACAAAGTGTGACTATGCACAGTTAGATAGGATAGCTAGGTGCACTGAAGGATACAGGGCAACGCGATAGCATAGTCACATTAGTATGTACAAAAACACAGCGTCAGAGGCATCGCGACATCGACTGTGAATACATAGTAAGTCAGAATAGCCGGTTGCACTGATGATACAGGGCAATATTTAGCGGCGTAAACATAGCACATCAGTGCGTAGCGTGTACACAGCGTCAGTTGCAACGCACAACAACTGTGTACTCAATCAGAATAGCCATTTGCACTGAAGGATACAGGGCAATGTATAACGGCATAAATCATAACACATTCAGTGTGTAGAGTGTACATAGACACGGCGTCAGTTGCATCACACGACAACTGTGAATATGCACTGCGTAGTAATCAGAATAGCCATTTGCACTGAAGGACACAGGGCAATATATAATGGCATAAACCATTACACAGTGAGTTGTATGTACGTAACACAGTGTCAGTTGCATCGCGCCACACTGTGAATACGCAGTTATCAGAATAGTTATTTGCACTGAAGGATACAGGGCAATAACAACGGCAAAATTCATAACACAGTGTGTAGTGTGTACATAAACACAGCGTCAGCTGCATCGCAAAATAACTGTGAATACATACTGCGTAGTAATCAGAATAGCCATTTGCACTGAAAATTACAGGGCAATATATAATGGCATAAATCCCAACGCATAACGCTGTGTAGTATGTACGTAACACAGCGTCAGTTGCATCGCACGACTGTGAATACGTAGTAATCGGAATAGCCATTTGCACTGAAGGATACAGGAACAGGGCAAAATATAATGGCATAAATCATACACATAACAGTGCGTAGTGTGTACGTAACACAGCGTCCGTTGCATCGCAACAACTGTGAATACGTAGTAATCAGAATAGCCAGTTGCACTGAAGGGTACAGGGCAATATCGTGGCATAAGCATAACACACACACATATCAGTGTACATAAACACAGCGTCAGTGGCATCGCACAACTGTGAATCAGAATAGCCAGTTGCACTGAAGGATACAGGGCAATTTTTAGCGGCATGAACCATGAACACATAACGGTTTGTAGAGTGCACGTAAACACAGCGTCATTTCATCGTACAACAACTGTGAATACGTGGTAATCAGAATAGCCATTTGCACTGAAGAAACAGGGCAGCATATAACGGCGCGAATCTTAGCACATATCAGTGTGCAGTGTGAACATAAACACAGCGTCAGTGGCGTAGCGACAACACTGTGAATACGTCGTTAATAGAATGGCCAGTTGCACTGAGGGATACAGGGCAATATATAAGGGCATAACAGTTAAATCATAGCACATATCAGTGTGCAGTGTGTACATAAACACAGCGTCAGTGGCGTAGCGACAACAACTGTGAATACGTCGTTAATAGAATGGCCAGTTGCACTGAGGGATACAGGGCAATATATAAGGGCATAACAGTTAAATCATAGCACAAATCAGTGTGCAGTGTGTACATAAACACAGCGTCAGTGGCATAGCGACAACAACTGTGAATACGTGGTTAAATCAGAATGGCCAGTTGCACTGAGGGATACAGGGCAATATATAAGGGCATAGCAGTTAAATCATAGCACAAATCAGTGTGCAGTGTGTACATAAACACAGCGTCAGTGGCATAGCGACAACAACTGTGAATACGTGGTTAAATCAGAATGGCCAGTTGCACTGAGGGATACAGGGCAATATATAAGGGCATAACAGTTAAATCATAGCACAAATCAGTGTGCAGTGTGTACATAAACACAGCGTCAGTGGCATAGCGACAACAACTGTGAATACGTGGTTAAATCAGAATGGCCAGTTGCACTGAGGGATACAGGGCAATATATAATGATATAACAATATATAACGGCACAAATTATAGCACATATCAGTGAGCAGTGTGAACATAAACACAGCGTCAGTGGCGTAGCGACAACAACTGTAAATACGTGGTTAAATCAGAATGGCCAGTTGCACTGAAGGATACAGGGCAGCCTGACGACATAAGCTGTAGCTGTGCACCTCCATTACCAGAGCGGGGCGTCCTGGCGCGGCGCTCTCCGTGGCCTGTGTCGCCACATTACCGGTCCCGCCCTCTGCCAACGGTGAAGATCCGGTTCGTTCGGGTTCGAACCGTTTTGGCGGCTGTAGCCGAATTAGGCGGGACGAGGTGCCGACGAAGAGAGACATCGAGGAAGGCTGGACCGTATAGAGATCAAAAGTTTCGGTGTAAAGTCTGGCCGCGGCGAGACTAAATTTTATATGCTGCGAGAGCTGGGATCGAACACGGGTCTCCCGTGCGACGGCTTTGGGTTTCGCCACTGAGACACAGGGGGAAATGCCCACTTTCGCGCCTTTAGACACAGAGCCATGGCCTTGCCTCGTCTCTCTGGATGCGTCTTTCGCATGACTTACCATAGGACGTCGTGAAGACGGAATCTTTCTTGAAGTAGCCTGGTTGTTTTTAGATACCGGGCTATTCAACTCTTCTTTGGGCGTGAGAGGGCCCACCAGCGGCCGCTGGCGGCAGTGGGCCTCATCCCAGCTGATGCCCGGGTTTATGAGGGCGCGCACTGGTAGACCGGCACATGCCTGTCGTCCGTGAGTGCGGCCTCGGTAGATCCTTGTTTGGGTAGAGCGAGTCAATACCGCACATATCTGGCATGTAGCAGCCATCGGATGCGGGGAGGAAACGTGGTGAGTAACCTCTATTGCAACTTCCACGATGACTTCAGATAAGACTTCTAGCGTGAAGAAAGAGATTCTGACGTAATTGTCGCGTCCATGCTATTTATACTGCCCGCGGACCGGTCAGCATTTGCATGTTTTGCGTCAATTGGCCAGCTGTCTCCAGCTGGCGTTATCCTATAAGATTTCAGTGAAAATGGAGAAGGGAGGAGTTCCCATATACGTCAGTATGACGTAATGTCGAAGTTACCGCCTTGAAAGGGAACACATAATATTTCAATCGTGCATTTATTAGTTCCTTGTTTCAGGTGAAGAGATGTCAGTTTCGCTTTGTTATCACGGATGTCCAGTATGAGGAAGTGTACACATGACGCGTCATGCAGAAGAGGTCACGCTGGACCACGTCAGATGATTGACAGCTGTACAGCGAATGATATAGCTTTGAGGTCAAATATGACGCGAACCAGGAAAAGGGGATAAACATCTCGCTCCGTTCGCTGTTTGAGCTCTTTAGATCGCATATTTCAGTGGTAAATGAATAGAAATGTTGTTCTGTATGACGAAATATTTTACTAGCATGTGATAATTATTAATCATTTCTCCAAATATGCGCACCATTGGACTAATAGCCCTGGCGGATGCTGTATATTGTATGTATTTGAACACAAATAAACCGGAGAAGACGAGAATTATTGTTTTATGAGTGATGATTTCTATTCAAAATAACGAACGTTACAGATTAATTATTTTGCACTCCTGGCATAAATTAAGAAATTAATATCACTGCAAACCAGTTTAATCATAAACAGTGGTCAAATATCGAAGATGTAGACTTAAACCTTTCATATGATGCTGAGTTTGTTCAGATCAGGTAAGAGTGTGATGGTTTGACGAGTAATGAATTTTGAACAACAATAATCCGGGATCACCAGTGATCCCTGCCAATCAAGGGGTTAACAAGCTCATCCTCTACAACCCATGGTCTCAACTGGTCACCATGTCTCCTGAGAGTGACATCTGTGTCTCATCCCTGAACCTTGTAAGACACTGGCCCGGTTTGCATTACTTTCACACCTGGAATTCATTTGTTCCTTCCTCCTGTGGTGTTACGGAGGTACACTGCATCCTTTGCAGAAAAAGAGCTCTCCACAGCACGTTGGTCATGATAGAACTTTTGCAGGTATTGCTTCCTGCGAACCGCGACAGTGACACCTGGATGAACAAAGCCCAGGCAAGTGCGCACATGTCTATTAAGAAATAGATCTGCTGGCGATTGGCCTGTAGTGCAGTTTGGAGTAGTGCTATACTGCATTAGGAAAGGAGAGATCTTATTTTCCAAGTCCATTGTTAAGTGTGCAAGTTTCTATATTCTGTTTTTAAATGTCTGCACATACCTTTCTGCAAGGCCGTTGGTAGCTGGATGACCTGGCACACTTGTTGAATGAAGAATGCAATTTAGCTGCATGAAATTTTTGAACTCCTCAGACGTAAATTGTGTTCCATTGTCTGTGACAATTTGCCCCGGAAGTCCGTATGCCGCAAACAACCTCCTTACCCAGCCGGCACATGACCGACCTTAAACGTTGAAATATGGTTGAAATAATGTCAGTTGTCGTTTCAACGTTTCAAATAACGTTTAATGCTAAATGGTTGAAAAAGGTTAACACAAACACTTCTAAATCAACGTTGAAATTTTTACAAGATCTGTACGTTGAAACAACGTAATGTTTTCAACAACAGAAAAGTATTCACAGCTGTAAATATAACTATTATCATTATTAACAATAATTTCAACCACAAGAGAGCAGCAGAAACTTTGCCTTAACAAGATTTTGTGTGGATTTACAATTTTGTGTGCTTGCCGTTTACCATGCAAACACTTTTGTCAAATTAAACAGACTGCAAATCAACACTTCGCCATATTGGTCGTTTCACCGTTTTACTTTTGATCATGATTGGTTAATCTTTCTGTCTTTCAGGAAACTGGCCAATGACAATGTTCGCGCCTATTCATGTTTGAAAAATACGTCCGTTACCGTTACTGACCTCGAGACTAGATTACTGTAATGCTTTATTAGCTGGTTGTCCTGCATCTTCAATAAACAAGCTACAGTTAGTCCAAAATGCAGCCGCTAGAGTTCTTACTAGATCAAGAAAATATGATCATATAACATCGATTTTATCATCACTTTATTGGTTACCTATAAAGTTCCGTATTAATTACAAGGTATTGCTTTTGACTTATAAAGCTCTAAATGGTTTAGCTCCAGTTTATTTAACGGATCTTCTATCGCCCTACAATCCATCGCGCTCTTTAAGATCACTAAATTCGAGGCTTCTGGTCATTCCTAGGATATCCAGATCCATCAAAGGAGGCAGAGCATTTTCACATTTAGCTCCAAAGCTCTGGAATAGCCTTCCTGATATTGTTCGTTGCTCAGACTCGCTCTCCCAGTTTAAAACTAGACTGAAGACGCATCTATTTAGCCAGGCATTCATATACATTTTTTATCTTACAGTTACTGTAAATTCGGCCTCTAGTTCATAAACGCCAGAGGAGAACTGGCCCCCGACTGAGCCTGGGTTCTCCCAAGGTTTTTTTTTCTCCATTGAGTCATCTGATGGTGTGTTAGGACACCATTAGGTCACTGGATGGAGTTTTTCGGTTCCTTGCCACTGTTGCCTTTGGCTTGCTCAGTTGGGGATATTCAAATTAATTAACCAATCATACCATTGATCAGCTCTACCAAACTTGGATGTCTTTTTTTCCCAGTAATAAACAAACATTGTTAAGTTGTTTTGATTGATACTGTGAAGCAGCTTTGATACAATCTGTATTGTGAAAAGCGCTATATAAATATATTTGACTTGACTTGACTTGACTTGTTTGAGTCGACTCGTGGCACGTGAGCACAGCAGTTTGCAAATATTTCTCGGTCGGAGCAGATTATATTATATTATATTATTTGGTTAACCACCCAGATATTTACCCATCGCGATATTTCTAGTTAATTATATTTCGCGCAAGATTGCTCAGGTGGCTCAAGTTCAAGGAAGGACACCGAGAGAGCAGAGAGGCGGGATTTTGAGCGACGACAAAGGTAAGTTAATTTATAATGTGAAGTTGTATGACTGAAACACGAATGTTAACGCTACAGTTAGCTAAATGAACTTATTAACGAGGGTCAGGAAATGCATTTCGACATTTATTTCAAAACTACTTTTGCCACCATTGTGTTTTTGCAGTTGCTACGGTGATTTTCAGAGAGACAGTGTTGTGTAACGTTAACGTTAGGTTGACCACCATAACGTTAGAAGCTTTTATTTTTTCACTATTTTTCAGCTATTTAACTCTAGCTAGGCCTTATTTGTATGGTTAATAAATTCCCCTATGAATCTGAAGTAATTATAGCCGCGTGTGATTCGGTAGTGTTAGCTAAGATGGGGGCAGTTTTGCAAGGTTTTTTATTTGATAATAAGCGTCATGTAACATTGGCGTACCAATGAAATGTTAAAGGACAATGGGTGCTTCTTATTTTTGCATCTTCGTTGTTGTCTGGTTCGTGAAGGAATCGTTCTTTTGAACAGGTTCTTTTTAGTGAACCGGTCGAACCAGTTCACCAAATCTGACTGAATCGTTCAAAACAGCTCGCGTCTTTAGTCAGCGCTCATCTACAAGTTCCTAAAGTTCCTCACATTCGGACATGCCTGACAGTCCCTCCGACTAGAAATAAACCAATACCCCGGAATATATTTTTCCAGTAACTCAACAGCTCACGATTTGATGTGCTAAGAGAAGTGATGAGCACAAGCTGTTGATACTGAGCATGCGCATACTACCGAATGCACAGGTACAGCGGTTCTCGAATCAACAGTACTGAACCTAGAACGGTTTCTTTCGGACAGTGCATCACTAAAGTTGATCATTTTCACGTCTTAAATCTATAATGTTTCTTAACCCTTGTGCATCAATTAAAAAAAAGTTAGACATAGCTACATAGAGGACAAAAATGTCCACTTAAACTCAAACTTTTGGGAGCACAGACTTAAGTTTGGTATAATTTTAAAGAAGACCCGTGGCAGATTATTACTGAAGTAAAAAAAAAAAAGTAAATCCAAAAAAGTGGGTAATAAACCTAATGTGGTCTGTGTCCTTAATATTGATCAAGCAACAAAAGAGAAAAGCATTCACTGCTCGTTAATAGCTTTAATAAGGATTCATTATATTTAATTCATACAAATAAATGTCTGCTGCTTGAAAGAATAAAGAATGATGTATGCAAGTAGGCTAGTTATAAAGAATGCATCATTCATTGAAAAGAAGACTATTCTACTTTAGAAAAAGTGATTTTATTTAATTGTAAGATATTTTTTTAAGTCGCATTAGTTAAATCTGTATCTGTATTGCATGTTCAAACTTTAAAATCATTCATATTAACTAGGGGTGCTCAGATCAGGATTTTTGGGGCCGATCACCGATACCCGATTACTGGAAGCTGTTTGATGCCTTATATTTATCATGTAGCAGTATTTATTAACCCTTTGATGCACAACATGGGTCTAAATAGACCCGACTGAGTTTTCATTTTCTATATCTTTGCAAGAAATTAATTTCATCATTCAGTATTCCAGGTATTCCTCAATTAACTCGTTTTAGATCATTACAAATCCTTATTTAAATTTTTCCTTTCTTACTTTTCGAATAAAAATGGTTTTTGTTTCACTACCCTACTAATGCGCAACATGGGTCTAAAAAGACCCATATTCATGTTTCTTTGCTGAATATTTGAAAGAAATGTATTTTAGCATTTATTAATCCAGGTATTCATTAAATATCTTGTTTTTGATTTCCACAAATCATTATTTTTATTTTTCCTTTCTTACTTTATAAACAAACACGGTTTTTGTATTTCTACATCAATTTTACACACATGGGTCAAAAATGACCCATATAGGAACCTTTGATATTTATAAATAGTATAAATATATTTACTGCAGAAAACTATTCACCTGCCAAACATTTCACAAATCAACACGGCTACTTGTGTATATTTCATGCATGTAAGTTTTATTTAAAGGGATAGTTCGGCCAAAAATGATATTTAACCCATGCATTACTCACCCTCAAGCCGTTTGAGATGCATCTGTCAATCTTGTTTCAGACGAACACATTTTCAGTTATTTTAGAAAATGTATTAGACCCTTCAGTGGATATAATGTGAAGCAATGGGGTCCACCTCCTTCAAGTCCCAAAATGTGAATACATCCTTCACAAAAGTAATCCATCCGGCTCCAGGGGGATAAACGAAGGCCTTCTGAGGGTAATCCGTGCGGGTTTGTCCTAAAAATATACATATTTAAAACTTTATAAATGAAAATATCTGACTTCCGGCAACGATCGACGCGCGTTCACGGGTGATGGAAGTCGGCGTACGAGGTAAGACGTAGCGTAGGAACTGTTGTGACGTAGAACGAACGCGCCAGCGCAGCCAGAGAGCAGAGCAAAACAAAACAAGAAAGCGCGTGAACGCACGCGCGTCGATCGTTGCCGGAAGTCAGATATTTTCATTTATAAAGTTTTAAATATGTATATTTTTACGACAAAACCGCACGGATTACCCTCAGAAGGCCTTCGTTTATCCCCCTGGAGCCGGATGGATTACTTTTGTGAAGGATGTATTCACATTTTGGGACTTGAAGGAGGTGGACCCCATTGCTTCACATTATATCCACTGAAGGGTCTAAGACATTTTCTAAAATAACTGAAAATGTGTTCATCTGAAACAAGATTGACATATGCATCTCGAACGGCTTGAGGGTGAGTAATGCATGGGTTAAATATCATTTTTGGCCGAACTATCCCTTTAATACATTTTTTGTCACAGAAAATATTTGATATTTTGTGAAAGACATCTAGATATAGCCTAAAATTTGAACGTTTAGGCTAAGGTTACCTTGACCTTGAAATCCATTACTAGTGCAAAAGAGAAACATGTCCAATACTATTAGCTAGCTTGCGGTCGACATATTTTATTTTATCTAATGTTAGCTAGGTCAACAAAATAAAAGTTGCAATAGAAAGTTATATATACAAGTATATATTGGCGCTGTTGGGCAGAAACCTTACCTGGGCAGTACCTCCATATTAATTTTTATAAATGGTCATAAATCAATGCTATCGGTCACATAATCTGTCGTATGGTGCACTATGGCTGCTGTCGCATCATCCGGGTGGATGCTGCACATTGGTGGTGGGGAGATCCCCCTACAGTTGCACTACACTACAGTTCAATTTCAGTGTTATCAGTTATATGTGTGTTATGCGTGACAAAGTGGCCAATAAACATATTTCAAGTGTTACAGTAAATGTGTTGATCTAAACAACTGTGACAATGGTTATTTTAACAAAAAGTTTTCTTCATTCTTTTGTTTTATCATGCTTAGATGGGTCATTTTAGACCCATGTGTGTAAACTTGATGTATTTACACAAAACCTAGGAAATATTAAAATATGAATTTGTGATAATTGAAAACAAGATATTTTGAATATTCATAAATCATGAAATTTATAGATCATGAAATATAAAATGATTAAATAAAGTGATTTCAAAAGGTGAAACAAAAAAATGCAGAGCCATGCATGAAATAACATAGGAAATGAATACGGGTCTTTTAGACCCATGTTGTGCATTAGAGGGGGTATCCATAGCTTGCGCATCAAAGGGTTAAACTATATTTAACATCAATGTACATTAAGTATTACAATTAAGGGTAACACTTTACGGTAAGGGTACATGAATTATCATGAATTCATGTATAAATTCATGCATGAATTATGCATTCATGCATGCATTAATATCTCATGAATCATCAGGAACTAACACGAGTTCAACGTTTTTCATTCATGACTTCATGGATGAACAACACCTTAATTAAAACATTAACTAAGATGAGTACATCATCATGAATTATGATTTATTACGCATGATCATGATGTTTTCTTTGTTCACAGTTATGCCACTAGCACATTGTTCATCAGTGTTTCAAAGGACCTAGTCACCACTTTAGTTGAGGGGCCACACACATGATGAAGTCATTGATAGATAATGCTTAGTTCATGATGACTACTGTATTTGACAGACCCCAAAATAGACCAATCACAGCTCATAGCACAGCTGGGTTGTTTTTATTATTACTTCAAATGCACAAACAAAAAGACATGTTATTTATTTTTTTGTTGCATTTGTGACTGTAAACTTGCCACATAAGATCTAAATATCGATAAATCTATCAATATATCCCTGAATTGTATCACAGAATTTGTTGAGGTATCGACAGATATCGTATTGCTGCACTGTTAGCCCGGACAAGTTGAATCTACTTGAAAAATGTGAGCAAACTGGTTGCCCTAAAATAATTAAGTAATGGTAACTTAAAAAATGTAAGTTAATTTAACTTAAAATGTTGTGTAATATCAATTACTTTGCAGTTATTACACATAGTATATTTAAGTTCAATATACTAGCCCGTATACTTAAAATATTGGAGCAAACTGGTTGCCCTAAAAAAATTAAGTAATGTGTACTTGATAACTTGAGTAAAATAAAAAAAAAGCAAGCAAACAACATAACATTTTTCACCTCTTTTTATTTCAATTGAAATCTTTTCATTTTAAAATACAAAACACAGGGAAGAAACATAATTTCTTGTAATTAATGACAGGATTTTTATTTCTGGGTGAACTAATCCTTTAAACTGCAGTAAAAAATATTTTATTTTGAGCCTATTTCACTTTTGAAGACAAATATTTTCAGTTTTCATATCATTAACCAGTATTACAGATATTGACAAATTTTAAAAGTACTGAAAATAAAAGTCTGGGAGATACTGATTAAATTATTCAGAAAATTAGTAGCAGACAGCTGGTCTGCATTAATGGTACTATTAATAACTTACAGAGCAGGTCTTAAAGAATGCAGAAGGGTCATCCCCCAAAATGACCGGTAGTCCACGAAGGCAAAGGGACCTAACATCTGTAGGCTCGGTGGTCTGGAAGATATTGGAGATATTGAAGTTTGTTAGGGATGCTCACATGTATGAACAAAATTACTGAGCTTCCCCCAAATTTGTCAGATTTTAGGAAGTAAAGAATAGGGCAAGACAAGATGACAAACAGGAAAGGAGAGAGGAGAGAAAAGGGGTAAAGGAAAAAAGATGAAACAAGAAATGTGTAAGAGTATAGTGGAAAATAAAGAGGAAATGAGAGGAAAAAAAATTAGTAAGAGTTTTAAGAATGTAAAGAAAAATAAGTCCAGAGGAAAGAGGAGAGACAAGAAAATAATAAATAGAAGAGATGAGAAGGAGAGAAATTACAAAAAGAGTGGGTAGACTGATGTAGACAAGTAAACGCACCTTTGTCTGACGTAAAAGCTCAGCCAAAAGCTGGCCGGCGAGGCCTTTCTTCATCCTGAAGATTTCCATCAGATTTGGAGAGTAATGATCAAGTGCATGAAAGAAGTTCTATCTGAGATTTTTCCCCACCACTCAGTTGAACTCATAAGGACAGATAAAACATAGCAAACCATATTGGATTACGGTCACTACATCTATGACCACAATGCTACATGATTTCAGTCACAGTTTATGACCTAAGTGGTCATAAATACCCATTTTCATTTATACATATATGTTTATTCAAATACTTAAGTTAAAAAACAAAAACTTACCTGGCTTTCTGTACACAGAGATGGCCATCGAAGAACCATCTTGCTGATGTCAGGCTGATGTTTGGCTGTTGATCAGATGATTTGGTGTGAAATTGGGATAAGTGAACTTTTAAGGCTGAGGGCTTGAGACGAAGAACCATATTGTCAAGTCCATATTTTCAAATTTTGAATAATCATTTTTTTTTTATTTGGACTCTGAATATTATATTTTTTTTACTTGAAGATAGACAACAAAAGTTTCACAATTCTAATGAGATAAGATTTTTTAGTATCAATCTTAAAAATAAAAAGTTAGAGTAATTTACATTTCTGGAATGTGGAAGAACAGTATAAGTCCAGTTAATGTGGAATAACAGTATAAGTCCAATTCATCATATCACTTAAACCACTGGAGATTTGATTCCTTTATCTTAGTTTTAATACAGTAACAGAACCTTAAAGAAAATATTAAACATTTCTTTCTTTCAATTTCTTTTATTTTTTTACCAACATAAATCACAGAACAAAAACACAGACAATACAGTACGAACAATGAACAATACATAGGCCTACTTATAGTACAGAAAATAAACGTCAGTACAAACAATAAACCGTACATACAATCAACAATACATACAAACAATAAACAACAGTAATAACTGTAAACAATACATATTTACAATACAGACATACATCATCATCATTCCTTGCTATGGTTCCATATGCTAGTTTACCATTTTATAATACATTTCATAAATCACCCCATTCATTCATTTACTAAATAAATAACTATATATTCCTATTATACAACATAATATAAAGGCATACAAGATAAACTACAACTACTATTATGATTATTTTTACACAATATACACAATATAGCCCACCTTACCCTGCACATGACCTACACATACCAGGCTACTCTTCGCATTCTAATGCCCCATAAAATGCTTGGGCCTCCGCTGGCATGTAGGCTAGAATTTTCATAAGATCCCGGTGCTTCTCCTTCTTGACGGGCAGAGGGTCCTCATAAGCATGAGCATACGTGGTGGAGAACAAGGGAGCTGGAGGTGGTTGATTCTTCCTCTGTTTGGTGATCAGCCAGGTCTTCCATCCCTCGTATAGGCTGTGGCTCCCTTTTGTGTGGACACACCATGGATCAGCAGCTGAAATCATGATTCATTAAGAAATTCAATAAAGATTCTTCTTTCACGCACATATCCCCAACACTGTTAATCTCAGAAGACCTACTCTTTTGTTTTTTACCTGTCACTTTCAACCACATCATGGATGTGATTAGCAAGCCAGGTGGACGCTTTAATGTTGCATCAGGGAGCTGCCTGAAGTCCGGACATTTCATCTCAATGACTTTGAATGGATGCTGCTGCCTGGCTCCACGGATCATCTCGGCGACATCGCTGGGGGTGTGGAGTGTGGACACCTTACGCCTCTTGTCCAGCGTGGCAAAGGAACGGTCACAGGGAAGGAAGGAGTGGCCAGACACCATGAACTTCTGCTCTATCTGACTGAAGTACCCTCTAGATACGAGCAGGGCCATGAGGTTTAGGACTCGCCAGTTGTTGTTCTGCCCACAGCATCGGTCACTATAGATGACGAGCTTCTGTTCCTTTGCCTGGACTAGGGGAGCAAAAGATGTTTCTGCCCACTTCAAAAGACAGCTTGCCACCTCGATGGAACCTCTGTGAGCGATGCCCTCATGCCAGAAGCACATTGTAGGAGGATCATCAGTGCCCATCTCCTGGATAGAGAGGTTGTAGTTGGCCAGCTGCCATTGATAGTACACGTTGGAGTGTGTCAGGTTTGGCGTGAACACTACCCCCTGCATGTCGATACAAATGACATGGCAGTCATCATTGGCTTTGGCCCACTCTGTGTCAGCCTGCAACTGGGTGTACGCTTTTTCAGCTTTCCGGTGGTGAAGCTCACTCTCGGCTGCGATCTTCAACCTTTCTCCTTCTGTTGTAGCAGCTGTTAATTTTAAAAACAGGGCGTCACATTTCGCACAAGTGTCACTTCTTGGCTGCCCAAAACTGAGGTTCTGCTGCTTGAAGATGTCCCTATAGAGCCAGAACTTTGCAGTGGATGTTGGACTGTGTTCCTTGTACAGGCGGAACATGCGGAGCAGGTTTAAATCAGGGCTCAGGTACTCCCTCTCCACATCTCCCTTCATCCGTGAGTAGTGGTTCGGTTGGCATGGGAAGCTCAAGATATGCTCTCTTTTCCCCTCTCTCACTGCAGGATGAATGCTATGAGGCCTAAAAAATAAACACCACAACTCATGAACAAGGGAAATATAATAAACTATGCTGGTCTGCTTTGCACAATTGCATTGTTTCTGTGACCATAAATGTATAATTATAAACATTCCTCTAAACTATAGGATTTTGTTTTTCACATACAGTCATTAAAGGGATACTTCAGGATTTAGCATTAAGCTTTGTATCATTAGAAAACCGAATTCTTTTTAGTATTTTCGAATTACCATGCTTTTCTCCCTCATATCCCCCTGAGATGAGAGATTTATGTATTTTTTGTCTGGAAAAAATCCTCCGATGACGCAAAAATTGTCATTGTTTACATGCACACCTTTTGTTTCAATCTAACTGAATTTATTCCGATTTGTGAATCTGAATGTAGTGTTTACATGGATGCTAAACATGTGATTGATTGATGTGTGCGTTTTAGCATTGCAATCTGGGAGTTGTTGTCTTTCATCCCCATAAATCAAAAATACATTTTCTGGCTTTTAGAAGGCTCCATTCAAAAATAATTTCACATTTCTACTACATAAATGACCCATTTTAAATACACATTAATCTTTCCAGAGCTGAAGTATCCCTTTAAGATCCACATGTTGTAATGATACAAAGAATAATCATACATTACATTTGCATAGCACTTTATCTCTGATATCGATTTCAAAGTGCAAAAATATGTTTCCTGACTGGGCAACAACAGTGAGCTGAATCCTAACCATTACGATATGTGCACACTGGCGTTATAGGGTGGCAAGGCACCCAACCCTCTATAATGCCAGCGTCCAGTGCACCATTAGACCAGGGAATGTTGTAGGTGTGACAATGGTGGAGCTTTAAAAACTAACAGGACGAGAGCATGAGGTCCTTCAAGATTTTTTTTTTTTTTACTTACCTGTTCTTATGTTTTCCTCTGAAGTCCTCTAATGGAGACCTGACTTTAGCTACCTGCTCTGTTCCCTCAGACTGACTGCCTAACTTTTCTTGAATAACCTTTTCAAAGATAAGTAACTTTAAATAAATATGTTATGGACAATGTATCTAATTAAAATCATGCATGTAATAAAAAGTTAACAAACGGAAAAGGCTAGGCTATATAAAACTTGCCTGTAGGTGACTGTTGATCAGTTGAAAGACTGACATAAATGTGAGTTTACAAACAGCAAGTCTTTGGCCTCCTTGTTGCACATGGTACTTGAAGGTGTACTTCCTCTTAGTAATCTCAGTGTCAGGCCCACGTGGTCGTCTGCGACTCACCTTGTGCTAGAAGTAAAAAGACATGAAGTAAAAAGACATTTACCATAGCGTAGCAGGCTAGCCGTATTGTAGAGCTGTCAGGTTAAGGTCATTAAGTACGTGAGTAGGCTTTGGTTAGGAGAATGAATAAGCCTTTTAGGGCACCAAAGCGCTGTGGTCTGACTGTAATGCACTTGGTGGCCTACTTGATGCTGATCATCCTTCATCCATCCTCACAAAATTTAACATTTACAGTGATCAGGCACATGTGCAGTCTTAGTGAATTGAAGGCATACAGTAGTATTTAATTCACTGGTTATTTCATGGGCCTACATTGTGATGCATTGCATACTGTTGACATGATATGGTCATGAATTGCTTAAGTTAGCCTACCTGCTCCAAACCAGAGAGAATGATAGCCTGGTGCCTCTCATAAGAGACAGCATAAAACTCTATGAAGAGCTGGAGTTTTCTTTGTTCTGTTAGGCTTGAACACTGCCTGGGACACGTCTCCTTGCACACCTTGCCCTTAACAAAAACAAAGTCACATTAGCGTTTTTTTTTATATATAGCTATAGAACACTAGAGCTATTAGCAGCTATTAAGGTTACTACCTATAATATATAACAGCTTACACAATCAATGCATCTTTTTATTATTACCTTTTATTTATTAAAAAATGAGTAACAAACAAATATAGCATACAATATTACAAAACAAAGTGTTGCATAAATGGTAACATGGGATCCAAAAAGTATATCAAAATATTTTAAACACGTCAATGACTTTTTATTTATTTATTTTTTACCAATTTCAGTGAAGACATAAAGCAATCAAAGTCTAATTTTCTCAGCTATCATTTCGACCCATTCATGACTTGATTCGCTAAACAGTCCGAGCTATATGAACATTAGTAACGTTAGACGCCCAGTAATATGCCCCCTGACTGTAACCAGCTAGCGCTACGTTACAAAGTAACTGGCTAGCCAGACATCAAACGCAGCTATAATGTTTCGATTCATTTATCCTCGGTTATAAGGAGTAGTAGCCTACAGCATTAATTTCGACCCATTAATGAATTGATCCGTTAAACAGAGTGAGCTATATGAATGAACTGTAGTAGACGACGCGCAGGAGCCTACACGCCCCTCTGACTGTAACAGTAAGTTAGATAGTTTGTATACGGTTCTTTCACTCACCTCTTTCGGTGGACTTTTTCCTCGTTTTTGCTTTCCTCTCCGGTTCACATATGGTTTCCCAGCATCCCTCAAAGACTTCCTTGCTCTGTCCTTCCATTCATTCATGTTCGCTATCCTTTTTTTGCCGAGGTTTTGCCTTTTAATGTCCGCAGCGGACATGAAAGCAACCGGCGTCTCCATTTTTCGTTAGTGGACATAAACGGTTTTTCTGCGTGAGACTATTTTAAAATTTAAAATACAGAGTTTTGGTCGCGCGAACACACCCCCAAAGTGATTCTGTATACAAAGTGGCACACATACATTCAAGTCACATGGTTATCTCAATTTTTGTTTTTTTGGACTTATACGGTTGTTCGTCGCATGAACACGAATGATTTAAATGTACATAGACAACCCTGATGCAAACAAGGAAATGGCTCAGTTCTAGCATAAGTTCCATGTTTGAGTCTATAATGTTTAAATAACTGTGATCTTTTTTCACAGTTAACAGGACAGTACTTACACTTCCAAAGCATTTCTTTCTGTCATCTGCAACACAATAAAAAGATAGTTTATCATTAGAGGGCATCCATCCATTTTTTAATGTATAACATTTTAATCAGCGACAACTTATTCCATTTAAAACAATGGCTGTATTAAAATGTAAGTTTTTTCTAACTTTAGCTTAAATTCACTCACCAGATTTAGTAAACTGCGGTCGTCATGTCTCACTTCACTGGAAAGCGTTGTATCTGTGTCGAACATGCAGGGGTTAAAATGAGACCGCCGTGCAGCTAACAGGTGAAAATGTCACGACCTGTTTAAAGCATGGTATTGCTCACAAACAGCCCCTCAATAATAAAAAACACTTAAAACAATAAACGGACGAAAAAAGTCAGATTAATTCGTCAGAAGATCGAGCGGGATCTTGTTCGCTGCACGCGAGTGAAAAGGGTTTTAGCTTTTAGGGGCATATTTTTGTCCCAAACGGTATAAAACTATGTTTTAGACTACACACAAACATCATTTTGAAGGAGAGAGAGAAAAACAAAAACAAATGAACAGACGACACTATGTCTGCTAAATTCGCCTGTTTCAAGTTCAAGCGGGACCAGTGAAAAAAAACTCCAAAATTACTTAAAACAACGGTTTCACTACTCACAAACAAAAATCGTTGAAAAATAGAAATAATAAGACTGGCTAAAACATTTGCTTTTAAGTACTTACGAACATCTCTACGAATTCCCATTCACTTTCAACCACGAGAGAAAATGGCGTTGCTTGCCTGACTAGTTGCAACAGCTAACTGTGTGCGCGTGCGTCACATGTGTGGGGGGAACGGGCGTGGTCAGTACACAAACTTTACAATTTTAATCCATTGAACTTAAAGTTTTCCACACATTCAAATATGTCTACAAAAGGGTAACACTTTAGAATACGGTTCCTTCGTTAATGAATAACTACACAAGAACCAATGAGTAACACAATATTAACAATCTAGTAACTATTATTAACTAACAAGAAACTCTGATTAACGAACTAGTAAGTAATAGCGCACAGATGAAAGTGGTAGTTCACTATTAACTAATCAATAACTACTATTTTTTTAATGCTTCCCAGAGAACTACTGAAAAAGTTTATTAACAATCTAGTAACTTGTATTAACTAAAAAGAAACACTGATTAACGAATTAGTAAGTAATAGTGGACAGATGAAAGTGGTACTTCACTATTAACTAATCAATAACTACTATTTTTTTTATGCTTCCCAGAGAACTACTGAAAATCTTCATAATTCATGCAAATCTAATCAAAAACCAATGCAGGATAAATGACTAGCACTACATTAACATTTTAACTGCTACTGTAAACAATACACAAGGTTGTTTACATTATCAATTTGTAATAGCATAGCAGACTTATGATTTGGGAAAGCTGTTAATAATTGGCCTATGCTGCCTATTTATCAACTGAATAATTTTAAAGAAATGGATTTTTAAATGCAGTTGTCGGGACCTTACTTGTCCTGTGCCCAATTTTCCGGCATTCCTCTGGACTGGCATTGAATCACTAGAGTCATGATGAGTACTGGAACATATTGAGTCTTCAGCCACCCAAATACCAGATACAGTGATTTTATTATTTGACATACCTCCCAAAAAAACATGTTTTTATGTATGTCTAGCTCATATATATATGTGTGTGTGTGTGTGTGTCTGTGCGTGTGTGTGGGTGTGTGTGTGTGTGTGTGCATATCTTGTGAGTGAGAAGATTCTACACTTGATTGGCTTTTCATTAGTAACTAATGTAAGAATAATGGGAACAAACTAGTAATGACTCAAGTGTTACATACTTCTAAAGAATTCAAGGCACTGACGTTTGCCTACAGAACAACCACTGGCACTGCTCCCTCTTACCTAAACTCATTACTTCAGACTTATGTGCCATCCAGAAACCTGCGCTCTGCTAGTGAATGTCGTCTTGTGGTACCATCTCAAAGAGGCACAAAATCTCTTTCTCGGACCTTTACAATGGCTGTTCCCTGTTGGTGGAATGATCTGCCTAACTCAACCAGAGCTTCTGAGTCAGTAGCCACTTTCAAGAAACTGCTGAAGACATATCTTTTTCGGCAGCACTTGATTCAGTAGAATTAACACTTTCTCTTCTCTTCTATTCTATAAAAAAAAAAAAAAAAAAAAAAAAAAAAACTGCACTAAAATTAAACTGAGAGGGGTTATAGCACTTACGTATTGTTGTCCTACTGTTAGTTTAACTGCTTCTATTGTTCTCATTTGTAAGTCGCTTTGGATAAAAGCGTCTGCTAAATGAATAAATGTAAATGTAAATGTAAGAAATTTTCTAAAAGTATACTAAAGTTCTACTAAAGTTCACCAAAAATCTCAAACGCTTGAGATGACTTTTGTGTTTGGTTGCACAAATCATGACTAGATCATGTAGTAACACTTGAGTCATTACTAGTTAGTTCCCATGATCTTCACTTTAGAATACGGATCCAAATAATTAGTAATTCCCATAGAAGTATGAAGTACCACTTTCATCTCTTACCAATTCGTTAATCAGAGTTTCTTTTTAGTTAATAGTAGTTACTAGATTGTTAATAAACTTTTTCAGTAGTTCTCTGGGAAGCATTAAAAAAATAGTAGTTATTGATTAGTTAATAGTGAACTACCACTTTCATCTGTGTGCTATTACTCACTAGTTTGTTCAGAGTTCAGAGTTTCTTGTTAGTTAATAATAGTTACTAGATTGTTAATATTGTGTTACTCATTGGTTCTTGTGTAGTTATTCATTAACGAAGGAACCGTATTCCAAAGTGTTACCTACAAAAGTAGTAGAATTCACTTACATTTTTATAGTAATACATTCAAAATTAAATAATTTAAGTATGCTGTAATTAAATTGTTAATTAGATATAAAATCCGGGCAAACAGTGTGGCTGAGAGAATCGATATCGATTCGTGATGAACTGTCCAATTTACACCCCAGTTAGAAATTATGCTAACCCGGGGTGAAGGAGTAGACCCTTTTATTTAATTAGATTTCTATTGTCAAGTTCATCTTACAGACAAGTAATTTTTGTTGTTCTGTTTTACTCCTTTACAGCAAGCATATTTGAAAAGACTGGGAGGTGTTGATGAGGTAGACATGGTGAAAAAATCAATGTCTGCGTAAGTACCATTTATGCCACACATTGCTGCATTTATTTAAAATAAATAATTACGCCACACATTAAGCTCTAGTTTCTTGCTGTCGTTGCAATGTCTCTGCTCTATGCAAAAGACGTGGCAAATGTATTGTCATGTATTTAACATCGAAAAGATAGCTTTTATAAATGAGTACTTAATATATATTTACTTGCATTTTTGTTTTTTAGAACTCTCTCAAATGCCTTGATGGCACAGATGAATGTGAAGGGGAAACGTGGGAAGCTGCCATTTTCTCAGTCTCTGCTATGCCAGATCATCTGTGGTAAGTAAAAAAAGAAAAAGAAAACAGGTGCAGAACAACTCATTTGTGGGACATTTGTGTTTGTTTTTGTTTTTTTTGTGATCATTTTGGTTGTGCTTATCCAAATGTAATTAAATTAGTTACAGTAGTTACAAATTGTAATTCTTATCGATCATTTAACAAGTTAATGGCAGTCTTTTAATTGTTTGTGCCTCTTTTACTTTTATTTCCAATAGTCAAAAGTTAGCACCAACAAAGTGGTTTTCTGGCTTCACACATCAAGAATGTTTGCAAATATTTCTTAACATGCACCTACACGTGATTCTATTCTATTCTATCTTTGTGAAAAAGTAGAACACAGGATGTTTCATGGGCTGAAATATACAGCAGTTATGTTGATCTAAACTGTCTTTATTTTTCTCTTTAGACGCTGTCATCAATGCATACAACACAACATGTACACAAATATTGGGGACGATGTCAAAATACTTAAAATATGCACCAGAGAGGATGGGTGGTGGTGGCCGTAAGACGACTCTTCCATGAAGACTCAATTCGCTTAAAAAAAAAAAAAGTTTAATTATTGTTTCTAGATCAATATATAATTCAAGAATGAAACCTAGAGTAAAATGTTTTTGGTTCATTAGTGATTTACTGATGTTGAAATATGTTACTTGATGATAATTCTGGCATGTAGTTTTATAAGAACTACTTGAAACCCACATAAAAAAAAGTTTGAATGATAATGGGTTTAATGAGGCTTCATTATAGTTTTGCTGTTGAACAATATTACTCTAATAGTTTATTATTATTCTGGCTTGTACTGTAATGCCTTTTTTAAAGACCTGTTGATGTTACTTGAAATTATATATTTATTATTATTATTCTGGCTTGTACTGTAAGTGTAACGATCACCAGCTGGAGTGCCCTCGAGAGCCACCAGAGGGCACTCCACAATAGACTATGATCACTTCCTCACAAACTACATTTCCCATACTTACTGCCTGGACTCATCATCACTGATCACATTCACCTGTACCTCATTATCACTGATTGTATTCACCTGTGTCTTGTCATCCTGCTAGTCTCAGTCTATTTATACCATGTTCATTCATTCACTCACCGCGAAGTCTTGTTGTACTGTGTGTCTGCATTTCCGAGCGTTTTCCCGTGTTTGTTTTTCTGTTTTTGACTTTGGATTGTTCTTGGACTCTGATTCTTGCTGCCTGCCCTGACCTCTGCCTGTTTCTTGGATTCTCTCTGTGTATTCTCCATTGTCCTGTTTGCTGATTCTTGACCCTGCCTGTACGACTATTCTATATAAAGCTGCATTTGGATCTTCACCCCCAAGTCTCGGAGCAGTTCGTGACAGTAAGACCGTTTTTAAAGACCTGTTGAACTCAATGAAATTATTTGTATTATTATTCTGGCTTGTAGTGCTGTAAGAACCTTTTTAAAGACCAAATTTTTTATGTTTAATGATGCTTTTAATGGATGAATTCAATTTATTTCATTATCGTTTTGTGTTTTGCTGTTGTTGAACAAGACAAATAAAAAAAGCATATATAAATATGTATTCTAACAAAATGTTTTTTTTATTTTAAAATCTGGCATAGTGCCAACATTTTTTCCCCCTATACAAAGTGTAACATCTCACCCCTGAACTACCGATCTGTACACAGTTTGAACCAAATGTTTTCAGAAGCCACTATATGGATAGTATTGCAAATTATGCATAGCAAGTTACATAATTACAGTTCCTTTGATTTTCTGTACAAATGTCATGTCTTCAGAGAGTACAGTGAAAAGGAAACTCAATCTATAGTTTATTCAATGTTAAAAAATAAGATAAGGTTGCATTTTCAACGTTGTTTCGTTTTGCAAAATCATTTAATTCAACCAATTAATTCAACCTCGACGTCGCTGCAAGACGGTGAAACAATGTCACGAAATCAACGGTGAAACAACGTCACGATTTCAACGTTGAATCGTTTTGCAAAATCGAATCATAATTCAACGTTGATTCAACCTTGGTCCCTGACGTTGATTCACCGGTGAATCAACGTTGAAATGCCGGCTGGGTAGTCTTGCGATGGTAGCTTGTGAGGTAAGGTTAGGCATTCTAAATGTAACCGGGTGGGAAACCGGCCGTTTTCTCCAAGACTCTGTGCGATTTCTTGGCCACCAAGTTTCGGCACAAGGGATTTCTCCTGATCCAGACAAGGTTGTTGCAGTCAGTAATTGGAAGACCCCAGAAACGGTCAAGGATCTGAGGTCGTTTCTAGGGTTCTGCAGCTATTATAGGAAGTTTATTGAGGGCTTCTCGAAGATAGCTGGACCCTTGCATGATCTGGTAAATGCATGTTTGCGTGAAGGCAGGTGTGCAAAGAGTGGTCGTCACTTTAGGTCTGGTTGGTCTAATGAGTGTGATCATGCATTCAGTCAGTTGAAGTGGAAGTTAACAACAGCACCTGTGCTTGGTTTTGCGGACTTCACTTGCCCTTTCATACTCGAGACTGATGCGAGCCAGAATGGCTTAGGGGCCATTCTGTACCAGGTACAGGATGACAAGAAGCGGGTCATTGCATACGCAAGCAGAAGATTGCGTAACGCAGAGAGAAACGATCGCAATTAATTACAGTAGCATGAAGCTCTAACTATTGGCCCTTAAGTGGGCTGTAGTCGAGAAGTTTCGTGGCTATTTACTTGGGTCTTGGTTTGAGGTGATTACAGATAACAATCCGCTCTGTCACTTGCAAACTGCGAAGTTAGGAGCGATCGAACAGAGATGGGTTGCTCAGCTGTCTGTCTTCAACTTTTAGGTAAAGTACAGGCCAGGCAAGAGTAACGCTGCAGCTGATGCTCTGTCTAGGCAGGAGTTTGCAGGGGAGCCAGAATCCATTCTTGACTCTGATTGGGATGAGTGTGTAGCGATTTGCAGTGTTTTTAGCCGTGGTACAGCTTTGGAAACTGAACTCGCTCTAAAGGGACTTGAGTGCTGTAGGTTAAGGCAAATACGTGTGCTGGAGGCTGGAGAAGCAGTCGCTAGTCTCCAAGGTAACACTCATACGCTTCTTGGTTACACTAGGGAACAGCTGGTCGAGTTTCAGAAAAGTGACCCTGTTCTGAGGGAATTTAGAGAGTTTTGGAACACAAAAAAGAGACCAGATCATCTGGAAAGAAAGTCTCTGTCCAGGTCTGTGAAGTGCCTTCTGAAGCAGTGGAGCCTCTTAAGAGAACGAAATGGGTTGCTGTATTGAGTAGTAGATGGCTCTTCTGAGGAATGCTGCTGGCAACTGTTGTTGCCGGGTTGTTTGAAGAAAACAGTACTGCAGAGCGTGCACGACGATATGGGGCACCAGGGCATTGAGCGGACCTTGGGGTTGTTGAAGCAGGTGTTTTTGGTCCGGTATGTATGAGGATGTGGAGGAATGGGTAAAGAAGTGCCAGCGTTGTATCCTTACCAAGATGCCTCAGCCCAAAGTCCGTGCCCCTGTGAGAGCATTCTTGGCGACCAGACCCCAGAAAGTGATTGCAGTGGACTTTACACTCATAGAGCCTGCTTCTGATGGGCGTGAAAATGTTTTGGTGGTTACTGATGTTTTCACAAAGTTAACACAGGCGTTTCCCACCAAAGACCAAAAGGCGGATACCACAGCAAAAACCTTGTTGAAAGAGTGGTTTATGAAGTACGGAGTCCCTGAGAGGTTGCACTCCGATCAAGGTCGTAATTTTGAGAGCGAAGTAATTGCTGAGCTGTGCAGACTCTATGGTGTGAAGACCCGAACCACCCCTTATAGGCCGCAGGGAAATGCCCAGTGTGAACGGTACAACCGAACACTTCACAATCTGCTGCGTACATTACCACCAGACCGTAAACGCCGTTGGCCCGAGTACTTGCCGGAGTTAGTCCATGCTTATAATGTGACTCCGCATGCTACTACAGGATTTTCCCCATATTATTTACTTTTTGGGGTACAGCCACATCTTCCCATTGATGCATTGTTGGGAAGTGAGGTCTCAGAGGGAAAACAAGACTGGTTGTCTGTCCATCGAGAGAGGCTGAGATATGCCCATGAGAAAGCAAATGAGTACTCGGAGGAGAAAGCTCTAGAGAGAGAGACTCGGCTGAATGAAAAGACATTTTGTCCCCAGGTCAGTGTGGGCGAGTTGGTGTATCTGCGCCAGCGGCCTCCAGGGAGGAATAAGATTCAAGATGCCTGGAGCCCGATCATCTACCGAGTAGTGGAAATAGTTGGCACAACTTACACTGTTGAGCCGTTGGATGGAGGGCTCTCGAAAAGGGTACACAGGTCAGAGTTGCGTCCAGGTGCCGTACCCACTCCTAGGCCTAGGAGTAAGAAGTCTGAGCCTGATGCACTGCCTGTCGTGTTGGATGTGAACGAGACTTCTGAGCCAGATTTTGTGATAGTAGAGGAGCAACTCTTTGTGAGAGGGGCTGCACACCCTTCAATGCGCTCAGAGGCACTGGGTACTTCAGGGTTGAGAGGTAGCCAGTTACAAGAATCAGCGGATACGGATGGAGACCATGCAGAGTCTGACGGTGTGGTCCTTAATGTAGAGACTCCAGTTGAGCGTGTCCAATTGGAGGAGCTCGAGACTGGTGAAGTGCATAACCCAGTCCAGAGAGAATTGCCAGTTCCAGCTGTGCGCAGAAGCAAGCGAGCAACTGCGGGTATTCACACTAATCCTTTTCATGCACCCAGGTCTGCTTGTTATGCAGTGAACGTCAGCACAGATATGGTGTCTCAGGTATTGGCCAGTATTGGCACTGCATTGTTTGAAAAGGCATTACAGGGTGTTATGAATGCCGAAATGGGTGATTTAAGGGAGTCCTCGAGGACGCTGACATGAAGCAGGGGAGGATGTAACCGGGTGGGAAATGCCTTTTAAAGTTTGTTTTTTCTCCCTTACGTTAAAGTCTTATTTAATTATTATTTTCCATGTTTAAATATAAAAACAGAGACTACCTGTATTTCTTTGGAGTCATCAGCGGGTGGCGCTTTGTGTGTTGCCTCGCGGCATCCGTAGTATATTTTGTTGGTGAGATGTGCAGTGCAAGAGAGATGCGCACTCTCGAGAGATTGTCGACAATTTGAGTCATCCATGGGTAAATACAATGTTTTGTAAATATATTGTTGTTTGATACCATTTGTGGATGTATATTGTGTTGATTCTGAGAACTGTCATGTTTGGTAAGTTATGTTGTGTGTAATGTCCATGATGATATGACGTTACTCCATGCAGTCTAGGCCATGTTATTTGGCGTTATGCCAAATGTGAAATATTTAATCTTTTCCATTTGTGTTCATTCGACGAACAACCGTATAAGTCCAAAAAAACAAAAATTGAGATAACCATGTGACTTGGATGTATGTGTGCCACTTTGTATACAGAATCACTTTGGGGGTGTGTTCGCGCGACCAAAACTCTATATTTTAAAATAGTCTCACGCGGAAAAAACGTTTATGTCTACTAACGAAAAATGGAGACGCCGGTTGCTTTCATGTCCGCTGCGGACATTAAAAGGCAAAACCTCGGCAAAAAAAGGAGAGCGAACATGAATGAATGGAAGGACAGAGCAAGGAAGTCTTTGAGGGATGCTGGGAAACCATATGTGAACCGGAGAGGAGAGCAAAAACGAGGAAAAAGTCCACCGAAAGAGGTGAGTGAAAGAACCGTATACAAACTATCTAACTTACTGTTACAGTCAGAGGGGCGTGCGCGTCGTCTACTACAGTTCATTCATATAGCTCACTCTGTTTAACGGATCAATTCATTAATGGGTCGAAATTAATGCTGTAGGCTACTACTCCTTATAACCGAGGATAAATGAATCGAAACATTATAGCTGCGTTTGATGTCTGGCTAGCCAGTTACTTTGTAACGTAGCGCTAGCTGGTAACAGTCAGGGGGCATATTACTGGGCGTCTAACGTTACTAATGTTCATACAGCTCGGACTGTTTAGCGAATCAAGTCATGAATGGGTCGAAATGATAGCTGAGAAAATTAGACTTTGATTGCTTTGTCTTCACTGAAATTGGTAAAAAATAAATAAATAAAAAGTCATTGACGTGTTTAAAATATTTTGATATACTTTTTGGATCCCATGTTACCATTTATGCAACACTTTGTTTTGTAAAATTGTATGCTATATTTGTTTGTTACTCATTTTTTAATAAATAAAATAAATAAAAGGTAATAATAAAAAAATGCATTGATTGTGTAAGCTGTTATATATTATAGGTAGTAACCTTAATAGCTGCTAATAGCTCTAGTGTTCTATAGCTATATATATATATAAAAAAAAAAAACGCTAATGTGACTTTGTTTTTGTTAAGGGCAAGGTGTGCAAGGAGACGTGTCCCAGGCAGTGTTCAAGCCTAACAGAACAAAGAAAACTCCAGCTCTTCACAGAGTTTTATGCTGTCTCTTATGAGAGGCAGCAGGCTATCATTCTCTCTGGTTTGGAGCAGGTAGGCTAACTTAAGCAATTCATGACCATATCATGTCAACAGTATGCAATGCATCACAATGTAGGCCCATGAAATAACCAGTGAATTGAATACTACTGTATGCCTTCAATTCACTAAGACTGCACATGTGCCTGATCACTGTAAATGTTAAATTTTGTGAGGATGGATGAAGGATGATCAGCATCAAGTAGGCCACCAAGTGCATTACAGTCAGACCACAGCGCTTTGGTGCCCTAAAAGGCTTATTCATTCTCCTAACCAAAGCCTACTCGCGTACTTAATGACATTAACCTGACAGCTCTACAATACGGCTAGCCTGCTACGCTATGGTAAATGTCTTTTTACTTCATGTCTTTTTACTTCTAGCACAAGGTGAGTCGCAGACGACCACGTGGGCCTGACACTGAGATTACTAAGAGGAAGTACACCTTCAAGTAGCATGTGCAACAAGTAGGCCAAAGACTTGCTGTTTGTAAACTCACATTTATGTCAGTCTTTCAACTGACCAACAGTCGCCTACAGGCAAGTTTTATATAGCCTAGCCTTTTCCGTTTGTTAACTTTTTATTACATGCATGATTTTAATTAGATACATTGTCCATAACATATTTATTTAAAGTTACTTATCTTTGAAAAGGTTATTCAAGAAAAGTTAGGCAGTCAGTCTGAGGGAACAGAGCAGGTAGCTAAAGTCAGGTCTCCATTAGAGGACTTCAGAGGAAAACATAAGAACAGGTAAGTAAAAAAAAAACAAATCTTGAAGGACCTCATGCTCTCGTCCTGTTAGTTTTTAAAGCTCCACCATTGTCACACCTACAACATTCCCTGGTCTAATGGTGCACTGGACGCTGGCATTATAGAGCGTTGGGTGCCTTGCCACCCTATAACGCAAGTGTGCACATATCGTAATGGTTAGGATTCAGCTCACTGTTGTTGCCCAGTCAGGAAACATATTTTTGCACTTTGAAATCGATATCAGAGATAAAGTGCTATGCAAATGTAATGTATGATTATTCTTTGTATCATTACAACATGTGGATCTTAAAGGGATACTTCAGCTCTGGAAAGATTAATGTGTATTTAAAATGGGTCATTTATGTAGTAGAAATGTGAAATTATTTTTGAATGGAGCCTTCTAAAAGCCAGAAAATGTATTTTTGATTTATGGGGATGAAAGACAACAACTCCCAGATTGCAATGCTAAAACGCACACATCAATCAATCACATGTTTTGCATCCATGTAAACACTACATTCAGATTCACAAATCGGAATAAATTCAGTTAGATTGAAACAAAAGGTGTGCATGTAAACAATGACAATTTTTGCGTCATCGGAGGATTTTTTCCAGACAAAAAATACATAAATCTCTCATCTCAGGGGGATATGAGGGAGAAAAGCATGGTAATTCGAAAATACTAAAAATAATTCGGTTTTCTAATGATACAAAGCTTAATGCTAAATCCTGAAGTATCCCTTTAATGACTGTATGTGAAAAACAAAATCCTATAGTTTAGAGGAATGTTTATAATTATACATTTATGGTCACAGAAACAATGCAATTGTGCAAAACAGACCAGCATAGTTTATTATATTTCCCTTGTTTATGAGTTGTGGTGTTTATTTTTTAGGCCTCATAGCATTCATCCTGCAGTGAGAGAGGGGATAAGAGAGCATATCTTGAGCTTCCCACGCCAACCGAACCACTACTCACGGATGAAGGGAGATGTGGAGAGGGAGTACCTGAGCCCTGATTTAAACCTGCTCCGCATGTTCCGCCTGTACAAGGAACACAGTCCAACATCCACTGCAAAGTTCTGGCTCTATAGGGACATCTTCAAGCAGCAGAACCTCAGTTTTGGGCAGCCAAGAAGTGACACTTGTGCGAAATGTGACGCCCTGTTTTTAAAATTAACAGCTGCTACAACAGAAGGAGAAAGGTTGAAGATCGCAGCCGAGAGTGAGCTTCACCACCGGAAAGCCGAAAAAGCGTACACCCAGTTGCAGGCTGACACAGAGTGGGCCAAAGCCAATGATGACTGCCATGTCATTTGTATCGACATGCAGGGGGTAATGTTCACGCCAAACCTGACACACTCCAACGTGTACTATCAATGGCAGCTGGCCAACTACAACCTCTCTATCCAGGAGATGGGCACTGATGATCCTCCTACAATGTGCTTCTGGCATGAGGGCATCGCTCACAGAGGTTCCATCGAGGTGGCAAGCTGTCTTTTGAAGTGGGCAGAAACATCTTTTGCTCCCCTAGTCCAGGCAAAGGAACGGAAGCTCGTCATCTATAGTGACCGATGCTGTGGGCAGAACAACAACTGGCGAGTCCTAAACCTCATGGCCCTGCTCGTATCTAGAGGGTACTTCAGTCAGATAGAGCAGAAGTTCATGGTTTCTGGCCACTCCTTCCTTCCCTGTGACCGTTCCTTTGCCACGCTGGACAAGAGGCGTAAGGTGTCCACACTCCACACCCCCAGCGATGTCGCCGAGATGATCCGTGGAGCCAGGCAGCAGCATCCATTCAAAGTCATTGAGATGAAATGTCCGGACTTCAGGCAGCTCCCTGATGCAACATTAAAGCGTCCACCTGGCTTGCTAATCACAACCATGATGTGGTTGAAAGTGACAGGTAAAAAACAAAAGAGTAGGTCTTCTGAGATTAACAGTGTTGGGGATATGTGCGTGAAAGAAGAATCTTTATTGAATTTCTTGTTGAATCATGATTTCAGCTGCTGATCCATGGTGTGTCCACACAAAAGGGAGCCACAGCCTCTACGAGGGATGGAAGACCTGGCTGATCACCAAACAGAGGAAGAATCAACCACCTCCAGCTCCCTTGTTCTCCACCACGTATGCTCGTGCTTATGAGGACCCTCTGCCCATCAAGAAGGAGAAGCACCGGGATCTTATGAAAATGCTAGCCTACATGCCAGCGGAGGCCCAAGCATTTTATGGGGCATTAGAATGCGAAGAGTAGCCTGGTATGTGTAGGTCATGTGCAGGGTAAGGTGGGCTATATTGTGTATATTGTGTAAAAATAATCATAATAGTAGTTGTAGTTTATCTTGTATGCCTTATATTATGTTGTATAATGGGAATATATAGTTATTTAGTAAATGAATGAATGGGGTGATTTATGAAATGTATTATAAAATGGTAAACTAGCATATGGAACCATAGCAAGGAATGATGATGATGTATGTCTGTATTGTAAATGTGTATTGTTTACAGTTATTACTGTTGTTTATTGTTTGTATGTATTGTTGATTGTATGTACGGTTTATTGTTTGTACTGACGTTTATTTTCTGTACTATAAGTAGGCCTATGTATTGTTCATTGTTCGTACTGTATTGTCTGTGTTTTTGTTCTGTGATTTATGTTGGTAAAAAAATAAAAGAAATTGGAAAGAAAGAAATGTTTAATATTTTCTTTAAGGTTCTGTTACTGTATTAAAACTAAGATAAAGGAATCAAATCTCCAGTGGTTTAAGTGATATGATGAATTGGACTTATACTGTTATTCCACATTAACTGGACTTATACTGTTCTTCCACATTCCAGAAATGTAAACTACTCTAACTTTTTATTTTTAAGATTGATACTAAAAAATCTTATCTCATTAGAATTGTGAACTTTTGTTGTCTATCTTCAAGTAAAAAAAAAATATATATATATAATATTCAGAGTCCAAATTAAAAAAAAATTATTATTCAAAATTTGAAAATATGGACTTATATGGTTCTTCGTCTCAAGCCCTCATTTGTTTCAGGTGGTTTTCATGTAATCATAATTTAATGTGATAATTTACAGTGTGCACCATAATGTTGGAGATTTCAGCCCTTCGTGAAATGGAAGTGTTGGTGTGTAAAAGCTGATTATTATGTGAGGATTATTTTCTCTAATTTCTCTCAAGTGATATAAGTGGGTAATATAGAAATGTACTTTGTTTTTTTTCTGTGAACAGTATTCCCACTGCCATATTGTATTGTATCGAAAAGTTTGATCGTTACTCTTATTTTTTTTATTTTTCCTTTCCTTTTCTTTCTTTGCATTTTAGACAGTTGTATTACTGTGTTGCCGTGTTTAAGAGTCTTGTGTTTAGCATACACAAGTGGACTGTGATATTAGCTGGTTTTAATTGTCACCAGCTCTGTGAACCTCATTAAGTTAATTGTGTTTCTTTCTGCTCTTTTCTGTTTATTTTGTGAACATTTAAAGAACTGGAACTGTTTCTTATCAATTAAATTGATAAACCACATTGGAAAATCAGTAGTTTTTATTTTATTTTATATCATTAAAGGAATAAACTTAAAGTAGATAGAACCCCCAAATGTGAACCACATGATAGAACCACTTCGAGTATGCATCCACAAGTATCATAAATGTGTGTCCTAGAAAAGGACCAGCAAAGTCTGTGTGCAGTCTTTTCCAGCTTTGACCTGGAAATTCCCAAGGCTGTAACGGAACCTGACGTGGAGCCTTTTGTTCCATCTGGCACGGCTCACAGGCTCTGCTAACCTGCTCCAGATCTGCATCCACTTTAGGCCACCGCACATACTTGCGGGCAAGTGTTTTCATCTTTACTATTCCTTGATGACCGACATGCAGTTCTTTCAGCACACTTTTTCTCAGTTTATCAGGTATTATCAACCTGGTGCCCCAGAGCACGCATCCCCTCTCTGCAGAGAATTCATATCTGCGTGAGAGGTAAGCTTTCAAACTACATCCACATCCATCGGCCAACCCTCCATTACATACTTCAGGACTGTGGATAACACCTTGTCTCTGCGTGTTACACGTGCCACCTGATCCGCATTCAAGGGGGCTTGTTCAAAGTGTTCAGCTATTAGTGCATGAATATTTTCTGACAAGGTGGCTGTGCCCACATCAGTCGTGTCAGGCAGGGGAACACGAGAAAGGCCATCTGCATTACTGTGTTTCTCTGAGGGACAATATTCAAAATGGTGGTCATAAGCCTGAAAGGATGATTGCCCATCTTTGAATCCTGGCCGCTGACATGGTGGGTAGACTTTTATGCTCTCCGAACAAATATTGGTGAAATTTTTTTACACCGAAGATTAGCGCCAGCCCCTCTTTTTCAATTGGTGAATACTTTTTCTCTGCAGGCACCAGAGTTTGTGAGGCATAAGCCACAGGACATTCCTCTGCAGTAGGCATGGTGTGTTGCAAAACAGCTCCAATCCCATATGCTGAAGAGTCGCAAGCTAAGGTAATAATAATAATAATAATAATAATAATTCATTACATTTATATAGCGCTTTTCTCGGCACTCAAAGCGCTTAGGTGAGTGGTAGACTTGGATCATAATGTACTGTACCAGAACCCTTTCGTTCGTTAGCAAGCCTTTACATTTTTTAAAAGCTCTTTGCTCTGGCTGCTTCCATTCCCATGGTACATTATCTCTCAACAGTCTTTAGAGGGGAGCTGCCACTGTACTTTGGTTGGGCAAAAAACGTCCATAATAGTTGACCAAACCCAGAAATGCTCAGGTGGGCGCTGGTGCATCCCGGTGAAGGGGTGGTCAAAATCCCTTGCCTCTTCAAATACATCTATAATCATAAATCCTTTTGAATGCTTATACACTTCCTTTATAAAAATCAATAATCAAATATATTCATTATCACATACTCATTTTTATCTTCTTTGTGCTTGTGAAATTATATTTTCTTAAATGCATGTGATGTAAGTAACCAGTTTCTTTTAGGTGCATTCCAATCTTACTTTGAGATTGCACTTAGTACACGCAGGATCTTACTTTGAGATTGCACGTAGTACACGCAGGACACGAAGGCCATGTAACCCACAAGGCCGTTTGTCTCTTTCTCTGGTATCAGAAGAAAGGTTAGAGGGTCCTAAAGGCAGCATAGACACATATGATCCTTCGCTGGACAGATGGTCAAGCTATATTGAGCGTTACTATCGAACTTTAATTGTTGTATTAAAATGTATTCTTTCCAGTATATTTCCTTCCTTGGGAGTAAATGCCAGTTATCTGTTTTTCTCCCAAACGAGTGAATGTTTTAGCATTATGTTTTGGTATACTTAACTGATAATAAGGAGCTCAGACTCTCTTCAGCCTTGATGGGAGCTGTTATTTGCTAGTGTCTGTTATTTGTGTGTGTGTGTATGACATTCTATGTAGGTTCTGGACGTTCGGACCAGACAACCCGGCGCCCTTCTCTAACCTGCGAGGCCACCACAGACCTAAATCTATTGAGTGGACGACAACTATCTTTACTAATGGCGATAGGCACCCCTATCTCCTCACATGTGTTAAATTGTTTAGGCTCTTAATGTTTCTTAGCCAATGAGAATCATTCAACCTGTAAGCAATGACGTAGCTTAGACCTTGGAAATGGTATAACTGCTGTGATCTTTGTAACTGTAAGGAGGCGGCCTACGAACTCCTGTGTGAGTCTTGAAGCTGACTTCTGCTGATGAAACTGCAAACTATCTTCAGTAAAACTTTTCTTAAATTTTTTATAATCCTGACTCCGGGTCTTCATTCTTCATATCTGGTTCTGGGTCTTTGACTGTATACCCCTTACACTGGATTACAGCAACTTTGTCTTGAGATGGATGAAGGCCCTGGCTGTCTAGCACCAATCCTAGACATTCAATTTGCTTTTTCCCAAACTCACATTTTGAGTTTTTCACTCTCAATCCATTCTCCTGGAGTCTTTGCAGCACTGCCTGTAGCCTCTGCAGATGTTCATGTTCTGTCCTTCCAGTGACCAGTATGTCATCAAGCATACTGGGTATCTATTTTGGCCGCCGGCCCGCCGCCATGAACCCCATTGATTCATAAGCATGTATGTATGATTATTTGTTTCTTTTCTTTTTTTGTTTATTTCGTGTCTTATTTTTTATCACTATAAACCGGAGTGAACTTAGTTTATTTTTATGTTAATTTGTTTTCATGTGGTATTGTGAGCACTACTTCTAGGTCAAGTGGTTTAAATCCTTGAAGTATTTGACATCTTATCTTGGCCTGTGTATGTTTGTTTTTCTTGTTGCAGGAGCTGGGTTGTTTCTGGAGGGTGAAGGCGAAGCTGCCATTTGTGTGGTGTGCTCACACCTAGTGTTGTGTGTCTTCTGGCATCTAACTCTCACGTGTGCGGTTGGGTATTTGTAGTGGACTATTAGGGGTGGGTTTGTTTTCCAATTTGGCAGCTGGCCCGTACCTCCAGACACCTCTGCTCTTGGTTAATTTGTTTCTTTAAATTGAGTGTTATTGTGTTTGTGTGTGTGTGTGTATATGAGTAAAAAAAAAAAAAAAAAAAATTCTAACTATTGAATTTCTAACTATTTATTATTCAACATTGACGAATAAAATAAAACTTTCTATTTATACGACTCATGTCTTTTCACCCACTCACTCAAAACGAACCTGTGTGGCCTTAGGGCTATTTCCCTGGTTTTCCGGGGTGGCGTAGTCGATCATATATTGGCATTTCTGTTAAGAGTGTGGTAAACCTCTTTCAATTTTCTTTACTCTTGCACCACAACGCTACACTAAGATTAGGGCCCTATGATTTCCGCGATCACGGAATCGCGGATGGAATTGCGGAATTGGCCAATTAACGCGGAATCTAGTGTTAACGCGGAATTTCGTGGAATTTTACATATTTGGTTTGAAATTCTGTTTTTGTGTGGGAGAAGAACGTATGTCTGGTTAAATGCAGACCGGGGGAAGCAAATCTGGGTGACACAACCCCCCCACCCCGTCATTTCAGCTACAATGGCGAAATCAAAACAATGAAAGCATGGCGAAGCGGCTCTCCACGGCTCTCCTTTCGTCGGCAAAAAGTTAAGAAACTCAACACTATAAGCCATCAGTGGCGAGCCGAGAAGTTCGCACGTGACTTATGCAGTGTTTCCCACACATAGACTAATTCGCCGCCACATACTGCGTTTAGTTTTTTAACACTATTTAAAACACGCAGCGTATTCTTTCAGTTGTATTTCCCCGCTCTCCCTCCGTCTCTCTCTCACACTCACGCGTCTCTCTCACATACACACACACACAACGTGCACACCACGTCTGTCTATGAGGCGCCGGACTGGACAAAGGCGAAGCGAACTCCGTGAGCGACACTGGGCGAGAGAGAGACAGAGTGTGACTTTATTTAAACTTATATAAACTAATCTAATTTATATTACTGGACAGTTTAAAGCTCATAACCATATTTTGTTGTTACTTGAAGAGTGCAGTGTTGTTGCATCATGCAGTATTTGTCCTGAAAAGGCTACTGAGTAAATATCTGTATTACCTCAATAAATTTCATTCCTAATTTATTTGTATTTTTTAATACATTTTAATCATTAACTTTAAAAGCACACTCTTTTTTACGACTAAAATAACAGTCAAGGGTAAAAAAAAAATTATTCCCAAAAATTAAAACGGAAAAAACGGAATTTGGGAAAAAATAAAACGGAATTTGGGAAAAAATAAAACGGATTTCATAGGGCCCTATAAGATACGTAACATGCTATCTGTTTCTGATGCAGAAAAGTTAGTTCATGCATTCATGACCTCAAGACTAGATTACTGTAATGCTTTATTTGCTGGTTGTCCTGCATACTCAATAAACAAGCTACAGTTAGTGCAAAATGCAGCTGCTAGAGTTCTTACTAGGTCAAGAAAATATGATCATATAACACCAATTTAATCATCTCTACACTGGTTACCTATTAAGTTCCGTATCAATTACAAAGTATTACTGACCTATAAAGCCCTAAACGGTTTAGCTCCTGTGTTTTTTTATATGGACCTTCTATCCCCCTACAATCCATCTCGTTCTTTAAGAACACTAAATTCAAGGCTTCTGGTCATTCCTAGGATATTCACTAAAGTCCACTAAAGGAGGGAGGGCGTTCTCACATTTAGGTCCTAAACTCTGGAATAGCCTTCCTGATATTGTTCGAGGCTCAGACTCGCTGTCCCAGTTTAAAACTAGATTAAAGACGCATCTCTTTAGCCAAGCACTCACATAATGCTTACCTTTTATACTACTGTTGAATCAGATCGAATGCATTAATATTATGAAGAGCAGCTATGCTAATTAATTCTCATCTGCTTTTCTGCTGTTATCTCGGGACGCTAGTCCCGAGGTAAATAGCGTTCGTCAGCTCCAGTTTGTATCCAACCTCTCACGGAGACTTCAGATGCCCCAACACCCGCGATGAGCGCCTGTGAAGAGACGACTCAACGCCTGTGAAGTGACGACTCAACGCCGGCGATATGTTATGCCCTAAATTAATACATGATTAACTAACTGTATTTTTTCTATGTACATTTCTAAAATGCACTTTCTGTAAAACTGCTTTGAAACAATATCTATCGTGAAAAGCACTGTACAAATAAATTTGAATTGAATTGAATTGAATTAAATTGCTTGTTTGAGTGGTTTCAACTGAAAACAACTTACACTGACATATCTTAAAATATGTCAGTACCATTGTTTTGTCTGAAGATGCACACCAGTAATGTTTTTTTTTCTAAGAAATGTTTATAAAAGCTACTTAAATGTCCTACTTGAACTAAGGTTTAATCCTGGCTTAATCTAAGCCCTGTCTGTGAAAGCCTTAGAGTGTCTGATTTTAATGGTACTAAAGTATTTTACTCGTACTGAATGTAGGCTCAAAGATGCATGAGTCCTCAACACCTAAGAGACATGCCAGTGAAAAATAAGAAACAGTTTATTTGTGAGGAGAGCAAGCATATTTATTTTCTAAAGTCGAAATAAAACTGAAACCACCTCAAAATTGCAATCGACACAACAGCCTCTTTGTGATGTATTGTATGCTAGCAAGTTTTGCATTTGAGACAGTAGAGATTCCAGTTCCAACCGCTCACGCATTTGTTGCACATACTCGGGGGGCTGAGGTTGCATGGTCAGAGTCCGGGGTCAAACCATCCACAAGGTCCACTGGCTCACTAATTTCACGGCCGAACATCATGAAGTTAGGGGTGAAACCAGTAGCACTGTGCTTGGTCGCCCTGTAGGCCATAACTGCATATGGGATCATCCAACGCATTCACATCCTTTGGCGTCAAATAGGTGACGCCATCTGACATTTCGTCGAAATCTTACGCACATGGCATCCTTTAGCGTCAATATAACACGCACTGTTTGGGTAGGTTTAGGTCTGGGGTAGGGTTACGGTTATGACGCCTTGGGATCTGCGTCTCATATTGACGCTAAACGATGCCATGTGCGTCGGATTTAGACGAGCGTCACCTGTATGACGCTTTGGGTTCTGCGTCTCATATTGATGCTAAAGGATGCCATATGCGTAAGATTTCAACGAAATGTACAAAGCGTCACATGTATGACGCCAAAGGATGAGAATGGGCTGGATCATCAGGTTCCGATCCCAGTGACTGTGTTCTGCAGTGGAGGCCAGGATCTTTTGTAGTGTGGGGTTGAAACCACTGATCTATATAATGACTGGATAGCTCATGACGTTCTAAACTGCCACCAGGCAGTGAAGCCACCGGAAGTGTTCGAGCGGCCATCTTACGATTCCCTACCAGCAGAGGGCTCCAACGGCCGTTATGCAGAGATCGGTAGCTCCGACGGCACTTTTAAGATGACTCGCTGTGCATCAACAAGTGTAAAACGAAGATCACAAAAGGATCTTGAAAAACTGCTCACAGGTTGTACTTTAAGCCCTATATAGTAATTTATATGCACAATTGTCGCTATTTCCGTGTTGTTTAAATTTTTTTATAGCCTGCTATGTTCTTTCCTACATTCTTTCACAGACGTATTCAAGTTTAAACCCAATAAACGTATTATTCAATGCATTACTTCTTACAAATTTTATAAAATGCATTTATTTAATATTTTCATGTCAATCCGTGTTCAGTTTGACCACGAATCATGCGCTGTCACTTTAATTCAGCGCCTGCAGCACAAACGATCTCTGCACGCACCGCACTTGGACGGGCACCCGCGTGCAGTGAAAGCTCCAACCTGTTGACATGGGTATGGTAAAAAAATATGCACTGCAAACAGAGTAGGCCTATGTGTAAACCCCTTATTTACACTGCACACATCTGCGGCGCATTACGGCTCTGACAATGTTTTATTCCTACCTTCACGCGGTGTCAACTCACACCAGGAGCATTTCCACGTGATTTGCCGATTTGTGGGCGCGATCAGCTCCGGTAGCCGTGTGGCGCCGCAGACGTGTGCAGTGTAAATAAGAGGTGAAACAGGAATACAATAACCCATACAATTTGTATTATGCATTTCCTGGACATGTTCTTGCTAACTAATCAAATACTTGAACAGACTACTGATCTATCTGTAAAACAGAATCAGAAAGAGCTAAATTTTAAGTTCACAATTGACCCTTCGCTAAGCCCCGCCCTCCCTAGTTACTGTTGCTACGCCTGTCAAGCTTTCACGCCTGGCACATCTATTATAGTGTGTATGCATCGGTGTCAGACATTCCCAAGGAGATAATTACTCATTTTTGGTGAACATGTGAAATATCTGAGAGAGCCAGACTAAACGGACTACAGTATGCATTTGAGGGATATATTCACGACATAATATGCAATCGAGTAGCCTATAGAATAATTTCATAAAAATTGAAGCTAAAGCCTATCGTCCCAGCGCAAGCAGCCGCCGCCTCAAACGCTGACCGTTCAACTGGGAAACACAAATTGAGGAACAGCTGTGTTCGTGCACAGCAGTGTAAGTGAATGTGAAAATAATCTAATATTTATAAATCAAACTGCTTATCCATAAATCTTGTGGAATAACACTAACACCGGGAGAGCCGCGATCGGATTGGGTTAAAGTTACTCAGTCAGGAGTAACGTTAGGCCGTCGATTAACAAAATGCTGAAATATATTTTTAAGTATGTCAGTGAGCCTCCGTCTTGTCTTTAATCGTTTTGTTTTACGTTAAAATATATGCATTATGAACAAAGAACCGTCATTATTTCCAAGCTAGGTGTTTTTGTTAATCCTGTCGACATTTAGTTGTGAAGAGGGTCTCCCACTGCTTGATCCACGCCCGTCATTTCTCCTCTTGCCTTTAAGATTTTCGGGAAGGAAAAAAAATTCACTCCCCCATCCAAACTTTGAGGATACCGGGTATCAGATTTGCACAATCCACACACAACGCTTTGGTATGTTTCCCTCGCTTGAAAGCTTGTCTGACCTCCCGTGCCTAGTTACGGTTGCTAAACCATGATTGGCCAGTGGCGTTTTTCGGGCGTGGCTTAGCGAAGGGTCAATTCACATATACTTAATTTTTAGTAAGCAGGAATAATTTCCGACTTTAAACAAATACCCATTTAAATGCTTAGGATGTTTGCGTTGTAAGACTGTTCAGGGAGACTTTGGATTTAAAGACGGTGTCTCGTTATGCAATGTTTTCTTAGTCAAATCATACAATTTCCTATTGATTTAATAGAACGCGTGAGCTCACTAGGGAATCACAATATGGCGGCGCGGTGGCTTCACTGTTTATGACGTCATGAGCTATCCAGTCATTCTATATAGATCAGTGGTTGAAACGTTCAACTTGGCCATCGGACTGCGGTCTGAATGGTATAGTGTGGGTTTTGTCGATGCCAAACAAACGGCACATTTCTTGGAGTACCTCTGATTCAAAATTGCGTCCTTGATCACTGTGCAGAGAGTGAGGCATTCCAAAGCGACACACCCATTCAGTTGCAACAACGTTTGCCACTGTCACAGCCTTTTCGTCAGGGATCGCGAATGCTTCAGTCCATTTGGTGAAATACTCCTGTATTACAAGTATATAACTGTTTTTACGTTCTGTCTCATTGAGTGGGCCCATAATGTCCAGTACAATGTGCTTCATGGGGGCTCCAACTTTGACAGTTCCCATGGGCGCTTGTGGAGTTTTATGGGGTCTGGCTCTGCATGCGCAGTTCGTACAAGTCCGGCAGCAGAGGGCCACATCTTCTCTCATGTGGTACCAATAGTATCTGGTTTGAAGTCTGGCCACAGTGTTTTCAATACCAAAATGTCCACCTACAGGCCCTTCATGCATTTTGGCACATAACATCGGGTTGCATCTTGCGTGGGAGAACAGTTTGAGGATAGAACTGTGTATCATGTTATAGCAGCGAATGTCACCCCTTTTAAAGTTCTTGTGCTGCTTTAGTGTTTTTACCTTTAGCAGAAGTAGTGGTAGTCACAGTCTCATTTTTGTCTCTTTCTCTGACAACAGCGGCCCGGGGCCTGCGTTCCATGAGGTTGCGGGCCCCTGGCTGCATGATGCTGGTGACAGCTATCTTGGTAGTGTCATGACGGTGGGCTATCTCGTAAGCTTTAGCTAGTGTAGCTGGACGTTTTTATAACAGCATTTGAACTAGCAACAGCCTTTTCTAACCAGCCTTTGCCTCACCCAGGCCATTTGTGAAAACTTCAACAGCTATAGCATCTTGCTCAGCCTCTGACCAATCACCATAAGGTATAGCTACTTTTCCATAAATGTCATCTCTGAACACATGAAGCACTTCACCAGATTTACACACTCTTTGCCTCAGCTCTACTGCTACAGCCGCTGCTCTAGTGCAGCTCCAGTGAGGCAGAATTTCAGCTGAATGGCCATTGTTTTGACTGACCAGTAATTTGCCTCTGCGCAACTCTCAAACCTGTGCAGAAACTCTCTCCACGGTGTGCTGCCGTCGTACTGGCAGGGAGTGGGGACCCTCTCTTTGGGGTCCTCATCACTGTCCGACAGAGGCGGCTGACGGGGCACAGAGCGGATCTTACGTATTGGAGATGAGAGACCGGGCTGGGGCAATGGGAAATGTCCATGTTTTACAGTCACGCTTGGATTAATAAAAGAATAGGGCATAGGAAGCGTACTGGTTTCGGGTTTGGATATAACTGGTGTGCTGTGTACAAAACTTCCTATGTGAACATTGGTAAAGGGATTTGTGACTTCATAGTGCCCCTTAAATGGCATATCTTGAGCGGGATATGTGAAAATGTGAATGTCTGGCCTTCCCACGGAGCCGTGGCTTTGACTGTTGCCTCTACAAAAAGGATTTGTGGGTGAAAAACGGGCGGGGCTGTCGAACGGCGCGAACAGATCTTCTCCATTAGCAAGTGCGTTAATGCAACTTTCATCACATAGAAATGGGTTAAAATGTTCGCGATTTCTGTCAGCCTTGCGTTCGTAAGCTTTCACAGTACCTTGACTGTTGTCCTCAACATTGGTTAGTGACATGAACGGGTTTGAGTAGTTGGTTTCTCGTCTGTAAACATAGGAGGGATAGCGAGCGGCCGCCATGTTGTATTAGCTTAGCCACGCCGCTATTACAGTTGTATTACAGACATTCGCCTTTACTTTTTATTGTCCTTCTATTTTCGATGCCCACCAGTCTTTTTAACAATGTTAAAGTCCCTTCGTGGTCGCCAGTGTTAACCTTTCCTGCTTCTGTCTCCTAACCGTGGTTGGGAGACACAGAGTTGCCAACTTTTGAGTTTTGCTCGGAGTGAGATTTGTTGATGGGGGGGGCTGGAGTTGTAGGCTACTGTATCACGTGCCGTTTGAACTGACGCGCTACAGCGATCTGTCACATCTAAAAGCGCAAAAACGTTGGAAATATTGACAGAATCTGACAGCTGAGAATTTGTTCCATATCAAAAGTAACCGTCTCTGTCAAGTCTGTCGGTGTCGGTGTCAGTGTCCTCTTTGTCCGCGATTTTTCTCTGCGTGAGAAAATGCAGTGGTCAAATCAGTAGTTAAGAGCCTGAACTTGCTTATAGTAATTCGGAAATTAGTGCACATGAGTGAAAAAAAAAAACAGCACAGAAGAATGTCTAATTTAGCGTGAGATTTCTTTGCTGAGCGTGAGACCGTGAGATTGAGGCTAAATGCGTGAGTGTCACGCCAGATGCGTGAGAGTTGGCAACCCTGGAGACACAGGGGAGATTCGTCTTCTCCAGGGCCGGTAGTTCTCCTCCCGGGGTTAACTCCCTTAAAAAATATGGCAAAAGAAATCAAAAATGTTTTGAAAACTTTTGATCTGACTCAGCATGTACATGGACCCAACCACAATCGTGGACACACTCTAGATTTACTTATCAGTAAGGGTTTAAACATCTCATCGATTGTTATTAAGGATGTAGCACGTCTGATTATTTCTGTATTTTCTTTGATATATTGATCTCTCCTGCCATTGAAGCTAGATCTGTGTCTGCCAAGAAGAGATGCTTAAATGAGAACACTAGTGTGCTATTTATGAAGGCTATATCTTTAAAACCAAGCACTTATGAGGATATCTTTCACCTGTGCTTAATTTATTAAGCAGATTCTTTATTAGGAACTTGCTGTGGTTGCTGTAGTCATTCCATTCTCGTCTAAATTACAGTAACTTTACATGGTATATTATTGAGATTTTAAGAGGAGGGACTTCTGGAGGTGGAGACAAATTCAAACAAAGCATGCAAATGTAGTACGAACACACCCTACTCTGAGGGCATTACCAATCCAATGGAATCAGCATAACTATTCAAATGCTGATAGTGGCCAGGAACTCTGGTTCCAAGAGCCATCCCAGAGCCATTAAAGAAATTCTCAGTGATCAGACTCATTTAACTTACAATGGAGAAAACAGGATTTGCCAGATTCTCTTGCTGGAAACTGTTTCACAGCTGATATCATTTACCATCCTAACCTGAAATGCTAACTTCAACAAACAGAATATTTCTCAGTTTATATACTATTGTATTGGAACCTAAATTAAACATTTGACAAATTTGTATTTCTTCAGTGTAAAGCCCGCCCCAACGTTTCTGATAGGTGCCTCGATTTCGATGGATTAGAAATGGGCTTGAATGAGCCCTTTGCCAGACTAACTTTCAGAGCAAATCTAAATTTGCCGGAAGTTGTCTGGGTTTTCCCAGGCTAATAGTTACTAGAGTGTTAATATTGCATTACTCATTTTCTCCTGTGTGGGTTAGGTAATAACACCACTGAACAATATTCTAAAGTGTTACACTTTATAATACTGTTCTGTCATTAATGAATAACATTTTAAAACACACACACACACACATTATATATATATAGTACAGAGATGGGGTAGTAACTGATTATAATATAATCTGGATTTTTTTTTAAAGACAGTAGAGATTCCGTAGCTAAAGTGCTGGGAATGTTGGGAAATGTTCGGGGGCGCGCTCATGCGTAGATTAAAAATTACAAAGTAAAGATGTGGTCCAAAGACATACCGTCCATCTCAGGTGTATTCTTTTGAATAGAAACACTCTTAAAAGCCTACAAACAAGTCTAATTTAAGATCAAGTGCTCAAAAAGGGAAGAAGTAAACCAATATACTTCTACAATGAGCAGCATTCAGGCAGTAAGTAGAGAATGAACATGATTTTTGCAGCATTGATTCAGTAAACGCACAAGTCGTTCCCACGTACCGACAAGGACATGAAAGGTTCAGTAGATTATTTGCACTAAATGAATGGTTAATGTCATGGTGTAATGAACAGGAACTGCTCTTTGTAAATAATTGGAATCTGTTCTGGGAGCGACCTAGGCTCTTCCGTGCTGATGGCCTGCATCCCAGCAAAATCGGAGCGGCTATTCTGTCGGACATCTCCAAGACATTACACACCATATGACTAGTAAGTCAAAGTCCAAATCACAGTCTTTGCTGTCCCAACTTAATTGATATCATAAGTAGTGTAGAACATTATATAGAAACTGTGTCTATTCCTCATTCAGTGAGGCCAAACAATAAATCTACTGTAGGATTCAGAAAAAAATCTAATTGTAATTAAAGCAGAAAATCTCCCCTTCTTGAACTGCCGTGGTGGAGGGGTTTGAGTACCCGAATGACCCTTGGAGCTATGTTGTCTGGGGCTATATGCCCCTGGTAGGGTCTCCCAAGGCAAACAGGTCCTAGGCGACGGGTCAGACTAAGAGTGGTTCAAAATCCCTTATGATGGACCAAAATTCAAGGACCGTGACATCGCCCGGTATGGCGCTGCCGGGGCCCCACCCTGGAGCCAGGCCCGGGGTTGGGGCTCGTATGCGAGCGCCTGGTGGCCGGGCCTCTCCCCACGGGGTCCGGCCGGGCTCAGCCCGAAGGAGCGACGTGGGACCGCCTTCCCGTGGGCTCACCACCTGCAGTAAGAGCCGCAACGGGCCGGTGCAGAGAGGATCGGGCGGCAGTCGAAGGCGGGGACCTCGACGACCCGATCCCTGGACACAGAAACTAGCCTTAGGGACGTGGAACATCACCTCGCTGGCGGGGAAGGAGCCTGAGATCGTGCGTGAGGTTGAGAGGTTCCGACTAGAGATAGTCGGGATCACCTCTACGCATGGCTTGGGCTCTGGAACCACACTCCTTGAGAGAGGATGTTCTCTTCACCACTCTGGAGTTGCCCATGGTGAGAGGCGACGGGCTGGTGTGAGTTTGCTTATAGCCCCCCAGCTCAGCCGCCATGTGTTGGAGTTTACCCCGGGTTTACCCCGGTGAACGAGAGGGTCACTTCCCTGCGCCTACGGGTCGGGGATAGGCCTCTCACTGTCGTGTGTGCCTACGGGCCAAACGGCAGTGCAGAGTACCCGGCCTTCTTGGGGTCTCTGGGAGGAGTGCTGGAAAGTGCTCCGACTGGGGACTCCGTCGTTCTACTGGGGGACTTCAACGCTCACGTGGGCAACGACAGTGACACCTGGAGGGGCGTGATTGGGAGGAACGCCCCCCCCCCCCGACCTGACCCCGAGCGGTGTTCAGCTATTGGACTTCTGTGCTAGTTACAGTTTGTCCATAACGAACACCATGTTCAAGCATAAGGGTGTCCACCAGTGCACATGGCACCAGGACACCCTAGGTCGCAGGTCGATGATCGACTTTGTGGTCGTTTCATCTGACCTGCGGCCGTATGTCTTGGACACTCGAGTGAAGAGAGGGGCGGAGCTGTCAACTGATCACCACCTGGTGGTGAGTTGGAGCCGATGGTGGGGGAGGAGGCTGGACAGACGTAAGGGTTTGCTGGGAACGTTTGGCCGAGTCTCCTGTCAGGGAGATCTTCAACTCCCACCTCGATCCCGAGGGAGGCTGGAGATATTGAGTCTGAGTGGACCATGTTCTCCACCTCCATTGTCGAAGCGGCTGCTCGAAGCTGTGGCCGTAAGGTCTCCGGTGCCTGTCGAGGCGGCAATCCCCGAACCCGGTGGTGGACACCGAAAGTAAAGGATGCCGTCAAGCTGAAGAAGGAGTCCTATCAGGCCTGGTTGGCTTGTGGGACTCCTGAGGCAGCTGACAGGTACCGGCAGGCCAAGCGGACTGCAGCCCGGGTGGTTGTGGAGGCAAAAACTCGGGCCTGGGAGGAGTTCGGTGAGGCCATGGATAAGGACTATTGGCTGGCCTCGAAGAGATTCTGGCAAACTGTCCAGCGCCTCAGGAGAGGGAAACAGTGCCCTACCAACGCTGTTTACAGTGGAGGTGGGCGGCTGTTGACCTCAACTGGGGATGTCGTCGGACGGTGGAAGGAATACTTCGAGGATCTCCTCAATCCCGCCGTCACGTCTTCTATAGAGGAAGCAGAGGCTGAGAGCTCAGAGGTGGACTCGTCCATCACCCTAGCTGAGGTCACCGAGGTAGTCAAGAAACTCCTCGGTGGCAAGGCACCGGGGGTGGATGAGATCCGCCCTGAGTACCTCAAGTCTCTGGATGTTGTGGGGCTGTCTTGGCTGACACGCCTCTGCAGCATCGCGTGGCGGTCGGGGACAGTGCCTCTGGGATGGCAGACCGGGGTGGTGGTCCCTCTTTTTAAGAAGGGGGACCGGAGGGTGTGTTCCAACTACAGGGGGATCACACTTCTCAGCCTCCCTGGGAAAGTCTATGCCAGGGTACTGGAGAGGAGAATACGGCCGATAGTGGAACCTCGGATTCAGGAGGAACAGTGCGGTTTTCGTCTGGGCCGTGGAACACTGGACCAGCTCTATACTCTCTACAGGGTGCTGGGGGGTTCATGGGAGTTTGCCCAACCAGTCCACATGTGCTTTGTGGATTTGGAGAAGGCATACGACTGTGTCCCTCGCGGCGGCCTGTGGAGGGTGCTCCGGGAGTATGGGATCCGGGGTCCTTTGCTAAGGGCTGTCCGGTCCCTGTATGACCGAAGCAGGAGCTTGGTTCGCATTGCCGGTAGTAAGTCAGACTTCTTCCCGGTGCATGTTGGACTCCGGCAGGGCTGCCCTTTGTCGCCGGTTCTGTTCATAGTTTTTATGGACAGAATTTCTAGGCGCAGCCAGGGGCCGGAGGGTGTCAGGTTTGGGGACCACGCGATTTCGTCTCTGCTTTTTGCGGATGATGTTGTCGTGTTGGCCCCTTCACACCAGGACCTTCAGCATGCACTGGGACGGTTTGCAGCCGAGTGTGAAGCGGCTGGGATAAAAATCAGCACCTCCAAATCCGAGGCCATGGTCCTCAGTCGGAAAAGGGTGGCTTGCTCACTTCAGGTTGGTGGAGAGATCCTTCCTCAAGTGGTGGAGTTTAAGTATCTTGGGGTTTTGTTCACGAGTGAGGGAAGGATGGAACGGGAGATTGACAGACGGATCGGTGCAGCTTCTACAGTAATGCGGTCGATGTACCGGTCTGTTGTGGTGAAGAAGGAGCTGAGCCGTAAGGCAAAGCTCTCGATTAACCGGTCGATCTACGTTCCTACTCTCACCTATGGTCATGAGCTTTGGGTCATGACCGAAAGGACAAGATCCCGGATACAGGCGGCCGAAATGAGCTTTCTCCGCAGGGTGGTGGAGCCAGGCCCGGGGTTGGGGCTCGTATGCGAGCGCCTGGTGGCCGGGCCTCTCCCCACGGGGTCCGGCCGGGCTCAGCATAACACAAATGATGCGTTAAGGGCTGTGTTTACAGATTTATTAAACTCCTTTGGGCTCAAGCAAAACGTCAGTGGTCCCACTCATCCTTTAAATCATACACTAGATTTAATTATATCAGATGGAACCAATCCAACCGATATAGATATTATACCGCAAAGTGATGATATCACTGATCATTACATTGCATACTACGTACTGCTGAAATTTGTCATGTTGCGCCATGTTATCGACAAGGCAGAACAATCCTTCCAACCACTATAGATAGATTCTCAAATAGCTTACCTGAGCTATCTCAGCTGCTCAGTGAACCCAAACAAACAGATGAACTAGAGGAAATGACTAGCGGTTTGAGCACCATTTTCTCTAGTACATTCGAAATTGTTGCACCAATTAGATTAAAAAAGGTTACAGAGAAAACTAAAGCACCATGGTACAACAGTGCTACGCATGTTATCAAGAGAGAAACTTGTAACTTAGAGCGTAAATGGAAACAAACTAATTTAGAGGTCTTTAGAATCGCGTGGAAAGACAGTATGTCACATTATAAAAAGGCTCTAAAAGCAGCCAGAGCTGAGCATCTCCGCAAACTAATAGAAAATAACCTAAATAATTCAAGGTTTTTATTTAACACCGTGGCTAGACTAACAAATAAACAGACATCACCTGAGCAAAATATTTTTTACAGTGTAGTAGTAATGATTTTATGAATTTCTTCACTGAGAAAATAGAAAGCATCAGAAACACAATTGTAAATGTGCAATCTTTTAAGGTGTCTTATGACAGACTGATCTCATAAAATTGCGTGTGTATGACACGCCAATTCGTATTTCCATTTTTGGCGTGCTATCAACACGCACAATCGCTTTTCAGCGTGTTTATGAACGCAGTTGACTTAACGTTATTACTGTATATATAAATATATGACCTACCTCCACCCCGTCCCTAAACCTACCCGTCACTGGGGTTAATAGCATTTATGAGTCTTCCCCTGCCATCCTAGGGAAAAAAAAATATCGCTCCCCAGATGTAGATCTACATTTTGCTTCGTTTCGCTCGGAAATTTAATGGCGTGTAAATATACGCGGAATCACTTGGACATTAATGGCGTAGACATACACGCATACACGCGGATATCTCAAAATGCGTATAGATAACACGCCACTTGACTTGAAAGTGGCGTGTCTGTTTACGCAAAAGTCATGATGTCATGTTGCTTATGATTCAGCCTCAATTATCGCCCCTCAAGAACAACTACACTGCTTTACAACTATAGGACAGGAAGAGCTAAATAAACTTATCATTGCATCTAAACCAACAACATGTTTATTAGATCCAATACCCACTAAACTACTGAAAGAAGTGTTACCTGTAGTGGAAGAGCCTCTTCTCAATATTATTAACTCGTCTTTATTTTTAGGTCATGTTCCAAGAATAGTCAAGCTGGCAGTAATAAAACCTCTCATTAAGAAACCACAATTAGATCCAAATAACCTAGCATTATGTCGTAAATACTAGAAAAAGTGGTGTCCGCTCAATTGTGCTCTTTCTTGCAAGAAAATGATATCTATCAAAAATTTCAGTCAGGATTCAGACCGCATCATAGCACAGAAACTGCACTAGTTAAAATTACAAATGATTTACTTTTAGCTTCTCACCCAGGCTGTATCTCAATACTAGTTCTACTCGATCTTAGCGCTGCATTGACACTATAAATCATAAAATACTACAAAACTACACTGGTGTTCAGGGACAGGCATTAAGCTGGTTTAGATCGTACTTATCAGTCACCCTGCTACAGTCGCAATGTTTCTAAGGTTGAAAAAGGCTGTTTTTGTAACATATGAAATATGATTTTCGAAAGACAAGTTGCGGTCTAATATAACACCCAGGTATTTTACTGTAGTGGAGAAAGTAACAGGACATCCTTCTAAATTAAAGTTGTATTGTAAGAGGTTTTGTGGGTAGTTTTTTGGACCAATAAGTAATACCTCCGTTTTATCTGAATTTAATAGCAGGAAATTACACGTCATCCAGCATTTTATATCTTTAAGACACTCTGTCAATTTAGATAAGTTAGTGTTTTCATCTGGTTGTGATGAAATATATAATTGAGTGTCATCTGCATAACAGTGGAAATAATTCCATGTTCTCTTATAATATTACCAAGTGGCAGCATATATTAGAAAACAGAGAAACTTCAATAGGCGGCGGCCAGAGGAGACAGACCGCCCGCAAAATCAGATGAATGCACAATCTTCACAAGCGACAGAATCACAGTAGCTAAAGGTTTTCATCATGATGGATGTCGAGGCAAAACAGCAACGCAGTCGCAATTATACGCGATCACAATTCAGCATTGATACTCGATTCTCACGAATAGCCCAAGAGACTCTCAGTTATGCCCCTCAGGCCTGCCGAGCAGAAAGATAATGTTAGAGAAACAGAAGCACATTATTAATACCCAAAACTATAATCTTACATACCACGGGATGATCACTCCACACAAACTGCTTCGTAGTCGCGCACCGTAATGTAATACAGCTTCTCAGTCAGGAACATATAGGTGACATGCCATCAATGCCACTGAAGACATAACAGATCATAAATTGCCAACCGCGGCCAATTTCTTCTCATTAACAAAAAGGCTACACATACCTGTGAGAAGTGGGCAGCAAACACACAGCAGGCGGGAAAAACAGCCTACCGTCTAAGCCTGACAGCGAGAGAAATTCATATAAAGCGCCTGCACAGAACGAAAAACAGGAGTTCACCCTAAACAATCACATACCTGCGGCAACCAAGGATGACGTCACAAGGGCGATACCAAGACGCATACCAATGGCCACCACACATCCCTTATCAAACAAGAGAGGGGAGGGGGCTTAAAACAATCTATTGTTTTATGTGAATGATTAGACAGGATGATTTTCAGATCATTTTGAAGCCTAAACTCTAGGCGACAAGATCCATTAGTCAAAACTCTTGTGGACACATATTTAGTGTGTGTTTTGTGGCCTTATTTCAGAAACTTTATTTTTTTGTTTTTTCAATAACCATGCATAAACAATATTCTCTCAAAAATACAAACATGTACAAACATGTTGCTAACATATTATGGTAGCCCTGTTTGTGCTAAATAGAGTGTAATTACACCAGTGCCATTAATATGTTTCTAAGCAACTGAAAAAAGCACAAATGTCAGGGCATGTCAAAACATCTCAAGGACCCCAAAAACACCTCAGACCTCAGAGGGTTAAATTGTGAAAAACATTTTTTTGTTTGCAAAGGCAATATGCGGATGGGCGTGAACGGCCCAACCCCTATCATGAATAATTAAGTGGTTCTCACCTGAGCAGATAATGACCCTGCATAATAATGAGCCTTTCATTCAGGGGTGTCACACAAGAAAGAATGCAAGGACAATAAATACATAAATACATAAATACATAAATAAACAAATAAATAAATAAATAAATATATATATATATATATATATATATATATATATATATATATATATATACAAACAATCAAAATATAAATGAAAGCCAAAAGCACATTTTTAGTCATACCTGGAAACAAATCCTGGTCAAATAGGTTGTACGGGCAATTCTGCAGAATTGGTTCAAAGTTTGAGTTGGAAACATCTTGAAAATAAAATTGTCTTTTTCCATAAATGTCTTATAAAGTATTATTTTTTAAAGTAGGCAATAGATTTTATCATACATATTTCAAAGTTAAGGATTCATTATGTTGATATAGCTTGCATTGGAACAAACACTATAACAGTTGATTAGTTTATTTGTGACAAAACATCCTATATATTTTACATATGAGCAGAAACTGTCTAATTAAAGCTTATTTGATGTCTATTTTATAGTAAAAACTTTATAATCTATCCAAAATTAGTCAACGAAATGTTGTCATTACAGACACTAGTATATCGCGATTAGAAGAAATCTCAGTGGGCTATAGCAATATAGTTTGGATGTGTTCATGTAAAAATAACGTTTACTAAAGTACAGTAGGTAGTCAACCAGAATGCCTATTACCGCCGCGGCAAATCCACCGCCGTAAAAATAAACCAGTCGCATTTTAAAGTAGTTCGCGAAATGACCGCCAGGTGGCGCAAAGGGACATTTAGCAAAACGTAAGTGGGGCAATTAACAGTAAGGATGAAATTGTCACGTGTTTAGTTCTGTATTTGGGTTCATGTTTAGTGGTCATGTGTTTAGTCTTGTGGTTTTGTAATGTTCTTGGTTAATTGTTCCCTGCGTGTTAATACCCTTCCCAGGTGTTTCCCATTGACCACACCCTCTCGTTATCATGTTAGCTCATTTAAGCCTGTGTGTCTTTGTGAGTGCTTAATGTTTGTGAGCTGGTTGTTCTGTCCTGACCTTGTTTCTTGTTCCTGAGTTCACGTTTCTGTAGTTAGAGTGTGTATGTTTAATAAATACTGCAAATGGATCCTACTCTCTTGTTCACTTCAACTGGCCGTGACAGAAGCACTCACCAGACAAAGGATCCATCAGTTTTTTGCTCCCGCCAGGAGAATCGTCCGATGGATGAGTATGTGCGGGAGTTTTGTGAATTTTGCCAGGAGGTGGATATTGAGGACGCTGCTTTGAAGGACATGTTTGGTCGGGGAATCGACAAGTTCCTTTATTCACTTACGCCGTTTGATACCCCGCAATACACACTGGCACAGTATGTTGGCTTTGCCCTTTTCATAACCAACTCACCATTCAATGTGGGTTCGGTTCAAGGGGAGCCCCACAAGCTCACTTTATTCCGGAAAGCGGTGATCGCGGCAGAGGAAGCTGTCCCGGTGATCGCGGCGGAGGAAGCTGTCCCGGTGATCGCGGCGGAGGAGGCTGTCCCGGTGATCGTGGTGGTGGAGGAGGCTGTCCCTGAGATCGCGGTGGAGGAGGCTGTCCGGGTGATCGTGGTGGAGGAGGCTGTCCCTGAGATCGCGGTGGAGGAGACTGTCCCTGAGATCGCGGTGGAGGAGACTGTCCCTGAGATCGCGGTGGAGGAGGCTGTCCCTGAGATCGCGGTGGAGGAGGCTGTCCCTGAGATCGCGGTGGAGGAGGCTGTCCCTGAGATCGCGGTGGAGGAGGCTGTCCCTGAGATCGCGGTGGAGGAGGCTGTCCCTGAGATCGCGGTGGAGGAGGCTGTCCCTGAGATCGCGGTGGAGGAGGCTGTCCCTGAGATCGCGGTGGAGGAGGCTGTCCCTGAGATCGCGGTGGAGGAGGCTGTCCCTGAGATCGCGGTGGAGGAGGCTGTCCCTGAGATCGCGGTGGAGGAGGCTGTCCCTGAGATCGCGGCGGAGGAACCTGTCTCCGAGATCGCCGCAGAGGAGGTTGTCCCTGTGATCGCGGCAGAGAAAGCTGTTCTTGAGATCACGGCGGAGGAAGCTGTACCTGGGAGCGCGGAGGAGGAGGCCGTCCCTGGATTCGTTGCGGAGAGCGAGGCCGAGTCTGTTCTCGAGCACGCCGTGGAGGTCGCTCGAGGGTTTGTTCCCGAGCACGCCGTAGAGGTCGCTCGAGAGTCAGTCTTGGAACACGTCATGGAGGTCACTCTCAGACTTGACCCGGAACAGGTGGTAGAGGGCGCCACTGAGTTTGTTCCTGAACTGCCTGCCCCACCCTGGTTGCAGGCACAGTTTATTTCATTGTCTTGTCCCCACCACCTCCCTCTTGGACTCCCTCTGTGTCACCACCACCCGGGACTTATGTTTGTGGAGCGTCTGGTATCCGCTCCATAGAGGGGGGATTCTGTCACGTGTTTAGTTCTGTATTTGGGTTCATGTTTAGTGGTCATGTGTTTAGTCTTGTGGTTTTGTAATGTTCTTGGTTAATTGTTCCCTGCGTGTTAATACCCTTCCCAGGTGTTTCCCATTGACCACACCCTCTCGTTATCATGTTAGCTCATTTAAGCCTGTGTGTCTTTGTGAGTGCTTAATGTTTGTGAGCTGGTTGTTCTGTCCTGACCTTGTTTCTTGTTCCTGAGTTCACGTTTCTGTAGTTAGAGTGTGTATGTTTAATAAATACTGCAAATGGATCCTACTCTCTTGTTCACTTCAACTGGCCGTGACAGAAATACTACAAGTTATGGTCATTTCCAAATACGCCTACAACAAACATTTATTTTTAACAAATATTTTTAAATATGCAACATGCACGTTTAAACAACAAACAATACAATCTGAACCAGCGCTTCTGCTCCTGTATTGAGACATGCAGCGCGTTTCAGTTACAATCCTGGTTCCAGTGGCCTTAATACATTCACGGCTTTTTAAAATGTCACAAAGCGCTTTGAGATGGTTTTGAATGAAATATTGAAGTTTATAATTAGGATATTTTGGCACACCACGCCAAGTGGCGCTATGCATTATTCTAAAATCTGGCTTTATTCTGGCATGTTGAATTAGAGTTTGACAAACGCGGCGGCGCGTTCATTTGAATTTATTTTTCTCATAACAGCTAAGAACTTAATAGGCTAAAGCCTACTCCGTAATTGTTGGTCATACAGATAAGATATCATCTTTTAAAACTGTAAAAGGTCTACTTTTAAATTCATAGCCGAGCGGTAGAACTTACGGTTCGACCATCAAGATGACACGGGTTCGAATCCCGATCAAAACATGGTGTACTGTAAATTTTATATTCATTAATGCAGAGATATTTGTCTAGCTTTAAAACTCTGTTACACCATACAGTTTTTTGCTTATATTTATCAAATAAAATTACCATGCATTTCCATTTTACACTAAGGAACAAATCCAACAGAACGACTTTGCATCTGTATAATAATAGGCTACCAATCGTAATTTCAAAAGCAGTTCTGTTAAAAAAAATAATTTTATATATAGGCTATATATATATATAGGCCTATATATATATATATATATATATATATATATATATATATATATATTTTTTTTTTTTATTCCCTACAACCTAGAGTTTAAAAAAAAATGGTTTTAAGTAAAGTGTGATTTGCCAGGGGGGACGGGGATTTCCTTCTGGTCTAAACATCCCTGCTTCTGCTGAATTATTTTAATCCCCACACCCCTCCCTCCACAGTAGCTAATCAATGCTAGGCTACTTCACCAATAGACCATATTAAATATATAAAATAGAGATATGCAACAGGCACGTTTAAACGACAAACAATAAAATCAAAACCAGCGTTTCAGTTGTTCATTAGTTCCAGTGGCCTAATGCATGCACGGTTTTTCAAATTTCACAAAGCGTTTTGAGATTATTTTGAATGAAATATTGAAGTTTATAAGTGTTTTGGCACACCACGCCGAGTGGCCCTATGCATTTTTCTAAAGTCGGGTTTTATTCTGGCAATTTATTTTTCTCATTACAGCTAAAATAACTTAATAGGCGACTCCGTAATTTTTTGGTCATACAGATAAGAGTAGAGTAGCTTACATCGTTCAAAACTGTAAACTTGTATTCATATTATTAGGCTAACGACAACAGTTTATATCTGTCGTCTCTGTCTCCGGGAACTGCGCGTCACAAAAATGAACCAAAAGCCGATTCAGCTCAGTCACGATAAGAAATCGGCTATGTCTAAAGTCTTTAAATGTCTAAATATTTAGGCTAATAAATGTTCCCTTTCAAGGGAACTTCGAGCTGCGTCGAACGCTGCGGGAACGCCTCTGCGTTGTGCGTCATGAAGCACGTATGGAATCAGCCCAATGGAGAGATGAAACGTCATAGGCGGGTGACGTCATCGACCAGGAAACTATAAAGCACCCCAAAAACATAAGCGCAGTAGCTTCTGTGCCTTCAGTCGCGCTACATGTGAATCTGTCCCTGTCTGATATTGTTTGTCTTACATACTGTGCACCACACAAACAATTTATATTGAGAGAATGGCGGATAAGCAACAGTTTAAGAAGTGTGTTCCTCCCTGCTCGCGTTATTTAACGGGCGGGGATACACACGTTCTTTGCGTTGTTTGTCTGGGAGTGCAGCATGCCCAGTCAGCTCTCGAGGGAGCTGACTGTGAGCATTGCGAGTGTCTGCCGTTAAAGACGCTCCGCTCCCGCCGGGCGCTCTTTGACGAGAGTGGTTCGGTGCGCGCTCCCCGCGGTTCGGGTCCCGCTTCTGCCTTGGCAGAGCGGCGGCGCTTATCGTGGGGATCGCAGATGGATCTCTCAGCGGGGGTTGAGACGGGCGCTGCCTTATCTCTCCCTTCACCTGTGAGATCCAGTGCCTCATTCCTGGGTTCGGAAGCACGCGCTGCGGTTTCTTCCGCTCGGGATGAGGCACCCGTACTACAGCTATCCAGTTCTGAGGAGCTGGATGTTGTTAGTGTGGAGGGAGAGATTGAGGATTCGCCACCTCACTCTCCCGAAAGTGATGAGCTTATGGAGGTTTTAACACGACCTGTATAAAAACTCAGTATTGAATGGCCAGTGATTAGACAGGAGTCTGTGTCAAAATCGAAACTTGATGAAAGATTTTTGCCCTCACGTGTTCAGCCTCCACGCCGGTGTCTGCCGTTCTTTCACGATCTCCACACTGAGGTGTCGAGATCGTGGAAGAAACCGGTTTCATATAGAATATTTAGTCCCCAGACATCTACATATTCAAATATAATGGGGGCTAGATCATATGGTTATGGCGCTTTGCCTCGCGTGGAAGAGACGCTCGCGAGCTATCTCTCCCCCGAGGCGGCGTCATCTTTTAAGACACCGGTATTACCCACCAAGCCCCTCAGAAATACATCTGCTTTGGTGGGTAAAGCGTATTCGGCTGCAGGTCAGGATGCGTCATGTCTGCATACAATGTCAATCTTGCAGGCATACCAGGCTGACCTGCTGAGGGACGTGAGTGAGAGTGAGGCAGTCAGTACTGACGTAGTTCGAGAACTGCGTCAGGCTGCTGATTTATCCCTGCGCGCCACCAGAGAATCGGCCAAGCTAGTGGGTCGATCTATGGCAGCTCTGGTGGCCGCAGAAAGACATCTCTGGTTAAATCAGACAAATATGAAAGAGAAAGAAAAAGCTTTTCTTTTAGATGCTCCTCTCTCTCCATCGGGGTTATTTGGCGAAGCTGTTAATTCTGTTATAGACAAATTCCAGGAAGAGAAAAAACAAGCTGCAGCTTTCAAAAAATTTCTCCCGTTAAAAATTCACGTCCCTGGGGCTGCTGGGCGGGAGCAGCCCCGGCCGTCTACAAGCTCATCCCATAGGGCGCAGCAGAAGCAGAGTGTCGCGTCTCGTGTTCCCCCTGCTGGACAGTGGGCTCAGGCGCGGCACTCTCAGCCGAAGTCTTCTAGCAATAGACCTGATCTGAGGACAGTGATATTGTCTAAGAAGGCTTCGGCTAAGAAGAAGTCCTGACGCCGAGGCGTTCAGGATGCTGAGGGTGGTCCCCACCGAGGCGGAAAGGAGTTCACCTCTCTTTACGGTGCCCATTCTTCCTCGGTGCCCTCAGGGGGCCGTTCTGCCAACCCCGCCTTCATGCCGGGGCGTAGGCGGTCCCAGCGAGCGTTTTCCCGAGGGACGCTCGCTCCCTCTGAGGAGGGTCTCACAGCAGTCAAACCAGTCGTTCCCTGCCGGTGCACCGTTACAGGGCGCTGTGTTTGCTGCTCAAGTTACACCAGAGGCCAGTCTCGAGAGACTGGTACCCTTAGTAGATTTTCTGGCAGAGTGGAAAAGCCTTCCAAGAATATCTCATTGGGTCCTGCAGACAGTAGAAAAAGGATATGCTATCCAGTTCAGGTGTCGTCCGCCAAAATTCAGAGGGGTTCTGCACACAGTGGTGGGCCCCGAGCAGGCTCTGGTAATGGAACAAGAGGTGAAAACGCTCCTCCAAAAGGAGGCTATAGAACGGGTTCCTCCTCCCAGTTTGGAGTCAGGTTATTACAGCCGATATTTCATCGTTCCAAAGAAGGATGGGGGGTTGCGTCCAATTTTAGACCTGCGCCTATTGAATCGCTCGGTAGGGAAGCTAAAATTCAAGATGCTCACTATCAAGCAGATCGTGTCTCAAATCAGATCCGAGGACTGGTTTGTCACGATAGATCTAAAGGACGCATACTTCCACATTTCCATCCTTCCACAACACAGGAAGTTCCTGAGGTTCGCCTTCGGGGGCAAGGCGTACCAGTACAGGGTTCTTCCGTTTGGCCTAGCTTTATCACCCCGCACTTTCACGAAATGCATGGATGAAGCACTAGTGCCTCTGAGGCTTCAGGGCATTCGTATTCTCAATTACATCGACGATTGGTTGATTTTAGCTCAGACGGAGCAGATGGCGGTTCGGCATCGAGATGTCGTCCTCGCTCATATCAGAAAGTTGGGGTTGAGGCTGAACGCAAAGAAAAGTGTACTATCTCCTTCTCAGAAGACCACTTTTCTGGGTGTCGTTTGGGATTCGGTCTCGATGCGGGCGCGGCTCTCTCCGACCCGCATCGCTTCGATTCTCTCAGCTGTGAAACAAGTAAAGCTAGGCCAGCTACTCACTGTGAAGCAGTTTCAGAGACTGTTGGGTCTGATGGCAGCAGCGTCCAACGTTATACCTTGCGGCCTGTTGTACATGAGACCGTTACAGTGGTGGCTCAGGACCAAGGGATTCTCCCCGAGGGGAAATCCGCTCCGCACGTTCAAAGTCACGCGGCGCTGCCTTCGTGCTCTGGTCATGTGGAGAGAAACTTGGTTCCTATCCAAAGGTCCTGTGCTGGGGGCTCTTTGTCGTCGCATAACGCTAACGACGGATGCTTCCCTCACAGGGTGGGGGGCGGTCATGAGTGGCCGCCCAGCCCAAGGTCTGTGACAGGACCATCATCTATCGTGGCATATAAATTGTCTAGAGATGTTGGCTGTGTTTCAGGCTCTGAAACACTTCCTAACAGACCTGAGGGGCCATCATGTGTTAGTTCAATCAGACAACACGTCGGTGGTCTCTTATATAAATCATCAGGGGGGCCTGCGGTCTCGCCGGCTTTACAAGTTGGCCCGTCAGATCCTCCTGTGGTCCCAGGGGAAGCTACTATCACTGAGAGCAATGTATCTTCCCGGGTATTTAAATGTGGTAGCGGACTCCCTGTCGAGGCAGGGGCCGAGGCCAGGGGAATGGAGACTCCACCCCGAGGTGGTGGAGCTCCTTTGGTTGAGTTTCGGTCGCGCCGAGGTGGACCTATTCGCTTCCAGGGAGACCACGCATTGTCATCTGTGGTTCTCCATCAGTCATCCAGCCCCCCTGGGGTTGGACGCTATGGTGCAGCCGTGGCCGAGGTCACGCCTGTACGCCTTTCCCCCGATTGCTCTGCTACCAGGAGTTCTGGAGAGGGTTCGCCGGGACGGGGTCAGCCTACTATTAGTAGCCCCGTTTTGGCCGGCCCGAGTATGGTTTGCGGACCTGATTTCTCTCCTGGACGGCTCTCCCTTGGAGCTCCCGGTCAGGAGGGATCTACTCTCTCAGACGGGCGGCACGATATGTCACCCCCGCCCAGAATTGTGGAAACTGTGGGCTTGGCCTCTGAGGGGGCCCAGCTCATAGAGTCTGGTCTCTCAACCGAGGTTGTTGAGACCATTCTTCACTACAGAGCTCCATCCACGAGGAAGCTTTATGCCTTGAAGTGGAAACTTTTCACTTCTTGGTGTGGAGAACACCTGCAGGACCCAGTTAACTGCCCAGTGGGTGCAGTGCTGGAGTTCCTGCAGGAGCGCTTCTCCACAGGGTTATCCCCCTCCACACTAAAGGTGTATGTGGCGGCACTAGCTGCTTACCCTGTCCCTTTCAGTGGAGTTTCTCTTGGGAGACACCCGCTTGGAACTCGTTTCCTCCGTGGCACTTTGAGGCTGAGGCCAGCAGTTCGTACGAGGGTGCCGACCTGGGATCTGGCCATTGTATTGGAAGGTCTTTCCCTAGCTCCTTTTGAACCTATCGAAGAAGTTCCTGAGAAGTTTCTCACTTTTAAAACTATCTTTTTACTTGCTATCTCCTCATTAAAAAGAATCGGAGATTTGCAGGCTCTGTCGGTGTCACCCTCGTGCCTGGAATTTTCGCCTGGCATGGTTAAGGCTTTTCTGCATCCTAGACCAGGTTACATTCCCAAGGTCCCTACTAATGTTGTTAGACCTACGGTTCTGCAGGCTTTCTGTCCTCCTCCATTTATGTCATCGGACCAGGAGAAACTTAATTTACTCTGCCCTGTTAGGGCGTTAGACGCTTATGTCCACAGAGCTGCCCTGTGGAGGAAATCAGAACAACTATTTGTATGTTTCGGGCCATCCAGGAAAGGGTGCCCTGCGTCTAAACAGAGAATGAGCAAGTGGGTGGTCGAGGCTATCTCACTTGCTTATGAGTCGGCTGGTCAGCCTTCACCTTTGGCTGTTCGAGCCCACTCTACTAGGAGTATGGCTGCTTCCAAAGCTCTATTGTCGGGGGTTTCCCTGAGTGATGTTTGTGATGCGGCTGGATGGTCTTCACCGCATACTTTTATTAAGTTCTATGACCTAGACTTAAGTTCTACCCCTGGGGCACAAGTGCTCTCGTCCTCTGTGCGCTAGTTCTCACATGGCGGTCATTTGGTCCTATGGCGACGTGGGTATTCGCGTTCCCGCAGCGTTCGACGCAGCTCGAAGTTCCCTTGAAAGGGAACGTCTCGGTTACGTATGTAACCCTAGTTCCCTGATAGGGAACGAGACGCTGCGTCGTTCCGCCATACTCCCGGCACTCCCGTTAGCGCTTCCTTCAGGCCTATCAGAAGCTACTGCGCTTATGTTTTTGGGGTGCTTTATAGTTTCCTGGTCGATGACGTCACCCACCTATGACGTTTCATCTCTCCATTGGGCTGATTCCATACGTGCTTCATGACGCACAACGCAGAGGCGTTCCCGCAGCGTTCGACGCAGCGTCTCGTTCCCTATCAGGGAACTAGGGTTACATACGAAACCGAGACGTTATCTGATTATGTAATCCATATGAAAATGAGAGGTACAGAGGATCTATACTCAATGTAAGCGCTTCCCAATGAGAAAATGACAAGACAAGGGTGAAAATCTCGCTCCATTTTGTAGGCTAAATCGCCCTGAATTAAAATGTAAAAACAGATCAAATAATTTATTTGTCGAAATGTTGCGATACTGTTTCATTTAAGTTCATAATTATTCTATAAATGTTATTTCATTTAGCAGCATTACCACGAAGCACCGTGGTTCGATATTTATTTGAATAATAGCTACAAAAAAAAAAAAAACTTAATTAATTGCATGCCTGGTTAAGGATCCAAAGATCCCTGTAGAATAATATTGAGTTTTTTGTTCATGACAACACATTAACATGCGTTTTTTCAGATTATATTTAGTTTTGCTTGGAAAAGGCAGGCCCAAACCAGTTTTATTTCATCAATTATTGAAATAATGAAATATTTAGTAATAAACTTTTATGACAGAAATATCACTAGTCTACATGTAACTTAAATCATTTAATTCCTTCATTATCAACACTGTCTAGAATAGCGATTTAAGTGTGAATTGCGACTTCTCTTTGTGTTAAGTCAGCCTCAGACTCCGATTGCCTGTGGGGGGTTGGAGGGACAGTTGCTGGACAAAGGTGTTAATGTTCCTCTTTCATATGGAGAGTGTCGGATAGCCAGCCTGATGAGCAGGCAAAATTATTGTAAGGATAAATCTGTGTCCAAATGTAGGCCCCATATCTTATTAAATTATAAATATTGTAGTTTATTTATTGTAGCCTATTTAAAGTTTTTTTTTTTTCACACAAAATTTCAATTGAAGTTATTGTAAGGTGAATTCAACAAGGCATGCTGTGTCTTTGAAGCAACAATTAAAGGCTAAATATTTTTTTCGTGATTTGTATGGCTGACACGCAGCGACATATACAGTATTATCAGCTGTATGATGTGTTTTTACATGTTTTTAAATGTTTAATTTCGAGAGAGACCCGGCGGGTGCAGCGAGGGAGACTAAATAAACTTGCTAAAAAGAGATCCAGCGCGAGAGAGGCAAAGAAAAACGCATGTTTTTAATTTAATTAGGCTATGTTGCTTTGGACAATTTTCGTTTTGTACTGTTTTAATTGTTTAATTTAGCTGTAATTTCTTTGGCAATACAAATTTAAAATGTTGCAAGAATAAGATTAGCCTAGTGTTTCTTATTTTGCATCGCAAAAGAAATAAACTCTAAACTCGATGCAATCCTGTTTAAAAAAAAAAACTGTCCCGACACTTTATTTAAACCTTGAAATGTTCGAACTTGGTTTCAAACTTAAGTAATTTAAGAGTTCTTTTACATTACACAATAATTTAGCAGACTAAAGACGAGCTTCTTCAGTTTCATTTTCTGATGCAATCGGCTGACAATCTTCCTTCATCAGTTTTTGTCGTTTGTGCAGCGGCTGCGGTTCTACGGGAATGTAGCAAATGTATGTTGTAATGATAATTAAACAAAACTCTTGACTTTAAATAAGTAAACAGTTATAAACAGTTACCTATTTAAGCATCAAGGTGGTAAAATATAAACGCTGTCGGCCAACATCGGTTAAAAACATGTATGCTACACTGAGATTCGATCTCGGGTCAATTGAAGCTCCTTGAATCTCGAGTTGTTGCGTTAACCACTGAGCTACCGTTTGTATGCTGTTTGAAAGCCTCATTGATGTAGCCTAAATGTTTTATATTGCAATGTTTTATGTTGAATTGTTTTCATTATTTATACAATTTAATTTTAGTAGCCTAATTTCAGCATTGTGATTATTAATTATTTTAACTACGTTTCACTTGAATTCATATGCTACCAGCTTTCAATCGCTCTGAATGCGCGGCAGCAGATTACGCAATAGAGAGAATAAACGAACACTTTTCAGAGTCTATGATTGTAGCGCCTCTTAGCGGTAAAAGGCAGCAAATACACCACACATTTTACCGCCGCGGTGTAACGGCTGATGTGGGCGTTGTCATGGCTTGCCTCAACATTTGCGTTTGAATAGCGCGCGTCCTCCGTGGGCGTGTCAGATTAACGCGTAATGAAGTGTAATGAGCTGGGGGAAAAAATACTGAAATCACTCTCTTTTCATACAGATTACATAAACAGAGAATATTTGTTTTTTATATAAATTACTTCATTGAAAAGAAGAGAATTCAAGCTTCATAAAGAAAAATCTCTCGTGCCTGTATGACAAGTATTTGCGGAGTTATAGATAATCTTAGGACGCGTTTCAGAATGGACTTCACCGACAGAGAGAAGGCAGAACTTGCATCATGTTTATTTTTCTTTATTTGTCGAAAAGCACAACACTTTGTTTTTATTGTGAGTATACAGAAAAATAATAGACACTTAACATGATCGATTGATGTATACCACTTATATTTAAGATCAAAATCAACAGAGTATTTTGAGTCTCTTTTGCACTGATAAGAAAAAAAGCGAGACAATCGCGCCGGCGTGATAGCCGACCTCAGAGGGTTAAGGCATAGTATGTATGATTTGTTTTTTAATTAACATATCCAAAAACAACTAAAACAATGTTATATATTTTTTTTAAATTTATTGGAGCACTTTTTACTATTAACCCCCTGGGGACCAAGGTGTTTTTGGGGTCCTTGAGATGTTTTGACATGCTCTGACATTTGTGCTTTTTTCAGTTGCTTATAAACATATTAATGGCACAGGTGAAATTACACTCTATTTAGCACAAACAGGGCCACCATAATGTGTGAGCAACATGTATGTACATGTTTGTATTTTTGAGAGAATATTGTTAATGCGTGGTTATTGAAAAAACTAAAAAATTTAGTTTTTGAAATAAGGACACAAAAAACATACTAAATATGTGTCCACAAGACTTTTGACTAATGAACGTTGTCGCCTAGAGTTTTTGTTTCAAAATTATCTGAAAATCATCCTTCCTAATCATTCACATAAATCAATAGATTGTTTTAAATTGTGAAAAACATTTTTTTTGTTTGCCAAGGCAATATGCGGATGGGCGGAACGGCCCAACCCCTACGTGAATAATTAAGTGGTTCTCAGACAGTGACCCTGCATAATAATGAGCCTTTCATTCAGGGGTGTCACACAAGAAAGAATGCAAGGACAATATATATATTTATTGTCATTGCATTCTTTCTTGTATATATATAGCCTATATATATATATATATATATATATATATATATATATATTAGGGCCGGGACTCGATTAAAAAAATTAATCTAATTAATTAGAGGCTTTGTAATTAATTAATCGAAATTAATCGCATTTTAATTGCATAAATATTTGACCTGAGAACAGTGACTACGTTTACATGCAGCCAATTTTCGGGTTATGGTGGGGTTAAGGTCACTATTCGGGTTTCTGAAACATTAGGAATAACCCGTTTACATGTGTGAGCAGAGAGAGTTTCTCCTGTATACATGGAATTGCAATATCCCGATGTAAACGGCGACGCACGGTTAGCGTCTGCACGTACGGACAACCTTAAGACGCACTATGCGTCATTTCCGATTCTTCTTCCTGTATCCAAAGACAACAACAATAGTAGCAGCACGCGGATAATGAATAGTTCGGGGCAGATAGCGATCGCCTTTGTTTGCGCTTTGGTGCTGGTACTGACCTCGCTCCAAAAGTATGCTGTGCTGCGTCTCGCCATGTTTACTTCCAGTATACTGCACGCAGGTTTTTGTATGCGCCGAGAAGTTCCTCTACTCAAAAGACCAAGATTCCTTGCGAATAGAACATGCGCAGAACACAAATCACTATGGGGATATGCCGATGCGCGTTTACATGACCAAAAATTCGGGTTAGAAAAGGGGTACCCCAGGTATCATATCCTGGTTTTTAAAATCCAGGATATAAGCATATTCGGGTTTTTGCAGGTGTTTACATGGCCGTGCGCGACCGGGTTATTGCTAATATCCCAGTTTTGAACGGGTTATTGGCTGCATGTAAACGTAGTCAGTGAGAAGTAATTTTTTTCACATGGATTTTTAGTATACCATTGAATAATGACTGAATACATAAGCTTAAGCAACAAAATATTGTTTATTTTTGTTCAACCAAGTCCAGCAGACCAGTGTTTTTTGCCATTAAGTGTAGCAATAGCATATTGCTACACTACACTAATAGCAATAGCGAATTCCTTGTTGCATAGCTTGCACACAACCATGCTCTTATCGACGCTTCCATCCGTTCGTTTTTGTAACAAAATTTCCCATCCACCGGCCAACCTAAGTGATCTCGTCAGCTTCTTCGTCATGAACGCTAGTTGGTGCGCCAGTATAATCGGTCCGCCGAAACTCATCCAGTGAGAAACGTTCCGCGGTGCAAAAATAAGTGCGATTAAAAATATTTTTTTTTGTAATTAATTAACGCGTTAAAGTTCGTAGTTAATCTTAATTAACGCGTTAAAGTCCCGGCCCTAATATATATATATATATATATATATATATATATATATATATATATATATACATACACACACACATATATATATACAAACAATCAAAATATAAATGAAAGCCAAAAGCACATTTTTAGTCATACCTGGAAACAAATCCTGGTCAAATGCTATATGGGCCATTCTACAGAATTGGTTCAAAGTTACAGTTGGAAACATCTTGAAAAGAAAAAAGTCTTTTCCCATAAATGTCTTATAAAGTATTATTTTTTAAAGTAGACCAATACAATAAAAATAAACCAGTCGCATTTCAAAGTCGTTCGCGAAATGACCGCCAGGTGGCGCAAAGGGACATTTATCAAAACGTAAGTGGGGCTAATGTCAATTAACAGTAAGGATGAAATTCTACAAGTTATGGTAATTTGCAAATAAGCCTACAACAAACATTTATTTTTAAACAAATATTTTTAAATATGCAACATGCACGTTTAAACAACAAACAATACAATCTGAACCAGCGCTTCCGCTCCTGAGACATGCAGCGCGTTTCAGTTACGCTCCTGGTTTCAGTGGCCTTAATACATTCACGCCTTTTTAAAATGTCACAAAGCGTTTTGAGATGGTTTTGAATGAAATATTGAAGTTTATAATTAGGATATCTTGGCACATCACGGACTGGCGCTATGCATTATTCTAAAATCTGGCTTTATTCTGGCATGTTGAATTAGAGTTTGACAAACGCGACGGCGCGTTCATTTGAATTTATTTTTCTCATAACAGCTAAAAGAACTTACTGCGTAATTGTTGGTCATACAGATAAGATATCATCTTTTAAAACTGTAAAAGGTCTACTTTTATTCATGTAGGCTAAAGTAGGCCTACACTCACAGGCTAACGACAAAACGTTTTCTCGCTCATGTGAGAAACAAACGTGTGGGCATTTCTCAGTGAGAAAATTCATAGCCGAGCGGTAGAACTTACAGTTCGATCATCAAGATGACTCGGGTTCAAATCCCGATCAAACATGGCCTACTGTAAATTTTATATTTATTAATGCAGAGAGATTTGTCTAGCTCTAAAACTCTGTTACACCATACAGTTTTTTGCTTATATTTATAAAATAAAATTACCATGCATTTCCATTTTACACTAAGGAACAATAGTATCCAACAGAACGACTTTGCATCTGTATAATAATAGGCTACCAATCGTAAATCAAAAGCAGTTCTGTAAAAAAAGTAATTATAGGCTATATAGCCTATATATATATATTTTTTTTTTAATTAGGCCTATTATTATTTTATTTTTTTGATTCCCTACAACCTAGAGTTTTTAAAAAACATGGTTTTAAGTAAAGTGTGATTTGCCAAGGGGGACGGGGATTTCCTTCTGGTCTAAACATCCCTGCTTCTGCTGAATTATTTGAATCCCCACATCCCTCCCTCCACAGTAATCAATGCTAGGCTACTTCACCAATAGACCATATCAAATATAAAATAGAGATATGCAACAAGCACGTTTAAACGACAAACAATAAAATCAAAACCAGCGTTTCAGTTGTTCATTAGTTCAAGTGGCCTTAATGCATGCACGGATTTTAAAATTTCACAAAGCGTTTTGAGATTATTTTGAATGAAATATTGAAGTTTATAATTAAGTGTTTTGGCAGACCACGCTGAGTGGCTCTATGCGTTTTTCTAAAGTCGGGTTTTATTCGAACTTTTGCTGACGACAAAAGTTTATCTGTCGTCTCTGTCTCCGGGAACTTCGCGTCACAAAAATGAACCGAAAGCCACTTCAGCTCAGTCACTATAAGAAATCGGCTATGTCTAAAGCCTTTAAATGTCTAAATACTCAGGCTAATAAATGTTATCTGATTATGTAATCCATATGAAAACGAGAGGTAGGGCTACAGAGGATCTACTCAAACATGTAGCCTATGTAAGCGCTTCCCAATGAGAAAATGACAAGACAAGGGTGAAAACCTCGCTCTGATTAAATGTAGCAGGCTAAATCGCCCTGAATTAAAATGTAAAAACAGATCAAATGATGTATTTGTCGAAATGTTGCGATATTGTTTCATTTAAGTTCATAATTATTCTATACGTGTTATTTAATTTAGCAGCATTACCACGAAGCACCGTGGTTCGATATTTATTTGAATAATAAAAAAATTAAAATAATAATTCACAAATTGCATGCCTGGTTGTAAGGATCCAAAGATCCCTGTAGAATTTAATATTGAGTTGAACATTTTGTTCATGGCAACAAATTAACATGCGTTTTTTCAGATTATATTTAGTTTTGCTTGGAAAAAGCTGGCCCAAACCAGTTTTATTTCATCAATTATTGAAATAATGAAATATTTAGTAATAAACTTTTATGACAGAAATATCACTAGGCTACATGTAACTTAAATCATTTAATTCCTTCATTATCAACACTGTCTAGAATAGCGATTTAAGTGTGAATTGCGACTTCTCTTTGTGTTAAGTCAGCCTCAGACTCGATAGCCTGTTGGGGGGTTGCAGGGACAGTTCAGTGCTGTATCGTGCGCGCAGGACAATAGGCCTAGGTGTTAATGTTCCTCTTTCATATGGAGATTGTCGGATAACGCAGCGACATATACAGTATTATCAGCTGTATGATGTGTTTTTACCCTGAAATGTTTAATTTAGAGAGAGACCCGGCGCGCGCAGCGAGGGAGACTAAATAAACGTGTTAAAAAGAGATCCAGCGCGAGAGAGGTAAAGAAAAACGCATGTTTTTAATTTAATTATGTTGCTTTGGACAATTTTCGTTTTGTAGGCCTACTGTTTTACCCAGATAGCAAAGAGTCGGCGGACCGCCGGCGGCGCTCCGGAGGCAGTAGAAGCGTCAGAACGGCGTAATCGCAAACACGTTTGACGGCGCACCGCCGGCGGCAGCCGCTTTTTAAAAGTGGCAGCCGCCTTCGTTCCACCGCCGGCCCGCAGGCCAGCCGCCGTTATATCGAAGGCGGACCTTCCGCGGCCCGTCGGAGGCAAACGCTATTTTCGAGCAAGCTGCCCCGCCGCTTATTGCGCACACACACACACATATATATATTTAATATTTATAGCATGCAGTTTATCAAGAATAATGATTGATCAAACCAGACAAATTTCCATTTGGCATTTTAATTCCACATTTTGAAGTACAGTAACTGTCATTAAAACAAGATGTCAGTTCACCGAAAGATAACAGAGAAATACAAATACACATATACATTATTTATATTATAAATAATGCACACTAACATAACATGCACTAAACACACACACTAACATGCAGGTTTCCAAGTAAATTTTGGTAAAAAAAAAAAAAACACTTGTAAAAAACACTATTGTAACACTTACAATACTTGGTAATAATATAAAGAGGTCAGCATGAAAATAATTACAAGTAATGAGGATATTTGGTACAAAGTGAAGGATACCAAATAATTTGAGGTTTACCATCATATTTACAAGTCATTTCTAACAATAAGATAAGTGGTAATAATTTAGAGTAAAGCTCTGGAGTAGAATATACCATTATAACTGCAATTTACAAGCTATATTTAATAATAGAATAACAGTTAAGCACTGTGACGGAATGAAGTAGAATATTTAGTACCAGGTAATGTGCAATATCAAGTATCAGAGGTAGCTTGGTATAGTATTCCAAGCTATTTTTAATAGAATAACAGTTGAGCACACTGGTGGAATGAAAGTAGAATTTTTGGTACTAGTTAATGTGCAATATCAAATATCAGGCATGAAATAGGATTTACAAACTATAATAGAATCGTAAAGCACTGACGGAATTAAATAAGCCAATACTGAAGTCACGGTAAGTAGAATATTTGATACCAGATAATGTGCAGATATCAAGTATTAGATTTATAATCTAGGATTTACAAGGTATATTTAAAAATAGAATCGTTAAGCACTGTAACAAGGCTTTTTTAGAGGTCTTGATGTTACTGACTGCAGGATAAAAAAAGGGTTCCAGTTGACAGTGATGCTGGGGTGTCAGTAGTGATGCTGGGTGTCAGTAGTCAGCCTAGGTTTAAGGGGTCGGCTGTGGGTCCCTCTCAGTGGTGCGGCACCTTTTCCACCTTCACATTCAGATGCTCCTTTCAGGTAATGCGTAACGTTAACCTGGATCGCCTCATCAGTGGCATCCTGGGTCACCGGGTTCTTCCGGATGGCTCCTGTAGAAAATACAGATCTGTCATTCTATTTGAATGGCATAAGGTCATACACATCTACTTAAATATAAAAAAAATATCTAACTTACTTTGAACATGGTCTTCAGGAACATGTCTCTAAAACATGGTTTATCCCCTACTCCAGTTCAGATTGTATTGACGGAAAGGTGATTAGAGAAGATATTCTAAATCATTCGCCACACGGTTGTCTTTTGGTCCCTCCCACAAGCGATTTCCAAAAACCGAAGCTGAAAGTACAAAAAAGTGTAAAAAATTACATTTCTCTGAAGCTTCTCATAAATTTAAAATGTAACAGGCTGTGGATTCAGACTGTAGAATATGCAGTGTACAATCTTAATTTTACTTTTTAGATTACCCTATGGCGTTATAAACGCAATCAGAACACTTACAAATCGTTCCTGGAGCTCTTTATCTTGCCTCATACTGTTGTCAAGTAACGCCAAATCTTCCTGGGTGTCTAGGGGGAGTAACAGATCCCCTGGCAGGGATAACTCTCCAACAGACACATTGGCACTGAAAATGTTGCAGCATAGTGTCTATTTTGTTGTCCATATAAGACGTTGCAGCATTGGGGTCTGATCTGCACCTACAGGGGTTCCCAGAATAAAAGAAAGTAGTCAGTCCTGGTCCCTCAACTACTAAACTAAGACAGTTATATCTCGAGGTCTACTACATGTACAGATGGGCCCCAGTGGGAATTAAACCAACAACTAACGCCTGCATTGTTTGCAAGTTGTACCTGATTGCCCAGTGCGAGCAAAAGTCTTCAACATTGTCCCAACTTGCTTCACCTGCTCTCGAAGTGAGCCGTTGTCATCTGAAGCTACAAAATAAAAGGCATATCAGTCCCTCCAGGATTTCGCGATCGCAACTATTAACGCAACTTCAACAAATCCCTGTGAATTCAGTGCGCCTTGCAATTTTGAAAAATCACCGCAACTTTTCTGCAACTTTGACCAATCACATCGCGCCGCGGTCTCCTGCAAAGCGTCGTCATACGTCAGCAAACTCACTTGTTTTGTTCAGAAGACGCAGCAGATGTGGGCTGCCAACGTCTCACATTTAGGCTACCTACAAAAATAACAGAAAAGGCCAGTGTTGCCAGCTTAGCGCCTTTGTCGCTATTTTTAGCGACTTTGCAGACCCCTTTAGTGACATTTAAAAAATAAAAAAAAGCGAGTAGAGACAAATCTAGCGACTTTTTGGACAAACCTCAGTAACCAAATGTTGCCAGCACAATTCTGCGAGCGCGAGGTTTGCTTTCTTCCTGCCGTCACCTCTCTCTCTGCATCCCTGTTCAGTGAACGGCTGAGAGGAGCAGCACGGCAGCTGACAGACGTGAATGAGCAGTGTTGTTTCCACGGACTTATCACTTATCCGCTTCTCTTTTGTTTTATATTTAAAGAATTGAGTTTGACCATTTTATTTTCCTTTCTTTTCTTGTGTTTATCACTTGTAATAGGCTACTCACTATCACAGTGCATTAGTTCACCCAGTTCCCGAACTCTCACAATTCAGATAATTTTACACATAAACAATAGCTACTCGTTCTATTGTCTGACAAAAAAATTAAGGAAATGAGAACAGCTTTATTGGATATTCGGCTATATTATATTATATATATTATATTAAAATACAGTATTAAACTTTTGATTTTTCCACCATTTAACTTTTGTGGCTATTCCTAAGAAAACAGTATTTTGCACTTTATTAGTAGGCTATATTGGCATCTTTCAACATAAATGCTACTTAATGTTTGTGAGGTTCTGCACATTTACATTTTTGCAGGTGCAGATCTTTTTAAAAAAAAGCTTAGTTTGTTAGATTTTGCTGTGTCTTTAAATCATTTGTTTTGCCTTTATAAGGTTACTAAAGGTTAGTTAACTGGTTTTGTTCTCATTAACGTGTGTTACAAAGTGAGCACGTTTGTCTCTGAAGTAAATTCTGGACTACAATAGAGCAGATGGTGAACAGTGTTTTCTGTGGGTGATAAGATGTAACACAATAAAGGGAAAGGGAAAAGCCAAAAAGCATAATATGAGTACTTTAAGTAAAAATCTATCTACCTTTTGCCGTTTTAACCTAAAAACAAATGCAGAAGAACATCGCAACTTTCATCGCAACTTTTTAGAAAAGCGGCCGCAACATCAGGCATTTTAGGCCGCAACAATCACAAAAAAGGCCCGCGAAATCCTGGAGGGACTGGCATATGGTAATTTTGGACACACAAAAAAATTAAAATTAAGAAAGAGTGCATGTTCTCACCTGCTGGTGCATTGCTTTCCCTCAAGGCTTGTTTTACATTCTGGGGTCTCTGGAAATCTACATAATTTTTTTTTAAAATACAACTAAAGGCACTATTTTCAATACTGTTAAAACACTGGACACCAAGACATAGGCCTAGGATATACCTTCATAGCAGAAAACTTCATGCTGTACACGAGGTGCCAGGGGAGTCCAAGGGCCAATAACTGAGCGAGCGATGACTTTCTCCTATTGTTTATTCAGGCACTCAAGGAAGTTTTCAAATGGGAAGCATGAGATGTTATCAAGGACACCATACTTTTTGGCATCTTGTCTGAGGTGCACCAAACCAATTCATGCATGTTGTATGTCACGTTCTTTTCCATAAAGCTTGCTGTAGTGATCAAAGAGAACCAATATTAACCACGGTAGCTACATTGTGAACTGAACTAGCAGCATACTTGTTCGGACAAACAAAATAATTACACAACCTATATACATTATTATGTTACGTTTTGTTAGAAAAAAACACAAGTTATACTTAGTCTTTCTAGATGTAAAGCTTTGGCTAACTACTGTAAGTAGCTAATTACATTTCTACATGTAACGTTACTAGCAACATTGCTTAACCTCAGTGTGTCCTGTAACAAAGGCAAAACAGCATGTGTTAGCTAACACTTGCTAACGTTAGCCACTCTAGCTAACTTACTGGACTAGCAGCATACTGCAAGAACAAAGATTACTAACATAGATATTTTAAAAAGATAAACTAAAAACAATGTCAACATAATGCGTTACACAAAAAGGAAATGTGGCAGGTGAAATACAACTACCGGGCTTAGGCCCAGACAATTAGCAGACTACGCCACGATGGGACTTACACCCAAGGAATTGATTTTGTTCTAACAAGGCACTCAAGTTCGTGGATAAGTCAGCCAGAGACAGTGGTCCAATACAAAAAGTTAATTTTATTTGGTTTGCATCAATAAACACACAATAGTTCACTCCCAACATAGAAGCATTTGGATTTCACAAAAACATATAAGAGAAAGTTTCACAACAAACAAGATACACTACACACTCAATCGGGCTGAAACCTACCAGCGGGAGACTAGTAGCGCAAGCAATGAGCATCCATGGGAAACACCCCAATCACACGTGCCAGGTTCACACACACCTCGAAGGAAATAAATCACACTCAGTGAATATACAACCACTACATACATCAAGGGGACCCACCACAGCAAAGGGCACTGCTCCCACTGGCAGTTCTCAGCACCTAGACAACAGAAAGACAATGGGAAGACAAGTAAGAGTTAGAAAAAAGTTTCATACATACAATTTACAGTAAACAAGAGGGCTGGTAAACCACCCAGAGAGAGTACGAGAACTAGCAATGAGTATATACCAATCCTCACACAATAAGCAAACATACAACCAAATATGAACAATAATAAACCATACCAACTGATAAACAAAAAGGGAAACCGGCCACACCGAGGATCAGCAACTCCTATGGTCTCCCGTCGGTGTGGACAAATCAAAACAAACAAAATAAATCAAACAAAAACATCAAAAATAACCAATGGGCCGATCCCCTTGAATATAAACAGCGGGGGAAAGGCTTCCAGGCGACAGTTTCAGATAACAAAATACAGCAAAGGGCTTAATCTACTTAAAGAAAGAGACAAAAAAACACAGCACTCAATTAACGTGATGCCAGGGTATCAAACATTCAATGCAAAGACAATTACAACAAGGGAAAGTATGCGAAATCCAACTGAGTCCAACAAGCCACAATGGAACGGGCCAGACACTCGCTAGCTTGGGCTAGCCACGGATCCCATAATCATCAGTCCCGTGAAACGAGCAGCCGGGTATGGCGAAGGAAGCCCGTGAGCAACGCGTAACAAAAAAAAAAAATGGTTAAACAAAGCAGCAGGTGTTCACGCCGATGCCGTCGACTCGCAGCTGTACCCCCGGTCAAATAGCACTCCCTGAAATACACATGAGGTCTATTTACAACCGTATCCCACATTAACCATTCAACGGATACACAGTATAGCAACCCACCTATACTTTAATAGCGTTGAGTCACGGCCCCAAGCTCTGCTTACTGCCAGCCGGGCCAACACTCAGCTGGTGAAAAGGGCTGCTGCAACACCGGGGATTCTACAGTCATTCGAGTGAACAGAGAAAACAAAGCCAATCAAACCTGCGGCACTACGGTAAAACGGATAGCCCCCAACTCAGACGTCAGGTTGCTGGGCAGGTAACCAAGGCAAAAAGTCGCATGCTGGTGACATCAGATGTCAAAAGAAAAGTCCCGGTTTATAAAAGGGCTTAGTCCTTGCGATTGGCTTACCCTTAACTGCCCAGTACCAATCCCAGCCCAACAAGTTTAATACCAATAGGGGAGGCTTGAGCCAGACAGCTGCATCCTGCTACAACCTACCCCCCCTTTCTAAATCGTTGCCCCAATGATTAACAGAAAATACCACTAAAACTAGGTGGGAAAGTCAACGTGTAGAAACAAAACTAACTGTAGAAATAACTGTGGGTTATGGCAGATGATGAATATTGGAATGTTTTCCCGCCGTCGATCGAGAGGTTTTCCGTCTGGTCACATCACCGACATCCGTATACCCAGAAGGAGGAGCTGTCAAAGAGGTGGACAACTCATCCGTCATCTCATGATGGGATGACTGTGCCACCGAACTAGGCTCTGGGAGGGATATACTTGGAGGTGAATGTTGGAGCTGTACTTCCAAATTGGCTATAGCCACTGGTCTATTAAACTCTGACGAACCCAGAACAGCAGAACCCTCATATCTCAAGGCCACCAAGTCAGATTCTAAATAAGGGTCATCCTCAGTAGGCGCAAGCGGGGGATTAGCGGGCAAAGCTTCACTTGGGACAACTGGGGCAGCAGGCAAAACCTCACTCAAGACGACTGGAGCAGACAAGGGGTTCTGCACCACAGCCTTCAGAAGAGAGCGATGCACTTGACGGGCCCTGGTATGGTCGGCTACGGGTGCCACCGTATAAACTGACGCACCATCCCTAGGTGCCCTCAAAATTAGGTGCACCACTGGGCTCCACAGGTCGCAAATCTTATGGCGGCCACGGATGTTGAAGTCCCGCAAAAACACCTGCTGACCCTCCACCAGTGGAGCATCTCGAACGTGCTGGTCATAGTTTTTTTTCCGGCGTACAGCCGCTATGTCCAACCGCTCCCTGGCCCCTTGAAACGCCACCTGTAGTCGGGCCTGGTGCTCCTGCACCCACTCATGAACCGTACCGCCAACCGGATCCCGAACCCTACCCAGAAGGAAATCGACTGGCAATCTAGGCTCCTGCCCAAACAGGAGAAAGAATGGAGACTCTCCAGTAGACTGGTGGGGAGTAGTATTATAACAATAGAGTACTTGCGGCAGACAGGACGGCCAGTCCCGCTTTCTAGAAACGGGCAGAGTCCGCAACAAGTTGTGAAGGGTCCTGTTGAATCTCTCACATTGACCATTGCCAGAGGGATGGTATGGGGTGGTTCGAGTCTTTTTGATGCCATAAAATACACATAGCTGCTGGATCAGAGAACTCTCAAAGCTGCGGCCCTGATCGGAGTGAATCCGAGCAGGAACCCCAAACTTGGAAAACCATTCTGCCACCAGCACACGTGCTACAGTGGGAGCACGCTGGTCGTGTGTGGGAACTGCCACAGTGTACTTACTGAAAACATCAGTCATCACTAGGACATTCTCCACACCAGTCCTACCAGGCTCCAGGGTGGTGTAGTCAATAGCCAAGATCTCATTAGGCTGTGAAGCCAACAAATGTCCCATGAAGCTTTGGGCTGCAGGTTGAGAGTTCTTGGCCACCTGGCACCGCTCACATGCCTGACACCACTGTGCCACTTCTGCGGACATACCCGGCCAAAAACATCGTTGGCGCAGCAACTCCAGTGTTCTCTCCACTCCTTGATGGCCATGCTCCTGGTGAACCTGGGTCAACACATCCTGTTTTAAGGATACGGGTAACAACACTTGATGCACTGCCTCTTTTCCATCAGGACGCAATACTTGGCGATATAAGACCTCGCCAGTTTCCAATAACCGATCCCACTGGCGAAACCATGCCAACACCGCTGGGGACATCTGCTTCCGTTCCTCGGAATTAGGCCGCTGCCTCCGTCGCCAAAACCCCCGGAGTTCCCGAATGGCGGGGTCGGCCTGTTGGAGGAATGAAACATCACCAGGCCAACGGCATGGCAAGGCAGTGATGGTTGCCTGCGCCGCCTCCGCATTGCCCAGCGACAATACCTGTTGGAGTGGTATAGGCAAAGAGGTGCCAGAAAGCATAGCTTGCATTTCCGAAGAGCCTGGGGGATGTTGGCGAGACAAAGCGTCTGCATTCCTATTACTCCTACCTGAACGGTATCTTAACTCAAAGTCAAAAGCAGCAAGCTGGGCTGCCCAACGCTGTTCAGTGGCACCCAGCTTTGCTGATGTTAAATGACTAAGTGGGTTATTGTCGGTGTAAACAAGACATTTGTGACCCAACAAATATTCACGGAATTTTTCTGTCATGGCCCACTTAAGAGCCAAAAATTCCAGTTTCATCGAGCTATAGTTTTGCATGTTACGCTCTGTAGGCTTCAACCCCCGGCTAGCATATGCTATCGGCCGTACCTTGCCCTGCTGTTCTTGAGAAAGCACCGCTCCCAAGCCACCATAGCTGGCATCAACCTCCAAAATAAAAGGGAGGGAAAAATCAGCATACGCCAGTACGGGCGCAGTGGTCAGTTTACGTTTCAGAGCTTCAAAGCTCCCACTACACTCGTCACTCCATGTGTCAATATTTTCCCGCTCAGGCCTTTTCTTCGACTTGTTCCCTTGGGCAGCCACCAAACGGTGTAACGGGGCGGCCAACTTGGCGAACCCTTGCACAAAACGGCGGTAGTAGCTTGCAAACCCCAAGAAAGAACGGAGCTCCGAAATGGTAGCAGGGGGCTGCCAGCCAGCGACTACCTCAATTTTATCTGGGTCAGTGGCCACACCCTGGTCAGAGATCACATGACCCAAATACTGAACCCGTCGCTGAAAAAAGTCACACTTAGAGAGCTTCGCCTTCAGCCCCTCTCGCTGCAGCCGTCCCAGCACCACCTCCAGTCTCTCCAGATGTTGTTTTACTGTGGAGGAGAAGATCACAATATCGTCGAGATACAGAAGCAGAGATTGACATTGTTGATCTCCAAATAAACGTTGCATTAACCTTTGGAAGGTACTGGGGGCATTGCAGAGCCCGAAGGGCATCCGGTTCCACTCAAATAACCCAAAGGGTGTACAAAATGCCGTCTTTGGCCTATCTACTTCTGCCACTGGGACCTGGTTATACCCACTGGCCAGGTCCAACGTGGAAAACCAACGAGCGCCGGTCAGTGCATCAAGCGATTCCTCAATACGAGGAAGAGGGAATGCGTCCTTCCTAGTTTTGCTATTTAGTTGGCGGTAGTCCACGCACATGCGCAGACTACCATCCTTCTTTTTAACTAGGATAATCGGGGACGCATACAGACTACAACTCTCTCGTATGATGTTTGCATCAAGCAATTGGTTAATGTGCTCCTTTACTACCTCATACTCTGAAGGAGGTATCCGGCGATAGCGCTGACGGATCGGAGTATCGTCCACAACGGGGATATCATGAGCAATCAAATTGGTGCAGCCCAAATCCATATCGTAAACCGAAAAGACATCTTTATATCTGTCCAACAACTCCCTCACTGGTCCTTGATCATCAGTGGGCAGTGAGGACAAATCTAAGGCCTCTATCTGGTCCGGTACGGAAGGGCGAACCAGCTGGGATGACACAGTAGCGGTAACAGCGGGCACTTCAGTAACTCCGGCCGGCAGACTAACATGGTGAGCATGATCAATTATGCCTACAATAGTACGTGGAAAAAGCAAAACATCGATAGAGTTTACATTAACTATGGGTATGTAAGCTGTGCCCCGATCAACCTGGACTAACGCCGGGGAAGCCAACAACCCAACAGGTAGGCCGGAGTCCAAAGGCTCAAAGAGTACAGTGGCCCCTGAGTACTGTTCTGAACAGGTGGTTGGCACAAGTTTTATTACTCCACCTGGAATACGACAAGCCTTCCTACCTCTGACCCGGACCATGCCTGGGGCAGAACTGGGTCCCTGTATGCTGCAACTATAGCACTGTTGCAGCGCCTGCAGCACAGGGGCCGGGGCCTCCAACACTAAGGGCAAATCAAAGAAAGCCACGCCATGCACCCCAAACAGCTCTTGATAACATTTGCGGATCACATTCATCCCTAACACACCGGGAACCAAATGGGGCGGGCTGTTTGGGGGATCACGAACCACCAATACTCCACACTTGGGCATTGATTTCCCACAAAGTTCGACCTCCAACTCCAAATAGCCAAGATAAGGGATGGCCAGTCCGTTGGCAGCCCTAAGCTGCAACCAATGACAAGAATGGAGCCGCTCTTGACCCCATGGTTCATAATTCTGGCGAAAGAAACTTTCAGTGACTGTTGACACCATAGACCCAGTGTCAAGCAGACAAGGTACCTTAACTCCCCCAAATAGCACATCAAGATGAGGGCAAGACGTCATCAATTTTGAGGCACCCCCCAACCCTTGGGGCCCAAGCCCTGAGCCAATAGTGGCCCCACCCAAACTGTGGCTCTACAGTTTGGTGGGCACTAGTTTTCCGACATCGGAGTTCCACGAGATTGATTCCCACAGTCCCGCGGGGCCTGAGAAGTGGGTGGGAAACGAGCAGGAATACGAACCCCATCACATTCCCAGGCGAAGTGACCAGGCTGTTGGCAATGCCTGCATGTCTTGACAGGATCACGGGGGAAGCGACTGCGTTGAGAGGAACTTTGCAAAAGGGACAAACTCTGTGTCAGCTTCTGTAATTGATCTTGCTGACTTTTCAGCTGCTCTTGTTGACACTTCAACAAATCCCTGATCTCACTCAGTTCAGAAACAGGCGGCACAAGTGCCACCGTCTGGGAACTACCTTGGACCCGGTACTGAATTCCCAATGCTGAGGGGACAGAGTAGCTACGACCTCTCATACCCCCCGGTAAGCCCTCCCGCTCCCATCTAATGGCCTCAGCCCTCACCTCCAAAATAGTGGCGGTCAGCTGCCGACGTACCATCTGCTTAAGTTCACGACGCAGAGCCCCATCGAGTACATGCTCCACAAACTGATCCCTTAGCAGTGCCTCTGCGTTGGGCATAATCCCCGGTGCACTCTCCTTCACTTTTGCCATAAGGCTCATCAAGGCAAGGGAGAACTCCTGCAGGGATTCCGCTTCTTGTTGCCTTCGGGAGAAAAAGGATTCCTGCAAAGCCACATAGGAATCAGTGCAGCCATACACCTCCCGTAACACAGAAAATATCCTATCTGGGTCTGCTCGATCTGTACTCGGACGGTATTTTAACTCGTCCCGAGCCTCCCCCTCTAAATGATCATAAAGAAAGAATGCTTGATCAGTAGGAGTCAAATGTCGTGCCCTCATGCAAGCTTCCGCTTCCTCAATCCACTCGCTCAACTTCGGGCTTGCCCTACCACTAAACAGAGGGCATTTCCGATCACGTGGGACAAAAATTAACCTCTCCGGGGCAGGACCAGGAACAGGAGCAGGGCCTGGAACTGGAACAGGAGCAGGGCCTGAGGTCTGACGTAGGCGCTCATTATCAGCTTTCAGCTGAGCTATCAATTCCCTTAACTCCTGTAACTCATTCCCCTCGGCCACCCCCGATTCCATATTTTGACAATGCACACTCCAATCGGCAAAGAAATAATCCCCCCCCTTACCTGCCTCGTTACTAGTCCAAAGAACAGCTGCTGCTTTGCTTGTAAAGAAAACAAGAGAAAAAAAAAACAAAAACAAAATTGGAACACGTCTCTGGCTTAACCAAGCGACCCTGCCGACTATACGCCAAATGTGGCAGGTGAAATACAACTACCGGGCTTAGGCCCAGACAATTAGCAGACTACGCCACGATGGGACTTACACCCAAGGAATTGATTTTGTTCTAACAAGGCACTCAAGTTCGTGGATAAGTCAGCCAGAGACAGTGGTCCAATACAAAAAGTTAATTTTATTTGGTTTGCATCAATAAACACACAATAGTTCACTCCCAACATAGAAGCATTTGGATTTCACAAAAACATATAAGAGAAAGTTTCACAACAAACAAGATACACTACACACTCAATCGGGCTGAAACCTACCAGCGGGAGACTAGTAGCGCAAGCAATGAGCATCCATGGGAAACACCCCAATCACACGTGCCAGGTTCACACACACCTCGAAGGAAATAAATCACACTCAGTGAATATACAACCACTACATACATCAAGGGGACCCACCACCGCAAAGGGCACTGCTCCCACTGGCAGTTCTCAGCACCTAGACAACAGAAAGACAATGGGAAGACAAGTAAGAGTTAGAAAAAAGTTTCATACATACAATTTACAGTAAACAAGAGGGCTGGTAAACCACCCAGAGAGAGTACGAGAACTAGCAATGAGTATATACCAATCCTCACACAATAAGCAAACATACAACCAAATATGAACAATAATAAACCATACCAACTGATAAACAAAAAGGGAAACCGGCCACACCGAGGATCAGCAACTCCTATGGTCTCCCGTCGGCGTGGACAAATGAAAACAAACAAAATAAATCAAACAAAAACATCAATAATAACCAATGGGCCGATCCCCTTGAATATAAACAGCGGGGGAAAGGCTTCCAGGCGACAGTTTCAGATAACAAAATACAGCAAAGGGCTTAATCTACTTAAAGAAAGAGACAAACAAACACAGCACTCAATTAACGTGATGCCAGGGTATCAAACATTCAATGCAAAGACAATTACAACAAGGGAAAGTATGCGAAATCCAACTGAGTCCAACAAGCCACAATGGAACGGGCCAGACACTCGCTAGCTTGGGCTAGCCACGGATCCCATAATCATCAGTCCCGTGAAACGAGCAGCCGGGTATGGCGAAGGAAGCCCGTGAGCAACGCGTAACAAAAAAAAAATGGTTAAACAAAGCAGCAGGTGTTCACGCCGATGTCGTCGACTCGCAGCTGTACCCCCGGTCAAATAGCACTCCCTGAAATACACATGAGGTCTATTTACAACCGTATCCCACATTAACCATTCAACGGATACACAGTATAGCAACCCACCTATACTTTAATAGCGTTGAGTCACGGCCCCAAGCTCTGCTTACTGCCAGCCGGGCCAACACTCAGCTGGTGAAAAGGGCTGCTGCAACACCGGGGATTCTACAGCACGAAAGCTACTATAAGCCCAAGTTATAAAGTCATTCGAGTGAACAGAGAAAACAAAGCCAATCATACCTGCGGCACTACGGTAAAACGGATAGCCCCCAACTCAGACGTCAGGTTGCTGGGCAGGTAACCAAGGTAAAAAGTCGCATGCTGGTGACATCAGATGTCAAAAGAAAAGTCCCGGTTTATAAAAGGGCTTAGTCCTTGCGATTGGCTTACCCTTAACTGCCCAGTACCAATCCCAGCCCAACAAGTTTAATACCAATAGGGGAGGCTTGAGCCAGACAGCTGCATCCTGCTACAGAAACATATACTTACTTAAACGACGGTAGTCGATGACTTTGCTAGCTAGCAAACTGTAGGCTGTAGTAACTTCGGCAATCTTCTTCTCTTGATTAATGGCGGATTGTAAGTTGTAACCAACTTTTAGGTGCATACCGCCAGCTACTGTACAGGAGTGTGTAACACCATGCAATTTAAGTGTTCTAATCTAACTGAGGCAAACCAAAGCCCGTCAAACGATGCGCAATGTGCTCTAGTCATATTGTTAGGAGAGGGGCCAGCCTCAGGGGCTCTAGTGCGTCATCGAGCCACCGTCCAAAAAATCCTGAACACACCATTGGTGCAAAACTGTTTAACGTTCTAACTCCACAATTCAGTACTTCACAGTTTACAGTCTTTGTAATGTGTTTTAGCAATACATTTTTAACATTTATAATGTGTTTAGATTTTTTTTAATTGCCTTTAAAAAAATCTGCTAAATTGTTCATACCATGAATTAAATATATATTTTAAAACATAATCAGAAAGATATTTATTGCCAAGTAAGTTTTATTGCCAAATTATTTTTGGTTTATTGGTGCATGTCTCAAATGTGCATCAATCAAAGAAATGTAAAAAAAAGTTACCTGCATAAAATAATTAAATATATTTTACATATTTTATAATCTTCAGAGTTTCAAAGTAATTTAAATTTCATTTCCTAAACCTTATAATGGAATCAAGAGTCAAGAAGCCTAAACCCCAATGGCTTTGGAGCAAAATAATGATAGGCTAATAGTCATGGCTGGTCGATTTTGAGAGTAGAAATCTTTGTATTTCAAAGCGGCTTGCCGCCGGCCGGCCGCGGTCCATTAGACGGAGGCAACCGCCAGAGAAAATGAAGCAGTCGGCCCGCCAGCTATTCACCGGCGGCATCTCGCAAAAAATGGGAGTGACGAATTCAGCGGCAAACGTTTCATCCCCGCCAGCGAGACGCACCTATAGCCGACAGCTTAGGGCCGGCGGCAAAAAGAAGCCGTGCGGATATTTTTTGCTATCTGGGTAATTGTTTAATATAGCTGTCATTTCTTTGGCAATACAAATTTAAAATGTCGCAAGAATAAGATTAGCCTAGTGTTTCTTATTTTGCATCGCAAAAGAAATAAACTCTAAACCCGATGCCGACACTTTATTTAAACCTTGAAATGTTCGAACTTGGTTTCAAACTTAAGTAATTTTAGTGTTCTTTTACATTACACAATAATTTAGCAGACTAAAGACGAGCTTCTTCATTTTCATTTTCTGATGCAATCGGCTGACAATCTTCCTTCATCAGTTTGTGTCCTTTGTGCAGCGGCTGCGGTTCTACAGGAATGTAGCAAATGTATGTTGTAATGATAATTAAACAAAACTCTTGACTTTAAATAAGCAAACAGTTATAAACAGTTAGCTATTTAAGCATCAAGAAGGTAAAATATAAACGCTGTTGGCCAATATCGGTTAACATCATGTATGTTTCATTGAGATTTGATCTCGGGGCGATTGAAGCTCCTTGAAGCTCGTGTTGTTGCGTTAACCACTGAGCTACCGTCTGTACGTCTGTAAATGTTTTTCATTATTTATTCAATTTCATTTCAGTAGCCTGATTTCAGTATTGTGATTATGAATTATTTTAACTACGTTTCACTTGTTGAATTCATCTGCTACCAGCTTTCAATGGCGCAGCGGCAGATTACGCATTAGAAAGAATAAACGAACACTTTTCAGAGTCTATGATTGTAGCGCCTCTTAGCGGTAAAAGGCAGCAAATACACCCCACATTTTACCGCCACGGTGGAACGGCTGATGTGGGCGTTGTCATGGCTTGCCTCAACATTTGTGTTTGAATAGCGCGCGTCCTCCGTGGGCGTGTCAGATTAACGCGTAATGAAGTGTAATGAGCTGGGGGAAAAAAATTCTGACAGCACTCTCTTTTCATACAGATTACATAAACTGAGAATATTTGTTTTTTTATATAAATTACTTCATTGAAAAGAAGAGAATTCAAGCTTCATAAAGAAAAATCTCTCGTGCCTGTATGACAAGTATTTGCGGAGTTCTAGTTAATTTCCGGACGCGTTTCAGAATGGAGAAGGCTTACAGAGAGAAGGCAAAACTCGCATCATGTTTATTTTTCTTTATTTGACAAAAAGCACAAAACTTTGTTTTTATTGTGAGTATACAGAAAAATTATAGACACTTAACAGGATCGAATGATGTATAATACTTATATGTACGATCAAAATCAACAGAGTATTTTAAGTCTATTTTTCTGCTATGTGAAAAAAACCGGCAAAACGCGCCGGCGCGTTTCTGGTCCCCTGAGGGTTAAAGATATCTCCATCGTCTCCTGGTCTGCTCTTCTGAGTTTTCTACACTTTAGAAGAAATAAATTCCCAACAGATGGTGCCCTGTGACCCGGATAGAAATAACTTCACCTGGATCAAGAACTTCAAGCCACAAAGATCTCAACAAAGACTGAGTTCCAGAACTTCAAGCCAAGATCTCAACTGAATCCAGAACTGAATCTTGAAACTTCAAGCTCAACAAAGAATCTCAACAAAGAATGAACTTCTGACTGAATCTTGAAACTTCACGCTCAACAAAGAATCTCAACAAAGAATGAACTTCTGACTGAAGTTCCAGACGGAATTTTTTTCAGTACAAACAACGATTCGGTGAGTTTCACTCTATTCAAAGAACCGCTGAATGACCAGTATAAATCTCTGTGCCGCCAGAGAGAAAAGTTAACAGACTGCTGTAGAGTTTGTACTAATACTAATTTATCCTCTAAAGTTTTTCTGTTAGAGATGAAATTTTATCCTCTGTTTCAGGCAGGGAAGATTAGCCTTACGTGTTAATATTTGAAATATATCCTCTGTTTCAGGCAGACAGGGAAGAAAGAATACCCTGTTTCAGGCAGGGAAGATTTAGCATCTTATGCTACTGATTTAAATACCCTCTGTGCAAACAGGGAAGACTTAGCCGAAGTTAAGTGTGAAATGTTGGTTAATTTGGAAGGTTAACCAGATTTGATCTGTGTTAACAAGTGTACCCTCTGTTGATCAGAGAAGTTTTAGTGTTTGATTGTGTGGTAACAAAAGAAATCCACAAAATGTTTAGAATAAATGCTAGGCTAGTTCCATCAACTGAGAAAAATGGACTAGCTAGCCCTTTATGGACAGACAGTGAGTTCAAGTCATTGTTAGGAGAGAAAATGGATTCCATAGTGACTGAGTCAGTTAGATTGGATTTGACAAAGAAATTTGGTACTATTGATCAAGACAAAGTTTGGTCTATTGAAGAATGCAAGAAGGTGTTAGGTGCATGTATCAGAAAGAAACACATGGAAGGCATAATCTGTTGCCATAGAGAATATAGCTTATCCATTGCACAAGAACAAGCTAGGTGTATTGATAAGTTAAATGAACAGAACAAACAATTGCAGACTCAAGTGTCCTGTTTCAAGACAAAGGTGAGCCATAACCAGGCATCAACCAAATGTGATTTTGAAGACCAACAGTCAGATGAAAGCTATCCTGATTTACAGTGTTTCTGTTGACTAGAAAACACTAGAAATTCTGGTTTGATAGATAAAGATGTAAATGCATTTGAAGTGTGTGGAGCAAGACAAAAGGCTCAGACTAGGGCAAAATGGATTGACTCTGTTCAATCTGTAACCCCCATACTGCAGCTACAAGCAGTCAAATTATCTTTAGGTCCTAAAGAAATTGAGAGAATACCTGAAAATTTGCCATCAGTGCAAAAACATTTTTCTGAGTTTAGGAGAGAATTGTCCAGAACGATGCGGCTCTACGATATGTCTCTAGCTGAAGTCACCCAGCTAATATCACAGATCTTGACTGAGTCAGAATTCAATGATTTTGAAAATGCTGTAAACAATTCTGAGTTTCAAAATTCCAGAAAAGATGACCTGAGAGAGGGAGTTCTGAGAGTGTTAAAAAGCATTGTTGGACCAAAAGCGGACTGGTCAAAGATCACTACTTGTGTACAGAAGAATGATGAAACTGTTAGTGAAATCACAGAAAGATTTTGTCAGTCAGCTGCAGCTTACAGTGGAATATCAGACACATCAGAGAAGGTGTTAAATGATAATGGCCCTTTAGCTCGTACATGGTTTCATGGTCTTTTGTCAGAGCATAAAAATGCATTGCCTTTCTTAGACTTCACATGGTCCACTAGAACCCTGCAAAGTAACCTAGACAGGTTAGATATTTGGGAAAGAGATTCTGATGTCAGATCAAGAGTAAAAATTGCAGCAGCTTCCTTTAAGGTCAACCCAGAGAAGCAACAAAAACGCAAATGTCCTAAGAGAGAGGGCAGCAGTTGTTATTATTGTGGTAAACATTGACATTGGGGAAAAGAATGTAGAAAAAACAAAAAGAATGTTAGAGAAACTAACAATGTAACTCAGCTTCTGCTCAGCCTGCTGGCTGCTCTGAAGCAGCCCCTCCCCTCGTCAGTAAGCTCGTTGGGCAGCTGTTTTAGTTGTTAACCATTTGGGCTGTGAGTGCTTAATTTCCCCACTAACTTACAACAGAGATAAAAGACTTCTGTTTTTGTTTAATAGAACAAAAGGAAAGTGACTATCTCAGTTTTTCCTTTGGGGGACACTGGTTAAAGTAGACTCACAGCCTTAAATGTTATTTTACAGCACAGGCCTTTCATCATTAATAGTGTTAGGTCAGACTGTAAACGTAAAATGCCCTCATGCAGTGTCCACAATAATGTAGAACATTGTTTCATCCTCATGTATGATGTCTACTATGACTGAAGTTGTTAGAGGATGAAGGAGAAATAACTCAGATGAAGATTACACGCGTCACAGGACAGGTAGTCAAAGAAATCTCTAGAATGGTGCAAGCCATTAGAGCCTAAGTGGTACATCAAGTGATGTTAATTAAAGTAGTTGCAGTATTGTGTCAGGATAAAACCTGGACTCATTGTGTCACACTGTAAAAGTTGCTCCCCCTCCCACAGGGAAATGACAGGACACAGAACAGTGAGGAGCCCAGGGAAGAACCGATTGCAACAGGCAATCTGGGGCCAACCCTGCGGTGAAGACTCCCTCATAGGCCTCCCCATCCATTAGTCCATTCCTCACATCACTGGTTCTATTCAGGTGTCAAAATAATTAAGAGAATAGGGAAAGAAGGAACAAAAATAGCAGACGCGAAAAAAAAAGTTTAAAACCCTAGTGTTTGAACAAATACTACTCCTGTCTTTTGGTTTCTCTCTTCCTCTGTGCAGGTACCACTTGCTGACCCGAGACCCATACGCACCGACCTCCTCGTCTGCGTATGAAGACATAACCTCAAGAAACAACTAGACGACTTCCGAGCCAACTATCACAAAAGGATAAAGAAAAGAAAAAAAAAAACACAACGCAGAGACGACGAAACCTTCAGTCATCCATCGACATGATCAAGATTGTCCTACTACTACACATCATGAAGATCGCACAAAGTCCGGACTCCAGAAACAACATATTCTTAGAGCTGATGAATATGTCAAAAACGCCTGATTTGCTGGAAAGAACATTTGCACGTCACATCCGAAAAGACTGCATTCCAGGACTCACTTGTGCCCAAACATGGTGGTCCAACAAGACATTCTTGATCTTTCAGCATAATAACACCAAGATGACTGAAGATAATTCTTCATGGTTCAGAAACTTGAGTGATCACGAGAAAATCACAGTTCCAACCAGAAAAGACTCACAGAACTGCATGTTTTGTTTCTGTGTCAACATGCAATTGCAGAAACATCAACACAGAGCAAGCTATGTGCCTGTAACTTACGCAAGTTACAAGAATGAACTTTTAAGTGTTTGAATTTGTATATTATGTGGGAGTTATTTAGAACTCCCAAAGAGGGATTGAAGAAATACAAATTTGTCAAATGTTTAATTTAGGTTCCAATACAATAGTAGGGTGCAGCAAGCCGACAGAGCCGGGCCTCTCAGTGCTTCTACCCGTTTAGGGTGAGGACACGGGAGGAGACCGGCTCTACGCGTAGGCTATAGTATCTAGCGAACGTGTTAGGTGTCGCCCAGCCCGCAGCTCTACAGATATCTGTTAGCGAGGCGCCACGAGCCAGCCCCCAGGAGGATGCAACGCCTCTCGTGGAGTGTGCATGCAACCTGAGCGGGCAGGGCACGCCTTGAGCTTGGTAAGCCAAGGCGATCGCATCCACTATCCAGTGGGCCATCCTCTGCTTGGAGACAGCCTTTCCCTTCTGCTGGCCTCCATAACAGACAAAGAGCTGGTCTGAGGTCCTGATGCTTTGAGTTCTGTCCACGTACATACGCAGAGCGCGAACGGGACAGAGCAAAGCCAGGGCTGGGTCTGCCTCCTCCAAAGGCAGCGCTTGCAGGTTCACTACCTGGTCTTTGAAGGGAGTGGTAGGAACCTTGGGCACATAGCCAGGCCGGGGTCTTAGTACCACATGGTTGTCACCCGGCCCGAACTCTAGGCACGATTCGTCGACCGAAAATGCGTGCAGGTCTCCTACCCTCTTGACAGAGGCCAGTGCAACCAGTAGCAAAGTCTTCATAGAAAGAAGCTTTAAGTCTACTGACTACAGAGGCTCAAAGGGAACATCCTGAAGTGCTCGAAGCACCAGGGAAAGGTCCCAAGAGGGTATGGAGGGGGGTCGAGGAGGATTTAATCGTCTCGCTCCCCTAAGAAACCTGACGACCAGGTCGTGCTTCCCCACTGTTTTGCCATCTATGTGGTCGTGATAAGCTGAAATAGCGGCAGCATGTACTTTGAGGGTGGAGGGAGACAGCCTTCGCTCCAACCCTTGCTGCAAGAAGGAAAGCACAGACCCTATCGAACATCTTCGGGGGTCTTCTCGGCGAGAAGAACACCACTCGACGAACAGGTTCCACTTCAGGGCGTAGACACGTCTCGTGGACGGCGCCCGTGCTGAAGTGATGGTGTTAAGTACCTCAGGGGGTAAGTCACCTAGAACCTCCGCGTCCCTTCCAGGGACCAGACATGGAGTTTTCAGAGGTCTGGACGCGGGTGCCATAGGGTGCCCCGTCTCTCAGAAGATCTTTCCTCAGAGGAATGGGCCAGGGAGGGACTGTCACAAGGAGCATGAGTTCTGGGAACCAAGTCCGGGTGGGCCAATAGGGAGCCACCAGAAGGACCTGCTCCTCGTCCTCCCTGACTTTGCACAGTGTCTGTGCAAGAAGGCTCACTGGGGGAAATGCATATTTGCGGAGGCCCCGGGGCCAGCTGTGTGCCAGTGCGTCCGTGCCGAGTGTTCCCTCGGTCAGGGAGTAAAACAGCTGGCAGTGGGAGGTCTCTGAGGAGGCAAACAGGTCTACCTGAGCCTCCCCGAACTCTCTCTAGATCAGCTGAACCACCTGGGGGTGGAGTCGCCACTCTCCCGGAAGCACAGCTCGTGATAGCTCGTCGGCCACACGGTTGAGCACACCGAGGACATACATGGCTCGAAGCGACCTCAGACGCTTCTGACTCCAGAGGAGGAGATGGCGGGCGAGTTGCGACATGCGACGGGAGCGTAGACCACCTTGTCGGTTGATGTACGCAACGGTCGCTGTATTGTCCGTATGGACCAGTACGCCCCTGCCCTGTAGCGGCCTTTTCAAGCGGCTCAGAGCGAGATGTACTGCTAGCAACTCGAGGCAATTGATATGCCAATGCAGTTGGGGAGCCGTCCACACCCCTGACACTGCATGCCCGTTGTACGTGGCACCCCAACTGGTGGCGGAGGCATCTGTGAATACCACAGCATGCCTGGAGACCTGTTCCAAAGGGACTCCTGCCCGAAGGAACGAGAGGTCTGACCACGGGCTGAAGGTCTGGCGGCAGGCCGGTGTGATTGCCACCCGGTGAGTGCCGTGATGCCACGCCCATCTCGGGACTCGGCCGTGAAGCCAGTGCTGAAGCGGTCTCATATGAAGCAAGCCGAGCGGGGTTACCGCTGCTGCCGCTGCCATATGCCCCAGGAGCCTCTGAAAAAATTTCAGTGGGACCGCCGTCCTGCCTTTGAACGTGTTCAAGCAGTTCAGCACCGACTAAGCACGCTGCTCTGTGAGGCGCGCTGTCTGTGTGACCGAATCCAACTCCATACCGAGAAAAGAGATCCTCTGCACAGGGAGACCTGAAGGCCCAACTGGCTGAGGTGCATGAGCACGAGGTCCCTGTGTTCGCATAACTGATCTCGAGAGTGTGCTAGTATGAGCCAGTCGTCAAGATAGTTGAGGAGGCGAACGCCCTGTTCTCTCATGGGAACAAGGGCCCCCTCCGTTACTTTCGTGAAGACACGGGGAGACAGGGACAGCCCGAAGGGCAGGACCTTGTACTGATATGCTCGACCCTCGAACGCAAAGCACAGAAACGGCCTGTGTCGAGGAAGAATTGAGACATGAAAGTACGCGTCCTTCAGGTCGATCGCTGCAAACCAATCTTGGGGACGGATGCATCCGAAAATGCGTCTCTGCATGAGCATTTTGAACGGTAGCTTGTGGAGGCTCCGATCCAAAACTCGCAGATCCAAGATCGGTCGTAACCCACCACCTTTCTTGGGTACAATGAAGTAGGGACTGTAGTGCCCTGACCTCATATCGGCTGGAGGGACTGGCTCTATCGCGTCCTTCGCCAGTAGGACTGCGATCTCCGCACGCAAGACATGGGCATCGGCTGCTCTCACTGTAGTGGAGTGGATGGCCCGAAACTTGGGGGGACGCCGGGCGAACTGAATCGCATAGCCGAGCCTGATGGTCCGAATGAGCCAGCGAGACGGACTGGGGAGCGCTAACCAGGCTCTCAGAGACCGTGCAAGCGGGACCAAAAGGACCGTAGGCGTACCCGGAGTGGGGCAGCGAAGTGGAACACAGGGACGCGGCTCAGGAGGCTCTCTCTGGGAGGCGGCCCGTAGCGGTGTCTGTGTGTGCTGTGTAGCACTTACCTGGTTCCACGGGGCAGGAGGTGCAGGAGGCGGCTCGGTGGCGTTCTCGAACTGCACACTGCTGCTCACTGGCGACAGAGGAGGCAGATGAGAGTGGTGAGGATTCTGTCCCCCCACTGCTCTCCGGGTCCCCTTCGGACCCAGAGATGGTAGAAACTGCTCTTTTATTGAAAATTTGGGTGCCGCTGGTTTTAAGGCCAGCGGCGGAACACAAACAAAACGAAACAAAAGATTTTCCACCCGGCCCTCTTCCGGGGGAGGGAGCGAAGCGGTCATCGTCTCCTGGAGAGCAGTCCCTTCCATCTCCAGGTCGCCCGTCCTTGGGCCGCTTACCCCTGGCTTTGCCACCCCTCTTGGCGGGGGCCTGGACGGGCGGGGCGCCCTGTCTGCGACTGGCTCCACGGCACCGCTTGGTTGGAGGCTGCTGCTGCGGCGCGGGAGCAGGGGCAGACGCAGGAGGACGCCCTCGGCGACGAGCAGACTGAGGTGCCGCAGGCGGTGGGGTGGAGGCAGCAGCTGACCGCCGCGGCAGGATGTGTCTGATGGCCTCCGTCTGCTTTTTATACAGCCGAGAACTGCTGGGCGAAGTTGTCAGACTCCCTCATGTCAGCCAGACACAGCCAGAGATGGCATTCCTGGACAACTAGGGTGGACATCGCACGACCCACCGACCGCGCGGTCACCTTCGTCGCACGAAGCGCGAGGTCCGTCGTGATACGAAGTTCCTGAAGAACTTGGGGATCGTGACCACCCTCGTGCAGGTCCTTCAGTGCCTTGGCCTGATGGACCTGCAGCAACGCCATGGCGTGCACGGCAGAGGCAGCTTACCCACAGGCCTTGTAAGCCTTGCCGGTTAAATCCGACGAGTACATACAGGCCCGGGAAGGGAGACACAGTTCTCCACGCCAAGTGGAGTTAGGGCACAGTTGCATAGCAACGGCCCGTTCCACTGGCGGGATGCGCGTGTATCCCTTAGCCGCCCCGCCATCAAGGGTGGTGAGGGAGGAGGAGCCACCGGGACAGTTTCTGGCAGTAAAAGGTGCCGTCCACGTCCCCGTAAGCTCCTCATGCACTTCCGGGAAGAAAGGCACTGGGGTGGGTTGCTGAGAACCAGCGCGCGCCACCCCGAGATACCAATCGTCCAACCTCGAGGGTTCGGGACACGGTGGAGGATTCCACACGAGCCCAACCCCGTTGGCGGCCCAGGAAAGCATGGCCATCATCTCTGGGTCCGTCTCAGGCACCGCTGGCACACCCGAAGGAGGCAGCGGTGCCGAGTCGTTGTCCGCAGAGAGATCTGACCCACCCTTCGATGCAGCGATCGACATCTGGTCTTCACTGGGAACCCCAAAGAAGACAACCGGTACACACCTCGAGGATGGTCCAGCTCTCTCCAATGGGGACTCAACTGGCTGCGGGGCATGAGAGGGGTGAGGGCTCCTAGGGGGTTGGTTCCCCGACTTACCGTACTTACCGTAATACTCAGGTCACCCGCGCCACCGCCCGAAGCAACCCTCTGAGGAGGATTGGATCGAGGCAGAGGCACGGGGACTCCGCCCCTTTGCAGGAACAAGAGTCTCGACCGTAGCTCCGCGATGGTCATCTTCCCACAATGGGTACATGACTCATCCACAAACGCTGCCTCAGCCTGTTCAATGCCCAGACACACGAGGCAGCGTTTGTTACCATCCTGTGAGCCCAGGTAACGACCGCATCCAAAAACACACAGATAGAAAGTCATCTTTTTCTTTTTAAAAGACGCTCTCTATCTGTGTAAGCTCTTTTAGGGACTACTCTCACTGGTGCTGAAACACAAGAGAGAAGACATAAAAGACTGCTCGCGCTGCCGTGCTGTAACGCCCGCACCGGATAAGGAGAGATCCAACGAAGAGGCTCGTAGAGTCACACTCTGTAGAATTAAACATGAAGCGTTTGGCTCCGAAGCAAAAAGCTAGTGTGCAATCACAACAGCTGCTCGTTAAATACCCGCGTTGCGAGGCTCACAGCTGATACAAATGATTGCACGCCAATGTGCATTGGCTTGTTTTAGTTTCACTCGAAGTAGATTGGCCTCTCTAGCGAGATTCCTATTGGTCAGTCTGACCTACGTTGTAGTGACTGACCGATAGGGAACCGAAATAATATCCTACAACTAATCTGCAAACATAATAACTATTAGGCTATTAACACAAATAAGTTTATGACCTAGGCCTATATGCTTACTTTAGCCTACTGTATTCGTCGTTTGTTTGTTTGTTTATTTATTTATTCAGCCCTAATTATTTATTTATTTATTTAGGCTGTTCAATAGCCTAAGCTGTGTTTCGTCTGTGTTTCGTCACATATTGTTTGGGTTTTCAGCACATTTTGTATTCCAAATGTTCAGCAGATATTAGTTAGCCGATTGAGCATGTAATTTAAAAAAGTTTATTATAGTAAAATGAATGAGGGGTAGCCTAAGTTTTTTTTTTTTCGCTACAAATTTGATGGTGTAAGTATGTCTGGAAGGACAATAGGTAGCGCCGGTAGGTAATGCAGAAGGAAGTGAGAAATCGCTTGTAGATTCTTGCAGGTTTTAATCACTTGTAGGCTACCAGTTGCAGAATGGAAGCAAGTTTCGCGTAAGTTTCTTACCTGTAATATATCGACCAAATTAATGTTTTTTTTTTCAGCATATTGCTTGTTATCATTATTTAGCTGTCTATCAGGCAAAATAAATCATCGTTGTTTTGGTTAAGGAAAGGCTTAAACAACGTTTCCAATGTGGCTTGAGAACAACAACATTGAAATAACAGGCTATTTAAACTAATTATTATTATACTAAAATTTCTATCGGCTATTTTAATTGCTTTCAAACTAGAACCACCAAAGAGGTCAGACCTTCAGATTATTAGGCTACTCGGGTTGCTTCATCTTTGTTAACTGATCAGACTTTTTTAAAAATGACGAATGAAACTCGAAAATTAACTCGATAATAACTCGATTATTTTGTTTAAAAAAAGTCTTGTTGATAAAATGCATTGCAGTGTGTGTAAATCTAAAAAAAAAATCTTTATTTTCTTTGTTCACTTTTTTTGTGTGTGCTTTTTTTGCTTGAGTTGAAAAGTTTTGCTAACGAGTGAAGCTGCTTTTCAGTGGGCTCTATCTGGCTCTATGCCCACCAGGATGAAAGGCCTTTTTCTATTGGTCACTCTCGGATAAAGTGAGATGTTGAGCACGCCCACTACGTTTTTGAATTGACCCTATTTACTTTGTTAGTAAATTATAGTCTTCTGGTGAACAATTAATTCGTGGAGGTAAATAGATAGGAAAAAAATAGAATAGTAGAAAAAAAATAGACAGTGGCAACTTCCGGTTTTATTTGGACTGTAATTGCAGTTAATCATTTTTCTCCCTGTAAAATGTATCAGAAAATGCACACAAAAACAAAATAATTAGGAATGTTCAAGATACCATTAAAATACACAGAACTGTAATTTATAATAATATGAAATTATTTTCAGCTTTCTAAGGTTCTACCAGGCATGAGTAAACCGAAACAGAAACATAACTTACATTTTTTATATTGCCTATTCATAACTAAGTTCACTGTAAATTGTCAATAAATAAATGAGAAATTGTAACTTAACTTTTTAATTGTCACAATGCAGTCAATACTTGTACATATCAATGCAGTCAATACTTGTACATATCAATGCAGTCAATACTTGTACATATCAATGCAGTCAATACTTGTACATATCAATGTAATCAATACTTGTACATATGTATAAAAGTGGTGCAATAAAAAAAATTCTAATTTTTAAGTTTGCAACTTTTAGGCTCATTTACTAAAAAAATGTTGCAACATTAAATGCAAGTTTTCACAATTCAATATTTTTGCACAAATTAAACACTAAACTTAAAGTTATAAAATAACAGACATTTGATTTGTGTTAACTTAAATCATGTTTCTTTTATACATTTTATACATCATCAACAACAATTCCTCGCTGTGCTCGCCGCCATTGCTACAGACTAAACCGGAAGTCGCTTTACGCTACTATCCGCCATTGGAAGTGACGACACGGGCACTGTGATAGAAGGCCTATTGACCCATTAATGAGCAGCGCTTCTTTCGGCACAGACGTTTACCAAGAGGCTGTAAGACTGTGTGAGGCAGTTCAGTTTACCTCTTAATCATGTTCCTTTCCATTTGCTCCAATAGTTCTTGCTTTTGATAGTATCATCTTTGATGATAATAATATATACTAAGTAACAACTGATACACTTGAAATAGTCTTGTGGTATCTAATCTGATTATATTTGGATTGCAGCTGACTGCAATTTTTTTTTTTTTTTCTGTTTTTGGTTGGAATTAAAAGGTACCTGAAATGACGTGTGTTTGTGTTTGAATTAGTGGTGGGCATAGATTCATTTTTTTAATCTAGATTAATCTCACTGTAATCTTGGAATTAATCTAGATCTAGATTAAAATGGCTCATTTGAATTCTGCCGAAGTCATTCAGAATATATGTGCTACCCAAATAAATAACCTCGCAGGTAGTTTGTAAAATGGGCAGGGGCGGAGCTAGACTCTCAGTGCAGTGGGGGCGGAGCTTCATCATGGGGCCCTCTGCTACCAAGTCATTTCAAAATTAAAACCGTTAAAAAAAAGTAAAATATCTGACGAATGCATATGTAATAATGTGTCACTTGTTGAGCCAAGTAAGCTTATGTTAAATAAAACACAAAGACTATCTCGTTCTTTTCTTTTTAATGCGCCCGATTTATATTTTCTCTCCATTTTAATAACTATACTTTACATTATACATTCGCACCTCAAGCCACCCATGTACTCCTGAGGCAAGGCTACCTTTTACGCTGTGTTTCGGTTATGACTCACAAGACGAGCTCCAGTTCCCGCGCTAGGTTCATATTAAAATCAATATAAAATAGCCTTCTTCATTTAATAGTCAAGTCAAGTCAAGTCATCTTCATTTATATAGCGCTTTTAACAATGAATTGTTTCAAAGCAGCTTTACAGAGATAAACATATAATTTAAGGTAACAGAAATTGTTTTGGCATTATAGCGGTTCTTGAATAATATTATTTCCAGCTAAAGTTAACTTTGATTGATTCACCTCCGTCGAAATGATCAGACTTTTAAACGCGAACCTGTGATTAACGCTGACGGCGTTCACATGCTCATTCAGAATTGATTCTATAGTTATGTGCTTTTTAAAATATGTGCGCAGGTTTATAATTCATACAACCCAGCCTAAACAAACTACTTTTCTTGCCTATAAATTTTGATACAGAATTTTGTTTTATTTTATCACTTTGGGGTACGCGAGCCAGAATTCACAACGCTTCATCTGTAGAGTGGGAAAGGGATCCTCCATAGGGAGAGGATAGTGGACACTTCAGCACTGCATTGTCATCGGGTCCAGGCGGATCTCCTTCGTCAGATCTGGACACGGCCTAGATCCGGCAGGCTGCGGGAAAACCTCGGGATAAACAAAGACACTAATATTAGCGTAGATGCCATTCTTCTTATGATGTAGCGAGTACATCAAGATTTAAGGGAAGTGTTCCCAGTTCCGGCTGACCTAATCTATGCAGCCTAACATTGAATTTATAGAAGTCTATAGTGTGTTATGTGTATGCTAGGTCAAAGAGATGTGTTTTTAGTCTAGCTTTGAACTGACAGAGTGTGTCTGCTTCCCGGACAATGGTAGGAAGACTGTTCCAAAGTTTTGGTGCTAAATAGGAAAAGGATCTACCGCCTGCAGTCGATTTAGATATTCTAGGTATTATCAACTGGCCGGAATTTTGAGATCGCAATAGACGTGAAGGACTATAATACGTTAAGAGCTCGCTCAAGTACTGCGGAGCTAAACCATTTAGTGCTTTGTTGGTAATCAACAATATTTTAAAATTTATACGATGTTTAATAGGGAGCCAATGCAGTGTTGACAGAACCGGGCTAATATGGTCATATTTCCTGGTTCTGGTAAGAACTCGAGCTGCGGCGTTTTGAACTAGCTGTAGTTTATTTATTAAGCGTGCAGGGCAACCACCCAGTAGAGCATTACAATGATCTAGCCTTGAGGTCATGAACGCATGGACTAATTGTTCCGCATTTCCCAACGTGAGCATATGGCGTATTTTAGATATATTTTTAAGATGGAAAAATGCAGTTTTACAGATACTAGACACGTGGCTTTCAAAAGAAAGGTTGGTATCAAAGAGCACACCCAGGTTCCTAACCGACGACGAAGACTTGACAGAGCAGCCATCAAGTGTTAGACAGTATTCTGGGTTATTACGTGTGGAAGTTTTTTGTCCAATAATTAGAATCTCTGTCTTTTCAGAATTTAGTAGTAGGAAATTACTAGTCATCCAATTTTTTATATCAGCTATGCATTCCGTTAATTTTGTGAATTGGTAAGTTTCGTTGGGTTTTGAAGAAATATACAGCTGAGTATCATCGGCATAACAGTGAAAGCTAACTCCATGTTTCCTAATGATATCTCCTAATGGTAGCATGTACATAGTTAATTCAGCAACTAATAAGAAATTAATAGACTCTTACATTCACAGAAGCGTCATGGCATGATGTCATCGTTTACACGCACAGCAAATAATATTTCTCAGATTTCCCCTTTGATTTCCCCGGCTCAGGAACATGCCAAGCAAACGATTTGCAATCGTCTGCCGTATTGTATTCAGAAAATGGTGTGCTTGCATTTGTAGGCTACTAAAATCAGATTAGCCTTTATTTAACATGAATGGCCAGGCCCTTTCAGAGACAGCTGGCACGGTCTTTTTGTGCAAGTTATAACTAATAAAATTGCTAGAATGAAGCGATTATTATCTTGACACAATGAAATGTGTTGAATAGAACCTTTAGAGAAAAATACATTTGCAAAAAGTATTGACATGTTGTTCAGTGCATACTGTTGCTGAATTAACTGGGATAATATTACTGACTATGGGGGTAGTAGCCTATAACATGTAAGGTTTTGAGCCAAATCATTTTCTTCAGGGCAACCATGGTTAATGTAAATAGTCAACAGCCCTATAAAAAAAAACGACGTTTTAGCGTAGGCTATGCCACTTTGCTGCCTTTATTTTATTAGTTGTAGCCTATTTCATTAACTGCTATATAACGGTCTTACAACAAAAATATTTACAAAATATGAATATACTGCAAACCACCATATAGGCCTACTTAATAATTTGCATGAGTGGATTTTACAAATAAACAGAACATTATAATTTCCCCATTTAACTTTTATAGATAGAATTGCTAATTGTCTGTTTGTAAGCTACAACAGACACTTGGGCACAGGGACGCCATTTCTGATCATTGCGCGCGGTTTTTTTTTTTTTTTGGGTGGGGGTGTGGGGAGGTTTGGGGGCAGAGCTTAATACACCTTTTGCCTAATGTGACGAACCATTCTCCATCATGTCCCAAGACGATCGGTAAGTTGCAGATTTTTGCTAATGACAAAAAAATGTGAACACTTTTCAAGGTTTTACGTTGTAATGAGGATGTGTACTAATTAGAATTACATTCAACTAAGCTTAATTTATGGTTTACACATTCGATTTTTATTAAATTGTGGTTTGTCGAATGTAAAAGGTTTAAAATATGAATTTTTACTTTAATTGTATACAAATTACAATTTAAACTAATTTAAGTTAAAATTCACACTTTAAATATTTTAGCCTACCTTCGACATGACATTACATCAATTAATGAAGCACATGTGTTTCATTAATTGGTGTAATGTCATTTCACTCAATTAAAATACATCAAATTGAAAAATTGTTGTACTGCTAATATGGAAGTAAAATAATGTCAAATGTTTTTGAAACAAAAAGCATGTTGAATTGCACCAATTGAAAAACAATATGCATTGCATTAACCAAACTTGCATTTTAATCCATTGTATTTTTAAGGCTTGCATTTTTATGGGCTGAAATTCAAGATGGTTGAATATTTAAGCTGTGAATATTTCAATTAAAAACATTTCAAACACATTTTCATTATTAAAAATTCAATAATCCATATTCCCCTTTCATATTTCACTTCCAAAATTTTCAAACTGTTTAAAAATACAACCTATAATATTCAACAGGCAATTTTCGGTCCTTTTTATTTCGCCTTGAAAAATTCGCTTCCACAAATTCAGTGGTTCAAATTCAACAGAAAATACTACGTTGACATCCAGGAACTGCAGGAAAAGCAGTAGATTGCCGAGCATATTCTCCATCTGCTGTTAGTCGTCTTCACCAGCAGGGGGTGCAAGCACGTGTTGACAAGCGCGTGTTGACAAGCACCAAAGCAACAGCTAGAGACGAGAGGCCTTCACAAAACGTCAATTGCTGAAATGGACAGAGCGGTGAGTTTGTTTGTTGTTGGATGTCATTTTACTTTTGTTTTATTCATCTGGCCAGCAAGACCGTGGTACTTAACATGCCATATTATATATTTCCCTTTAGGCAAGGCAAGGCAAGTTTATTTATATAGCACATTTCATACACAATGCAATGGTAATTCAAAGTGCTTTACATAGAATAAATAAAAAATAAAAAATAAGAAAAATAAGAAGAAATAACAATTAAAACAGTTTAGAATAAAGAAATTAAAATAATCAAAACAAGTAAGAGTAATTAAAACAGTTTAGATTAAAGAAATAAAATAAAGTACAGTAAAAACAGTCGGACGAACAGTGGCACAGTGCTCATTCAGTAAATGCACAGCTAAACAGATGTGTTTTGAGTCTGGATTTGAATGTGACTACTGTAGGAGCACATCTGATCTCTTCTGGAAGCTGGTTCCAGCTGCGGCTGGCATAATAGCTAAAAGCAGACTCTCCGTGCTTAGAGTGAACCCTTGGTATTTCTAGCTGATGTGATCCTAATGATCTGAGTGATCTGTTGGGTTTATATTCAGTGAGCATATCTGTAATATATTGAGGTCCTAACCCATTGAATGATTTATATACCAGTAATAAAACTTTAAAATCAATCCTAAATGTAACTGGGAGGCAGTGTAAAGACCTGAGGACTGGTGTGATATGTTCATATTTTCTGGTTCTGCTCAGAATCCTGGCGGCAGCGTTCTGTATGAGCTGCAACTGTCTTATGGTCTTTTTAGGAAGGCCAGTGAGGAGTCCATTACAGTAATCTACCCTGCTGGTGATGAAAGCATGCACAAGTTTCTCTAAGTCTTGACTTGAAACAAAGCATCTAATTCTTGCAATATTTTTCAGATGATAGTATGCTGATTTAGTTATTGCTTTGACATGACTACTGAAACTAAGGTCTGACTCTAGAGACACACCAAGATTCCTGACTTGATTTTTAGTTGTTAGACCCCTAGCGTCAAGGTATGCATTCACCTTAAGAACTTCCTCTTTGTTTCCAAATGCAATGACTTCAGTTTTGTCTTTGTTTAACTGAAGAAAGTTTCAGCACATCCAACTGTTTACTTCATCAATGTATTGGCACAGGGAGTCAATGGGGCTGTAGTCGTTAGGCGATAGGGCTAAGTAGAGCTGTGTGTCGTCTGCATAGCTGTGGTAAGAGATTCGGTTCTTTCTCATTATTTGGCTCATTGGGAGCATATACAGGTTGAATAGGAGTGGTGCAAGAATTGAGCCTTGAGGGACTCCGCATGTCATGGATGTCCACTCAGACTTATGGTCTCCTATACTCACATAATAACCTCTCCCTTCTAAGTATGACCTGAACGGACTATCCCAGAAAGCCCCACCCAGTTTTCCAGCCTGTCAAGAAGTATGTCGTGATCGACAGTGTCAAATGCAGCGCTGAGGTCGAGTAGTACCAGCACTGATAATTTGCCTGTATCAGTATTTAAGCGAATATCGTTTATTATCTTTATGAGCACTGTCTCTGTGCTGTGATGCGATCGGAATCAAGATTGAAAATTGTCAAAGTATCCATTCAAGCTTAAGAATTTGTTCAGCTGATTGAGGACAACTTTTTCAATGATCTTGCCTATGAAAGGAAGATTTGAGATCGGTCTATAATTGTTTAATAGAGTCTTATCCAGATTGCTCTTCTTCAAGAGGGGCTTGACAACTGCAGTTTTCAGGGAGTTTGGAAAACTACCAGAAAGAAGTGAGGCATTAACCACTTTTAGGAGATCTGCTTCTAAACTGTTTAACACACTTTTGAAGAAAGATGTGGGGAGTGCGTCAAGGACGCAGGTTGATGTTTTAAGGTGCTGTATGGTTTCTTCCAAAATGTTGCCATCAATTTCTTTGAAATTAGACATAGTAACTACATTCTCAGGTTGTGGTCTGAACTGTCTGACCCCAGTCCGGCTCAATGATGTGCTGATCACCTTTCTGATATTATTAATTTTCTCAAAGAAGAAAGAAGCAAACTCACTGCACTTGCCGTCTGAGAGCATTTCACTGGGAATCTGGCTTGGGGGGTTTGTCATTCTCTCTACAGTAGCAAAAAGAGTGCATGTGTTGTTTAAGTTGCTGTTTATAATATTTGAGAAGAAAGTCTGTCTAGCTTTGCCTAGTTCCATATTGAAAGCATGGATGGTGTCTTTGTAGATGTCAATGTCAATGTCAATGTCACATTTATTTGTATAGCACATTTCTAAGGCCAAGGCCTACCAAAGTACTTCACAATGAAAACACAAAAATATTATTCACAGACTGATACAATAAAAACACAATAGAATAACAAATGCTAAAATAAAAGTACACATAGAATATAACATTCATCAAGGCAGCTCCCATGTGCCAAAAGCTACTTCAAAAAAATGAGTCTTCAGCAATGATTTAAAAGTGGACAAGCTACTAGCAGTCCGCACAACTACAGGCAGTGAGTTCCAGAGAGTGGGACCTGCCACTGAAAAAGCTCGATCACCGCTGGATCTCCGTTTCGATCTAGGAACCTCCAGGACCATCAGACTGGCTGAACGAAGGTCTCTGGAGGGCCTATGCAACGTGACAAGGTCTGTAAGGTACTCTGGGGCTAACCCATTGATACATTTAAAAACAAATAGAATAACCTTAAAATCAATCCGATACTTTACTGGAAGCCAGTGAAGGGATGAGAGCACTGGAGTAATGTGCTCCCGCTTCTTCCTGCCACTCAAAAGACGAGCTGCTGCATTCTGTACAAGCTGCAGACGATAAAGCTCAGACTTCCCAATGCCTGCATACAAGGAGTTACAGTAATCCAGGCGTGTGGTAATAAAAGCATGAATAACTTTTTCTAGATCAGCCTGTCTCAGATACGGTTTGACTTTAGCTATCAGTCTAAGCTGAAAAAAGCTAGCCTTAACCACAGCACTGACCTGTTTATCCAGTTTAAAAGCACTATCAACAATCACTCCAAGATTCCTGGCATGGGATCTTAAGTGAGGTGCTAGTTGGCCAAGGGCACTGGTAAGAACCTGAACCAACTCTGGACGACCAAACAAGACAACCTCCGTTTTATTCTCATTAAGTTTTAAAAAGTTTAGGTCCATCCATTTCTTAATATCGCTCATGCAGTTTATCACGGCCTGCAAAGATTCTTTAGCTGGAACCTTTAATGGAAGATACACTTGCACATCATCAGCGAAGCAGTGGAAGGAGATGCCATGCTTCCTGAAAATTACTCCCAATGGTAGCATATACAGAGTAAACAGGAGCGGACCCAGAACCGACCCCTGCGGTACCCCACAGGTCAGAGGGGCCACTGAGGATGAAAACTGTCCCATTTGTACTGAGATTGATCTGTCTGTTAAGTACGACTCAAACCACTTTAGGACAGTGCCTTTTAAGCCAAAACAGTGCTCTAAGCGCCACAGAAGAATTTTATGATCAACTGTGTCGAAGGCTGCAGTCAAATCAAGCAGGATTAAAATGGCACAGTCGCCAGTATCAAGATGTAAGAACAGATCATTAAAAACTTTTAATAGAGCAGTCTCAGTACTATGACGAGACCTAAAACCAGACTGAAACTGTTCGTAAACATCAGCTGTTTTTAAAAATTCTTGGACCTGCATTAACACAACTCTTTCCAAAACCTTTGAAATAAAAGGGAGCTTAGAAATGGGTCTAAAGTTCGATAGAACCATAGGGTCTAAGTTCTTCTTCTTCAGGAGAGGCTGAACTATAGCATGCTTAAAAGAAGATGGAACGCAGCCAGAACTAAGACACAAATTAATAAATTTCAAAATAAAAGACTCCACTGAACAGAAGACCTCCTTAAACAGACATGATGGAATACTATCCGTTTGACAGTTAGCAGGGCGTAAATGTGCAACTATCTCATTCAGTTCAGTAGGGGTGACCGGTTCAAAGCTTTGAAAAACAGCTGTGTTTGCTATAGGAGCTGAGGGGACGTTGTTATAGATGTTATAATGGACTACAAGTTTTGTCTTCCGCCAAATGCGCTCTGCTTTTCTGCATGTTCTTTTCATATTTTGCACAGCTGTTGTGTTTCTCCAAGGTGCTTTTTGTCTAACACTCTTCCTGACTTTCACAGGAGCAATATCATCAATTACACTTTTGACTTTTGAGTTAAAACCCCTTGATTGGCAGGGATCACTGGTGATCCCGGATTATTGTTGTTCAAAATTCATTACTCGTCAAACCATCACACTCTTACCTGATCTGAACAAACTCAGCATCATATGAAAGGTTTAAGTCTACATCTTCGATATTTGACCACTGTTTATGATTAAACTGGTTTGCAGTGATATTAATTTCTTAATTTATGCCAGGAGTGCAAAATAATTAATCTGTAACGTTCGTTATTTTGAATAGAAATCATCACTCATAAAACATTAATTCTCGTCTTCTCCGGTTTATTTGTGTTCAAATACATACAATATACAGCATCCGCCAGGGCTATTAGTCCAATGGTGCGCATATTTGGAGAAATGATTAATAATTATCACATGCTAGTAAAATATTTCGTCATACAGAACAACATTTCTATTCATTTACCACTGAAATATGCGATCTAAAGAGCTCAAACAGCGAACGGAGCGAGATGTTTATCCCCTCTTCCTGGTTCGCGTCATATTTGACCTCAAAGCTATATCATTCGCTGTACAGCTGTCAATCATCTGACGTGGTCCAGCGTGACCTCTTCTGCATGACGCGTCATGTGTACACTTCCTCATACTGGACATCCGTGATAACAAAGCGAAACTGACATCTCTTCACCTGAAACAAGGAACTAATAAATGCACGATTGAAATATTATGTGTTTTGTGTGTGATTTTCGTGCGATTTGGGGTTTTCATATGAATGAAGAATGTTTACAGAATGCATATGCTAGGTAAGGCTAGCACATAGCTTCATCTGAAATGCTAAATATAACATATTTCAAAATCTTTTCATGACTTGAAACCATTTTAATCCGCGACCGGAATATGATACAAATACTCGATGTTGTTTTAAAAGAATCAAGGAGAAAATTAACAGAGTCAGCAGATATGCTTGGTTTTAAAGATATGGTCTTCATAAATAGCACACTAGTGTTCTCATTTAAGCATCTCTTCTTGACAGACACAGATCTAGCTTCAATGGCAGGAGAGATCAATATATCAAAGAAAATACAGAAATGATCAGACAGTGCTACATCCTTAATAACAATCGATGAGATGTTTAAACCCTTACTGATAAGTAAATCTAGAGTGTGTCCACGATTGTGTGTGGGACCATGTACATGCAGAGTCAGATCAAAAGTTTTTAAAACAGTTTTGATTTCTTTTGCCATATTGTTTTCTGCATTATCTATGTGAATGTTAAAATCTCCAGTAATAGCAAAACAGTCAAACTCTGAGGAAATTGTTGATAACAGTTCTGTGAAATCCTCAGCAAAGGCTGGAGAGTATTTTGGAGGCCTGTAAATAATGGTAAGTAAAATATGTGGGGCACCTTTTAACACAATACCCAGATATTCAAAAGAGGGGTAGTTACCAAATGATGTTTGCTTACATTGATAGACATCTTTAAAAAGAGCAGCTACTCCCCCTCCTCTCCTGGTAGCTCTGCAGACACTCATAAAAGTAAAGTTAGGAGGGGATGTTTCATTTAGGACTGTTGCACTGCAGCTGTCTTCTACCCAAGTTTCATTTAGAAGCATAAAATCCAGGTTGTATGTGGTTATTAAGTCATTGACTAGAAGTGATTTATTTTTAAGTGAGCGGATGTTTAAAAGTGCTAACTTAACAGTCTTACTTTTTGTTACTTTTGTCTTAGTTTGGTGTGCAATAGGCACCAGATTAGATGGGTTTGCTGTACGGCTTTTGAAGGCCTTAGACTTTCTATCATGTAATCGAACAGCAATAGGGAATTAAAGCTGAAAGCAGCGATGAAAGGGCCCTCGCACCCGTTCCACCGCCACCTGGTGGCTTTAGGAAGACAGAGCACGGTAGGCAATGTGCATTTATGTAGGTAAATATAGGAGGAGTATGTCAATGTCAGTTACAAAAATGTCCTTTATTATGGGGATTATACAATGTGTTTTCACTCAGATAAGTGTTGCTAGCATGTTTTAGCATGTTTCTAGCATGCTTGGAACTCAATGGTATATCTAAATTTGTTGCTAGTACTGCATCACATTGTAAAACATGTCACTTCCTGATGACAGTAGGTAGCGCTATTACTTTAAGTAAAAACTGTCATGTGTTTAGGGCAGGCCTTTTATCAAACATGTGAAGTTTGGGGCAGATTGGACATTGCCTTCTTGAGTAACAACAACTTCCTTTTTCATTGCATTAGCATGCTTTTGCACTTAGCTAAGAATCGCTAGCATGTTTTAACATGTTTATAACATGTTTATAACTCAATGGCATATTTACTATGTTGCTAGTGCATCACACTGTTAAACATGTCACTTCCTGTTGCCAGTAGGTGGCGCTATTACTATAACTGAAAATTGTCGTGTAGATTTGTTTAGGGTAGGACTCTTATCAGACGTGTTAAATTTGGGGCAGATTGGACATTGCCTTCTTCAGTAACAACAACTTCCTGTTTGATTGCATTAGCATGCTTTAGCACTTAGCTAATAATTGCTAGCATGTTTTAACATGTTTCTAACATGTGTATAACTCAATGGCATATTCACTATGTTGCTAGTACTGCATCACACTGTTAAACGTCACTTCCTGTTGCCAGTAGGTGGCGCTATTACTATAACTGAACATTGTCACGTAGATGTTTTCAGGCCATGACTCTTATCAAATGTGTGAAGTTTGGGGCAGATTTGACATTCCATGCCTGAGTTACAGCAAATTCCTATTTAATTGCAGTACTAATAACATAATTTAACATTTAGCTAAGTGTTTGCTAGCATGTTTTAGCATGTTTCTAGTATGTTGCTAGCATGTTTAGCACTTGCTGGCACTTTTTTATATATTATTAGGAGTCCACAACAGTGTTAAAAATGTCACTCCCTGTTGCCAGCAGGTGGTGCTATGACTGTAACTAAATTTGAGCATGGACATGTGTTCAGGACAGAACTCTTATCAAACGTGTGAAGGTTGGGGCAGATTGGACATTGTTTGCCTGAGTTACAGCAACTTCCTGTTTTATGGCGAAACATTGAAATTTGTCAGGCTGCCGAGGACACGCCCTTCGACGAAAACTCAAGATCTTCGCAATTTAATGTTGCAAAGGCCTTAAGATTAGACTCACCAAATTTGAAGATGATCAGATTAAAACTGTAGGACGAGTTCGTTGAAGTACGAGGCCTGAATATGGCAAAAACTGCACAAAAATCTGAGAGGAAGTTCAAAATGGCTGACTTCCTGTTGTGTTTAGGGCTACGCTCCAAGAGACCTTTTTGTAGGCATTGGGCCATTACATGTATGTACCGAATTTCGTACACGTACGTGAAACGTAGCGGGAGGCGCACTCCATTGAACCTTTATAGGTGGCGCTATCGAGCCATTTTGCCCTGCCCAATTCTGAAACGCCTATCAGATGTAAATTTCTGCCAATTCTGACGCGTGTGCAAATTTTCGTGAGTTTTCGTGCATGTTTAGGCCCTCAAAAATGTACTGCATCACAGTGTAAAACATGTCACTTTCTGTTGACAGTAGGTGGCGCTATTACTATAACTGAAAATTGTCATGTAGATGTGTTCAGGGCAGGACTTTTATCAAAAGTGTGACGTTTGGGGCAGATTGGACATTCCTTGCCTGAGTTAGAACAACTTCCTGTTTCATGGCATTAATAGCATGATTTAACACTTAACTAAGTATTGCTAGCATGCTTTAGCATGTTTCTAACATGTTTAACACTCAATGGTAGCCTGGGTTTCCCCATACTGCCTTACCGCAGCGCGATTCAATTCACGCTGAAAGGCAGTCTGGATACCATGGCCAGATTTTTCACCTCATTTAGGGAACCAATCACAGAACGGGGAGGGAGCAGCTAGACGATGACGACATCCATGCGACACACGGAAACAGTTTGTTTATATCTATTTAACATGGCTGAAGACGCGAAGCTACTCTTTGATGCAGCCTTAGAACAATGTCTAAGTAGTTTAGAATGCAAGTTCATTTTGAAAAAAGAACAGCTTTCGGCGTTAAACCATTTCTTAAACAAGAATGATGTTTTTGCCCTGCTACCAACAGGCTTTGGAAAAAGTCTGATATATCAACTAGCCCCGTTAGTGGCTAAGGCAATGGGGCTTCGCGAGACCCCAGTCGTCATAGTAGACATACTACGTCATCTGGTATAATTGAAACGATTGGCTATGAGCTACGTACAGGCATATTTGATAGACATTCTTAGCACCCAATAAACTGCGACGGGCATTCTGAAACCACGCCTCAAATACGAGAAATTGCGCATGTGGTTCCCAGACCCAATTCTCAACGAGATTGGGTCTGGCGTTAGCCAGGCTAACTCAATGGCATATTTTACTATGTTGCTAGTACTGCATCACAGTGTAAAAGATGTCACTTCCTGTTGACAATAGGTGGCGCTATTACTATAACTGAAAATTGTCATGTAGATTTGTTTAGGGCAGGACTCTTACCAGACGTGTGAAGTTTGGGGCAGATTGGACATTGCCTTCTTCAGTAACAACAACTTCCTGTTTCATTGCATTAGCATGCTTTAGCACTTAGCTAAGAATTGCTAGCATGTTTTAACATGTTTCTAACATGTTTATAACTCAATGGCATATTTACTATGTTGCTAGTACTGCATCACACTGTTAAACGTCACTTCCTGTTGCCAGTAGGTGGCGCTATTACTTTAACTGAAAATTGTCATGTAGATTTTTTCAGGGCAGGACTCTTAACAAACGTGTGAAGTTTGGGACAGATTGGACATTGCCTTCTTGAGTAACAAGAACTTCTTGTTTTATTGCATTAGCATGCTTTAGCACTTAGCTAAGAGTTGCTAGCATGTTTTACCATGTTTATAACATGTTTATAACTCAATGGCATATTTAATATGTTGCTAGTATTGCATCACAGTGTTAAACATGAAACTTCCTGTTGCTAGTAGGTGGCGCTATTACTATAACTGAAAATTGTCATGTAGATGTGTTCAGGCCATGACTCTTATCAAACGTGTGAAGTTTGGGGCAGATTTGACATTCCATGCCTGAGTTACAGCAAATTCCTATTTAATTGCAGTAATAACATAATTTAACATTTAGCTAAGTGTTTGCTAAAATGTTTTAGCATGCTTCTAGTATGTTGCTAGCATGTTTAGCACTTGCTGGCATGTTTTAATATATTATTAGGAGTCCACAACAGTGTTAAAAATGTCACTCCCTGTTGCCAGCAGGTGGTGCTATGACTGTAACTGAATTTGAGCATGGACATGTGTTCAGGACAGAACTCTTATCAAACGTGTGAAGTTTGGGACAGATTGGACATTGCCTTCTTGAGTAACAACAACTTCCTGTTTCATTGTATTAGCATGCTTTAGCACTTAGCTAAGAATTGCTAGCATGTTTTAACATGTTTCTAACATGTTTATAACTCAATGGCATAATTAATATGTTGCTAGTACTGCATCACAGTGTTAAACATGTCACTTCCTGTTGCCAGTAGGTGGCGCTATTACTATAACTGAATATTCTCAAGTAGATGTTTTCAGGCCATGACTCTTATCAAACGTGTGAAGTTTGGGGCAGATTTCATATTCCATGCTTGAGTTACAGCAAATTCCTATTTAATTGCAGTAATATCATGCTTTAGCACTTAGCTAAGTGTTTGCTAGCATGTTTTAACATGTTTCTAGTATGTTGCTAGCATGTTTAACACTTGCCGGCACTTTTTTATATATTATTAGGAGTCCACAACAGTGTTAAACATGCCACTTCCTGTTGCCAGCAGGTGGCGCTATGACTGTAACTGAATATGAGCATGGACATGTGTTCAGGACAGAACTCTTATCAAATGTGTGAAGTTTGGGGCAGATTAGACATTGTTTGCCTGAGTTACAGCAACTTCCTGTTTCATGGCGAAACATCGAAATATGTCAGGCCGCTGAGGACACGCCCTTCGACGAAAACTCAAGATCTTCGCAATTTAACGTCGCAAAGGCCTTAAGATTACACTCACCAAATTTGAAGATGATCAGATTAAAACTGTAGGAGGAGTTTGTTAAAGTACGAGGCCTGAAAATGGCAAAAACTGCACAAAAATCTGAGAGGAAGTTCAAAATGGCTGACTTCCTGTTGTGTTTAGGGCTATGCTCCAAGAGACTTTTTTGTAGGTATTGGGCCATTACATGTATGTACCGAATTTCTTACACGTACGTGAAACGTAGCGGGAGGCGCACTCCGTTGAACCTTTATAGGTGGCGCTATCGAGCCATTTTGCCCCGCCCAATTCTGAAACGCATATCAGATGTAAATTTTCGCCAGTTCTGACGCGTGTGCAAATTTTCGTGAGTTTTCGTGCATGTTTAGGCCCTCAAAAATGCGATTCATTGCGGAGAAGAATAATAAATATAGCTGCGAGCAGCGATTGCGGGCCCAAGCCGGTGGCACCGCAACCCCGGTGCCTTTAGTTACCTAAAGGTACCGGAGTGGCGGTGCCGCCGGCTTTGGCCCTTCATCACTGCTCGCAGCTATATTTATATATATATATATATATATATATATATATATATATATATATATATATATAAACAAGCCGGTAGCACTGCCACCCCGGTTTCTTTAGGGTTACTGTGCACGACGTGCAAAAACGTAACCCCGCTTTCACTGTCGCCCTACGGTCCCATTGATTTAACGGACACATGAAATAAGTACACAAGACCGAAAATTCATATGAAGTGTGCAAACAATACATTTAAATACATTTAAATTATGGCTAGTCAGAATGGCGTCGTAGATATCTCAAACTGGAGTTAGGGATAGTCATAATTTAATTGTAGATATCTATTATCAAGTTATAGATATCTTGAAATTCATTTTGATTAGAGATATCTGAAATTTGATATCTGTAACTTTCATTGTATTGGGTTAGCTATGCGCACTGTGATTGGCTCATCGCGTTTGGGGGCGTGGCTTAGCCATAGGCCAATTACGTTACAGATATCTTAAATGATAATACAAACTATCCAAAAATATAATTACGACTTGTCAGAAAGACGTTGTTGATATCAACAATGTTAATTCCGGATAGTCAAACTTAGCTTTTAAATGTTAAAAGGGCTTGCCATACAGAGCTCAGAGAGAGGCTCACCATATTCAAACCAAAATATCTGACTTCCTGTTGGTCGTTGCTAATTACGGTAAATTAGAAAGTTGTCCGGCTCGAAGAGTACAATATACATATCAAGTTTTGTTACTGTAGATAAAACTAACCCCCCTCACTTTTGTCAAAAGCATTTAGAAAGTGACACACTTCCTGCTGCCAGTTGGTGGCGCTATAACTTTGACTCACAATAGTCACATCCATGTGATCGGCCTCTTACAGCGAACACACTGGTGAAGTTTCCTTAAGATCAGCTAATGTATGCTGAAGTTATAACGCACTTCCTGTTTCACGTTTCTCGCCATAAATTGGTTTCCTCGCCACGGCCAAACCGTTCGAGATATCAAAAATCCCCTGGCAATTTTTCATCCTCAATGTCTTGACTTCATGCTGACCGAGTTTCGTGGCATTTCTTTGAATTCTCTAGGAGAAGTACTTTAAATTCCATTGCATGCGTTTAACAAACAACCCTAAATAGCCGACTTCCTGTTGGGCTGGGGTAAAAAGTAAGAGCATGAAGTATATATGAACCGATGAGATCTATATGTGTACCGAGTTTCATATTATTACATGCAAGTGTGTTTGATTTATGGACCAAGTTTTCGGGACCCCGTTCTAGGGGGCGCTGTCGAGCCCCCCTGCCACGCCCGGGTACCATCTTCAGCCCGGCCCTGATGGCCGCGGGTTCTGACCTCTGTGCAAAGTTTCAAGAGTTTTCGTGCACGTTAAGAGCCCCAAAAGTGCCCGGATAGTCGTTAGAATAATAATAATAATAATAAATATAGCTGCGAGCAGCGATTACGGGCCCAAGCCGGTGGCACCACAACCCTGGTTCCTTTAGTTACCTAAAGGCACCGGGGTGGCGGTGCCGCCGGCTTTGGCCCTTCATCGCTGCTCGCAGCTATATTTATATATATATATATATATATATATATATATATATATAAATTATATATATATATATAAAAAATACATATATATATATATATATATATATCTCACTTGCCTTACCTGAGAACAATGAAAACAATAAAAAAAACTAGGGAATCACTAAACCGAGAGAATTATTCTGTTTTGATGATACACTCAAAATATTACACAAGCAATTCTTTAAATTTAATGATATTCAGAACAGAACAAGAATTCAAAAAAACTATAATTAAGAATTAACCGAAATAATTGAAAGCGAAAGTGAAAGTAAGTGGTGTTTGGCTCACGTAACTCTCTCATTAGAATCAAACTGTTTCAACATTTGCGATGTATTTGGATGCTAAACTATTCTTTATTATGGGCTTTGTACTTCACTCAGGTTTCAATATGTGTGTGTGTGTGTGTGTGTGTGTGTGTGTGTGTGTGTGTGTGAGGTGCGGGTGCGATTGAACTGTTACACATAAAAACATACTCCGTCCAATAAAACACAACAAAGTGCTTTTTTCAAACTATAAACTCTTGTCAAACTGTAACCTACAACTGTCACCAAACTAAAATCACACGCACACACTGTCTAAAAGCAAAAAATATTTATCCAACCCCATTTAAAACAGTCTGTGGGTGCCATCTTTTGGACATTCACCACATCGCATTGATTTTCATTTATTGTCCTCAGAGCCCTAATCTGTTTATTTTTCAATTACACATTCTACATTGATTAAAAAAGAAAAATTCAAATGTGTTTTTATTTTATACAGGAATAAATTATTTATAATTCAGATGAGAATAAAGTTAGTGTTTTACAATTTAAAGGAAAACAAATATATTGTTCTGAAATATAGCACATTCATTTTAAATTCATTCAGCTTCAATTACCAATACAATCTTAATTTTATTTAAAGCAAACTATACATTTAAAAGATCTTGGTTCTGTGCATATTTTGTAATTTAAAAAAAATACAAAATTGTTATGCAAAAAGACAAGGCCTTAGAGATTTCTTTATCCTTTAATGCAGGAAAAATCACACAGCAATGAAAGGCTTAATATCATGTCACTGTAACAGCCAGCCAGCCACACACACACATATAAACACAGACACCAGCCCTCCCTCCCCCTCCCTCCCCACACAGACAGCCACACACACACACACACATAGAATGGGAGGGGGCCCTCTCTCTGTCAAAGAGTGACAGAGAGAGATACCATTTCATGAAATCCACATTCAAACCACAATATCTGACTTTCTGAGGGTTGGAGCTATTGACTGTAAATTAGAAAGTTGTTTGGCTTGAGGAGAAGAATATACAAGCTGAGTTTTGTAACTGTAGGTAAATCTAACTAAGTTATAACACACTTTATATGTCCTTTTTTAGTCATGAAAATTCATTTCCTCGCCACGGCCAAACCGTTCGAGATATCAAAAATCCGTCAGCAATTTAGCATCCTCAATGTCTTGACTTCATGCACGCCTAGTTTGGCGATGATTGAATGAATTGCCTAGGAGTAGTACTTCAAATTCCACAGCAAGCGTTTTCCAAACAACCCATAATAGCCGACTTCCTGTTGGGCTGGCGTAAAACTTGACCAGGGGTAAAATGTTTGGCCCGATGAGATCTATATGTGTACTGAGTTTCATATTAATTCATGCAAGCGTGTTGAATATATGGACCAAATTGTCGGACCCCGTTCAAAGGGGCGCTGTTGAGCCCCCCTGCCACGCCCGGGTACCAGCTTCAGCCCGGCCCTGATGGCCGTGGGTTCTGACCTGTGTGCAAAATTTCAAAAGCTTTTGAGCACGTTAAGAGTCCCAAAATCCCCTGAAACCTTGAAATGCATTAAAATCAATAGACAAATCCCTCACACACAGAGACGGAAAGAGAGGGAGAGAAAATTCTCAGAAACATCCACATTCAAACTAAAATATCTGACTCCCTCTTGGTCTGAGCTAATGACAGTAAATTAGAAAGTTGTCCGGCTTGATCTGAACAATATGCGTACCGAGTTTTATGATTGTAGGTAAAACTATAGAACTAACACCCCCACTTTTGTCAAAAGGTGGCGCTACTGAGCCCCTGCACCACGCCCGTTTCTGAAACTTTGCACATGTCTACTGGCTAATAAATGTGATGTGTCTGTCGAGTTTCATGTTATTTCAAGTATGTTAAGAGTCTCAAAAGCATCAACAAAGAATATTAAAGTTTGATGCGTTGCCACGGCAACAGTATCTAATATATCAATAATCCTTTCACAGGTCTACATCTGCCGTGTATTTACATTATACAGATGAAGTTTGAAGCAAATCGGGTTAAAATAAGAGGGTGATTTCAAAGCATTTTGAAAGTGACACACTTCCTGCTGCCAGTTGGTGGCGCTATAACTTTGACTCACAATAGTCACATCCATGTGATCGGCCTCTTAAAGCGAACACACTGGTGAAGTTTCGTTAAGATCAGCTAATGTATGCTGAAGTTATAACACACTTCCTGTTTCACGTTTCTCGCCATAAATTCGTTTCCTCGCCACGGCCAAACCGTTCGAGATATCAAAAATCCCCTGGCAATTTTTCATCCTCAATGTCTTGACTTCATGCTGACCGAGTTTCGTGGCATTTCTTTGAATTCTCTAGGAGAAGTACTTTAAATTCCATTGCATGCGTTTAACAAACAACCCTAAATAGCCGACTTCCTGTTGGGATGGGGTAAAAAGTAAGAGCATGAAGTATATATGAACCGATGAGATCTATATGTGTACCGAGTTTCATATTATTACATGCAAGTGTGTTTGATTTATGGACCAAGTTTTCGGACCCCGTTCCAGGGGGCGCTGTCGAGCCCCCCTGCCACGCCCGGGTACCATCTTCAGCCCGGCCCTGATGGCCGCGGGTTCTGACCTGTGTGCAAAGTTTCAAGAGTTTTCGAGCACGTTAAGGGCCCCAAAAGTGCCCGAATAGTCGTAAGAAAAATATAGAAAATGAGTTTCCAAACAACCCATAATAACCGACTTCCTGTTGGGCTGACGTAAAACTTAGAGCACGAAAGTTGTTTGGCCCGATGAGATCTATAAGTGTACCGAGTTTCAGATTATTACATGCAAGCGTGTTTGATATATGGACAAGTGTTCAAACCCCGTTCTAGGGGGCGCTGTCGAGCCCCCCTGCCACGCCCGGGTACCAGCTTCAGCCCGGCCCTGATGGCCGCGGGTTCTGACCCGTGTGCAAAGTTTCAAGAGTTTTTGAGCACGTTAAGGCCCCCAAAAGTGCCCAAAAGGTAGTAAAATAATAATAATAATAATAATAATAATAATAAAATATAGCTGCGAGCAGCGATTACGGGCCCAAGCCGGTGGCACCGCAACCCCGGTGCCTTTAATTACCTAAAGGCACCGGAGTGGCGGTGCCGCCGGCTTTGGCCCTTCATCGCTGCTCGCAGCTATATTTATATATATATATATATATATATATATATATATATATATATATATATAAACAAGCCGGTGGCACCGCCACCCCGGTGCCTTTAGGGTTACTGTGCGTGACGGGCAATAACGTAACCCCGCTTTGACCTTTGAGAAGATGTGTGCTGTAGAGCTTGCATCAGTGTGGGCTCTGCAAAAGTGTGCATTGAGGGCACATATCAACCACAAAGTATGCGTGAGCAACCTTCTGAAACCTAAAATGAAAAATGAGACACCCTACGGTCTCATGGACTTAATGGACACATGAAATAAGTACACAAGTTTGAAAGTTATATGAAGTGTGCCAAGACAGAATATTTGCCTGATCTGATTAGAAAAATAGTTTTTGTGTGTGTGTGTGTGTGTGTGTGAGGCGTGATTGAACAATGTAGACATAAAAACATACTCCGTCCTTTTGTTCATACAGGACATTATTCAAACTACAAAGTGTTTACTTATATTTGTGTACAATCGCAATAAAACACAACATTGTGCTTTTGTCAAACTGTAAACTACAACTGTCACCCAACCAAAATCTCTTACACACACACACACACACACACATAGTTTAAAAGCAAAAAAATCTTTTGGACATTCATCATATTGCATTGGTTTTCATTTCTTGTTCTCGAACAGAGCCCTAATCTGTTTATTTTTTCAGTTACACATTCTACATTGATTAAAAAAGAAAAATCAAATGTGTTTTTATTTTATACATAAATAAATAATCTAGCATTCAGATGAGAGTAAAGTTAGTGTTAGTTCAAATTTTAAGGAAAACAAAAATATGATCTGAAATATCGCACATTCATTTAAAATTCATTCAGGTTCAATTACCAAACATACAAATCTCAATGTAATTTAAAGCAAACAATACATTTAAAATATATGGGTTGTATGCAATTTTTTTATATATAAAAAGATATATATCCAAAAATACAAAGCCTAAACTTTAACAAGGGTTAAACAATCACTGTAACAGACACAATCACACACACACACACACGTCAAATCACTTACATTTTAGATGCAATATTGACTTTTTTTCTGTTTCAGCAGCGAAAATAGTTCAACAAAGATCACAGCAGAACCATCGAGCATCTCACAGCAACGCGTTCTCATTACTGAATGATTCAGCATTTTGAACAAATCGGTTGACTCAAAGATTCAACGACCAATCCATAATCTGTCTCATTCATGAATGACTCAGCCGTTCGAACGAATCGTTTGAACGAATGAATCAATGACTCGCTCATTAAGACGGTCGCCTGGCGACACCTAATGACGGTTTAGTGATATGTTTAAAAGTATCATTCTTTCCAACGATTGTTAATTAACTCATATTTGAAACATAAGCTATATATATATATATATATATATATATATATATATATATATATATATATATATATATACACACATATATATACACAAAAATAAAATAAACACATTTGAAGCGTGTTTGCTTACTAAATTGTGAGCTGAACGAAAGTTGCAGCAAATATCAGCAACAGGAGTCAAATTTCATTAATCACGAGAGTGAAGAGCTGACTGAAAAGATGATGACGGAATAGGCTATTTTATGTAAAAGCGCCTATTTAAGCGAATCTATCATTATACTCTTTTGTTGTTGTGTTTTCCGTGAAAAATAATAGACTATTGAACTCACAATTCAAGCACGCGCTCTGCACGCGCCACCATTATCAATGTCCGTGTGGACGTCCGCGATCGAACAGTGGAAACATTGGCTACTCCGTCATTTTATTCAAGAAGATCATTCAAACTGCAAAGTGTTTACTTATTTTTGGATACTCGCAATCAAACACAACATTGTGATTTTGTAAAATACATTCAAGAAATCCGCCCCCGAAATGGGGCTTCTTTTAAAATGAAACAAAAATGCTCACAGCTGCACGTCTTGTGGAGACGTCCGTTACTTTCGCTTTCAAGTTAGCGATTTTAAAGCCCCCAGCGGAGTCACGGTGGGAAAATATTCCCATAGTAGCATCAATTGGCCTACCTGATTTTGAACACAAGAGGGCAGTAAAGCACTATGAATGATTTTTATTTTTTTTATTTTTTTGGCTAAACAACCATTCTGGCTGTTTTTAAACTTAAACATAAATCTTAAATTGAAAAAAAGGAATACAATGGGTTTACTTCTAATATTAGTATAATTTTATAGAAAAATAAATGGTGTATAATTACATTTTAGAAAGATATGAGACATTTCCTGATTCTTTTTTTGACATAATCCCTCGCCATAGCAAAACCGTTTGAGATATTCAATATCCGTTCACAATTTAGCATCTTTAATGTATTTTCATCAAGTTGAAAAAGTTTTGTAACTGTAGATGAAACTAACCCCCCCCCCACACACACTTTTGTCACAAAAGGTGGCGCTACTGAGCCCCTGCACCACGCCCGTTTCTGAAACTTTGCACATGTCTACTGGCTAATAAATGTGATCTGTCTGTCAAGTTTCATGCAATTTTAAGCAATTTCAGGCATGCTAAGAGTCTCAAAAGCATCCAAAAAGAATATTAAAGTTTGATGCGTTGCCATGGCAACAGTATCTAAGATATCAATAATCCTTTCACAGGTCTACATCTGCCGTGTATTTACATTATACACATCAAGTTTGAAGCAAATCGGGTAAAAATAAGAGGGTGATTTCAAAGTATTTTGAAAGTGACACACTTCCTGCTGCCAGTTGGTGGCGCTATAACTTTGACTCACAATAGTCACATCCATGTGATCGGCCTCTCACAGCGAACACACTGTTGAAGTTTCATCAAGATCAGTTAATGTATGCAGAAGTTATAACACACTTCCTGTTTCCATTATTCGCCATAAATTCGTTTCCTCGTCACGGCCAAACCGTTCGAGATATCAAAAATCCCCTGGCAATTTTTCATCCTCAATGTCTTGACATCATGCTGACCGAGTTTCGTTGCGATTGGTTGAATTCTCTAGGAGGAGTATATCGAATTCCAGGGGCATACGCTTCCAAACAAACCATAATAGCCGACTTCCTGTTGGGCTGGGGTAAAAAGTAAAAGTACAAAGGATATATAAACCGATGAGATCTATATGTGTACCGAGTTTCATATTATTACATGCAAGCGTGTTTGATTTATGGACCAAGTTTTCGGACCTCGTTCCAGGGGGCGCTGTCGAGCCTCCCTGCCACGCCCGGGTACCAGCTTCAGCCCGGCCCTGATGGCCGCGGGTTCTGACCCGTGTGCAAAGTTTCAAGAGTTTTCGTGCACGTTAAGGGCCCCCAAAGTGCGCTGAGAGTCTCAAAAGTATCCAAAAAGAATATTAAAGTTTGATGCGTTGTCACGGCAACAGCATCTAAGATATCAACAATCCTTTCACAGGTCTAAATCTGGCGTGTGTCTACATTATACACATCAAGTTTGAAGCAAATCGGGTAAAGCCTGTTTGATTTATGGACCAAGTTTTCGGACCCCATTCCAGGGGGCGCTGTCGAGCCCCCCTGCCACGCCCGGGTACCAGCTTCAGCCCGGCCCTGATGGCCGCGGTTTCTGACCCGTGTGCAAAGTTTCAAGAGTTTTTGAGCACGTTAAGGGCCCCAAAAGTGCGCTAAGAATCTCAAAAGTATCCAAAAAGAATATTAAAGTTTGATGCGTTGTCACGGCAACAGCATCTAAGATATCAACAATCCTTTCACAGGTCTACATCTGGCTTGTGTCTACATTATACACATCAAGTTTGAAGCAAATAGGGTAAAGCGTGTTGGATATATGGACCAAATTGTCTGACCCGTTCAAGGGGGCGCTGTCGAGCCCCCCTGCCACGCCCGGGTACCAGCTTCAGCCTGGCCCTGATGGCCGCGGGTTTTGTCCCGTGTGCAAAGTTTCAAGAGTTTTCGAGCACGTTAAGAACCCCAAAAGTGCCCGAAAGCATAAAAAAGCATGAAAAAGCTTAAAAAAAGGAATATTAATGTTTGATGCATTGCCATGGCAACAGTATCTAAGATATCAATAATCCTTTCACAGGTCTACATCTGGCGTGTGTCTACATTATGCACATGAAGTTTGAAGCAAATCGGGTAAAAATAAGAGGGTGATTTAAAAGCATTTTGAAAGTGACACACTTCCTGCTTCCAGTTGGTGGCGCTATAACTTTGACTCACAATAGTCACATCCATGTGATCGGGCTCTTACAACGAACACACTGCTGAAGTTTCATCAAGATTAGTTAATGTATGCAGTAGTTATAACACACTTCCTGTTTCACGTTTCTCGCCATAATTTCGTTTACTCGCCACGGCCAAACCGTTCGAGATATCAAAAATCCCCTGGCAATTTTTCATCCTCAGTGTCTTGACTTCATGCTGACCGAGTTTCGTGCCGTGTGTTTGAATTCTCTAGGAGGAGTATTTCACATTCCATTGCATGTGTTTTCCAAACAACCCTTAATAGCCGACTTCCTGTTGGGCTGGGGTAAAAAGTAAGAGCATGAAGTATATATGAACCGATGAGATCTATATGTGTACTGAGTTTCATATTATTACATGCAAGCGTGTTTGATTTATGGACCAAGTGTTCAAACCCCGTTCCAGGGGGCGCTGTCGAGCCCCCCTGCCACGCCCGGGTACCAGCTTCAGCCCGGCCCTGATGGCCGCGGGTTCTGAGATGTGTGCAAAGTTTCAAGAGTTTTCGAGCACGTTAAGGCCCCCAAAAGTGCCCAAAAGGTAGTAAAATAATAATAATAATAATAAATAAATATAGCTGCGAGCAGCGATTACGGGCCCAAGCTGGTGGCACCGCAACACCGGTGCCTTTAGTTACCTAAAGGCACCGGAGTGGCGGTGCCACCGGCTTTGGCCCTTCATCGCTGCTCGCAGCTATATATATATATATATATATATATATATATATATATATATATAAACAAGCCGGTGGCACCGCCACCCTGGTGCCTTTAGGGTTACTGTGCATGACGGGCAATAACTTAACCCCGCTTTGACTGTTGAGAAGATGTGTACTGTAGAGCTTGCATTGGTGTGGGCTCTGCAAAAGTGTGCATTGAGGGCACATATCATATGCGTGAGGAACCTGCTGAAACCTAAAATGAAAAATGAGACACCCTATGGTCTCATGGACTCAATGGACACATGAAATAAGTAAGTTATGAAAGTTAAATCAATTGTGCCAAGACAGAATATTACTTGCCTGATCTGATTAGAAAAAAAGTTTGTGTGTGTGTGTGTGTGTGTGTGTGTGTGTGTGTGTGTGTGTGTGTGTGTGTGTGTGTGAAACGTGATTGAACAATGTAGACATAAAAACATACTCCGTCCTTTTGTTCATACAGGACATTATTCAAACTGTAAAGTGTTTACTTATATTTGTGAACAATCGCAATAAAACACAACATTGTGCTTTTGTCAAACTGTAAACTACAACTGTCACCCAACCAAAATCTCTTTTTTATTTTATACAGAAATAAATAATCTATCATTCAGATGAGAATAAAGTCAGTGTTAGTTCAAACTTTAAGGAAAACTCTGAAATATAGCACATTCATTTAAAATTCATTCAGGTTCAATTACCAAACATACAAATCTTAATGTAATTTAAAGCAAACAATACATTTAAAATATATGGGTTGTATGCCTATTTTTTTTATATAAAAAGATATATATCCAAAAAGACAAGGCCTACACTTTAACAAGGGTTAAACAATCACTGTAACAGACACAATCACACACACACACACACACACACACACGTCAAATCACTTACATTTTAGATGCAATATTGACTTTTTTCTGTTTCAGCAGTGAACATAGTTAAACAAAGATCACAGCAGAACCATCGAGCATCTCACAGCAACGTGTTTTCTCATTACTGAATGATTCAGCATTTTGAACGAATCGGTTGACTCAAAGATTCAATGACCTATCCATAATCTGTCTCATTCATGAATGACTCAGCCGTTCGAACGAATCGTTCGAACAAATGAATCAATGACTCGCTCATTAAGACGGTCGCCTGGCGACACCTAATGACGGTTTAGTGATATGTTTAAAAGTATCATTCTTTCAAACGATTGTTAATTAACTCATATTTGAAACATAAGCTATATAAAAGATGATGACGGAATAGGCTATTTTATGTAAAAGCGCCTATTTAAGCGAATCTGTCATTGTACTCTTTTGTTGTTGTGTTTTCCGTGAAAAATAATAGACTATTGAATTCACAATTCAAGCAATTGGCCCCCGATATTGCACTAATTTTAAAGTGACACTAAAAAGTATGCGGCTGCAGTGGCATTCATTACGGTGCACGTCCATGGCGACGAGCGAGCAAAACAGAGCGAACGTTTTTTCATTTCTACTTCCATAGAAATTCATTCGAGCGCACTGCGAGCGCCACCACTATAAATGTCCTTACTTTACTTTCACTTTTAACTTAGCGATATAAAAGCCCCCAGCGGTGTTACACGTCAAATAACCGGTGAGAAATAATTCTCGGAGTCACATAGCAGCTACCTATATTTAAATACAACAGGCCTACCTGATTTTGAACACAAGAGGGCAGTATAGCCCTATGTATTATTTGATATATTTATTTTTTAACTGAATAGTGCATCCTGGCTGTTTTTAAACTTGTACATTATTCTTAAATTGAAAACAAGAATAAAATGGGTTTAGTTCTGATATTTGTATAATTTTATCTAGAAATAAATGGTGTATAATTACATTTTTAGAAGATATGAGGCTTTTAGTGTTTTTTTTTTTTTACATGACTTTAATCCCTCGCCATAGCAAAACAATTAGAGATATTCAATAGATATTCACAATTATGCTTCTTTAATGTATTTTCATCATGTTGAAAAAGTTTGGTGGGAATAAAATAAACCACTTAAGAGGAGTGGGTAAAAAATCAGAGGCTGATTTTGCCAAAAATCCACATTAAGACCAAAATAGCCGACTTCCTGTTGGGCTGGCTTAAAGTTGTTTGGCCCGATGAGATCTATATGAATACCGAGTTTCATAATATTACATGCAAGTGTGTTTGATTTATGGACCAAATTTTCTGACAAAGTTTATGGACCAAGTTAATTTAATTAATAAACTAATTATATAAAACTATTTTCAGTGCACTACAATTCAACTGGTTGGTTATATGCCTTTACTTATTAATACAACTTATTTAAAAAATACAAGGAGTAAGACATTTATTTTCTTTTTTAATGCAGGCCAAACCACACAGCAGTCAAATGGTTAATCTAGCCCCCCTCCCCCTCCCCACACTCACAGACACACACACACACACACAGAGACGTAGGCTCAGAGAGAGAGAGACATAAAATGACAATTTTCAAACCAAAATATCTGACTTCCTGTTGGTTGGAGCTATTGAGTGTAAATTAGAAAGTTGTCTGGCTCGAGGAGAACAATACACATACCGATTTTTATTACTGTAGATAAAAATAATCCCCCCACTTTTGACAAAAGGTGGCGCTACTGAGCCCCTCACCACGCCCGTTTCTGAAACTTTGCACATATCTACTGGCTAATAAATGTGATGTGTCTGTCGGGTTTTATGCAATTTCAAGTATGCTAAGAGTCTCAAAAGCATAAAAAAAGAATATTAAAGTTTGATGCGTTGCCACGACAACAGTATCTAAGATATCAAGAATCCATTCACAGGTCTACATCTGCCGTGTGTTTACATTATACACATAAAGTTTGAAGAAAATCGGGTAAAAATAAGAGGGTGATTTCAAAGCATTTAGAAAGTGACACACTTCCTGCTGCCAGTTGGTGGCGCTATAACTTTGACTCACAATAGTCACATCCATGTGATCGGACTCTTACAGCGAACACACTGCTGAAGTTTCATCAAGATCAGTTAATGTATGCAGAAGTTATAACACACTTCCTGTTTCCTTTATTCGCCATAAATTCGTTTCCTCGCCACAGCCAAACCGTTCGAGATATCAAAAATCCCCTGGCAACTTTTCATCCTCAATGTCTTGACTTCATGCTGACCGAGTTTCGTGGCGATTGGTTGAATTCTCTAGGAGGAGTATATCGAATTCCAGGGGCATACGCTTCCAAACAAACCATAATAGCCGACTTCCTGTTGGGCTGGGGTAAAAAGTAAAAGTACAAAGGATATATGAATCGATGAGATCTATATGTGTACCGAGTTTCATATTATTACATTCAAGCGTGTTTGATTTATGGACCAAGTTTTCGGACCCCGTTCCAGGGGGCACTGTCGAGCCCCCCTGCCACGCCCGGGTACCAGCTTCAGCCCGGCCCTGATGGCCACGGGTTCTGACCCGTGTGCAAAGTTTCAAGAGTTTTTGAGCACGTTAAGGGCCCCCAAAGTGCGCTGAGAGTCTCAAAAGTATCCAAAAAGAATATTAAAGTTTGATGCGTTGTCACGGCAACAGCATCTAAGATATCAACAATCCTTTCACAGGTCTAAATCTGGCGTGTGTCTACATTATACACATCAAGTTTGAAGCAAATCGGGTAAAGCCTGTTTGATTTATGGACCAAGTTTTCGGACCCCATTCCAGGGGGCGCTGTCGAGCCCCCCTGCCACGCCCGGGTACCAGCTTCAGCCCGGCCCTGATGGCCGCGGTTTCTGACCCGTGTGCAAAGTTTCAAGAGTTTTTGAGCACGTTAAGGGCCCCAAAAGTGCGCTAAGAATCTCAAAAGTATCCAAAAAGAATATTAAAGTTTGATGCGTTGTCACGGCAACAGCATCTAAGATATCAACAATCCTTTCACAGGTCTACATCTGGCTTGTGTCTACATTATACACATCAAGTTTGAAGCAAATAGGGTAAAGCGTGTTGGATATATGGACCAAATTGTCTGACCCGTTCAAGGGGGCGCTGTCGAGCCCCCCTGCCACGCCCGGGTACCAGCTTCAGCCTGGCCCTGATGGCCGCGGGTTTTGTCCCGTGTGCAAAGTTTCAAGAGTTTTCGAGCACGTTAAGAACCCCAAAAGTGCCCGAAAGCATAAAAAAGCATGAAAAAGCTTAAAAAAAGGAATATTAATGTTTGATGCATTGCCATGGCAACAGTATCTAAGATATCAATAATCCTTTCACAGGTCTACATCTGGCGTGTGTCTACATTATGCACATGAAGTTTGAAGCAAATCGGGTAAAAATAAGAGGGTGATTTAAAAGCATTTTGAAAGTGACACACTTCCTGCTTCCAGTTGGTGGCGCTATAACTTTGACTCACAATAGTCACATCCATGTGATCGGGCTCTTACAACGAACACACTGCTGAAGTTTCATCAAGATTAGTTAATGTATGCAGTAGTTATAACACACTTCCTGTTTCACGTTTCTCGCCATAATTTCGTTTACTCGCCACGGCCAAACCGTTCGAGATATCAAAAATCCCCTGGCAATTTTTCATCCTCAGTGTCTTGACTTCATGCTGACCGAGTTTCGTGCCGTGTGTTTGAATTCTCTAGGAGGAGTATTTCACATTCCATTGCATGTGTTTTCCAAACAACCCTTAATAGCCGACTTCCTGTTGGGCTGGGGTAAAAAGTAAGAGCATGAAGTATATATGAACCGATGAGATCTATATGTGTACTGAGTTTCATATTATTACATGCAAGCGTGTTTGATTTATGGACCAAGTGTTCAAACCCCGTTCCAGGGGGCGCTGTCGAGCCCCCCTGCCACGCCCGGGTACCAGCTTCAGCCCGGCCCTGATGGCCGCGGGTTCTGAGATGTGTGCAAAGTTTCAAGAGTTTTCGAGCACGTTAAGGCCCCCAAAAGTGCCCAAAAGGTAGTAAAATAATAATAATAATAAATAAATATAGCTGCGAGCAGCGATTACGGGCCCAAGCCGGTGGCACCGCAACCCCGGTGCCTTTAGTTACCTAAAGGCACCGGAGTGGCGGTGCCGCCGGCTTTGGCCCTTCATCGCTGCTCGCAGCTATATTCATATATATATATATATATATATATATATATATATATATATATATATATAAACAAGCCGGTGGCACCGCCACCCCGGTGCCTTTATATATATATATATATATATATATGTCTACATTGTTCAATCACGCCTCACACACACACACACACTTTTGCAGAGCCCACACCAATGCAAGCTCTATAGCACACATCTTCTCAAAGGTCAAAGCGGAGTTACGATATTGCCCGTCATGCACAGTAACCGTAAAGGCACCGGGGTGGCGGTGCCACCGGCTTGTTTATATATATATATATATCGTATTATTCTAACTTGTAAAAAACTATTAACTTTTGTTAATATTCAACCATTTCACAACTAACTTTTTTCCATAGATCAAACACAACATAATTATATGGTGGACTGAAACAAAAATTATTAATTAAATAAAATTATTGTTTTCCTCTGAAATAGCAAAAGCATCACACACTAGCTGTACCTGCTCTAAATAAAAAAGAGTAATTCAATAAAAATACAAAATCGAACTAAATAAAATAAATTATTACAAAAACAAAATCAAACCAAAGAAAATATATCTTCGAAAAAAAAAAGCGAGTGTCATGAGGAAAGGCGCCTCAGGAATCGTCAGGATTAACTCCATGTGTAAGGAATTTTGATTGATTTTATTTGTCACTTGAAAATTATTGTTAAATGTGTGCCTGCATAACTTTAATAAGATTTATTTTCTTTGATTTGATTTTGTTTTATATAATTTATTTATTTCGATTTTGTATTTTTATTTAAATACTATTATTTATTTAGAGCAGGTACAGCTAAGTGTGCGATGCTTTTGCTATTTCAGAGGGAAAAAAACACATTTTATTTCAAAAAGGCTTTTCAATTAAATAAAATGTTCAAGCTTTGTTTTCGTTTTATTATTTTGTTTGTTTTAAGCTTTGTTTAATTTATATTGTTAATCATCTGACACAAAACAAATGCATAAAGTATCATTTTAACTTTTAAAAAACTATTAACATTTGTTAATAGTACATTGCCTGTCTTTTGTTAATAGGACAAAACATAGTTATTATATTTTATAATATTTTATAAATATATAAAATAAACATTTGTAATGAAATCGTTCAAAAAAATGATATTAGCATTGTTTTAAACTTTGAAACAGAAGTAGCGCAATGCCTGGCCACTCCCGCGCCGCCTCCTTTTCACAATCCGAGGGAACCATCTCCGGAATATTAACCTCACTCCTAGAAGTCCAATTCTCATTATTCATGCCTCTTACCTGGGATTGATTGCACACACACACACACACACACACACACACACGCACACACGCACTCACACGCACACACACACACACACACACACACACGTGTCAAGTCACTTACATTTTAGATGCAATATTGACTGTTCTTCTGTTTCAGCAGCGAAAATAGTTAAACAAAGATCACAGCAGAACCATTGCATCTCACAGCAACGTGTTTTCTCATTACTGAATGATTCAGCATTTTGAACAAATTGGTTGACTCAAAGATTCAATGACCAATCCATAAACATCTGTCTCATTCATGAATGACTCAGTCGTTCAAACGAATCGTTTGAACGAATGAATCAATGACCCGCTCATTAAGACGGTCGCCTGGCGACACCTAGTGACGGTTTAGTGTTATTTGATTATACACTCAAAATATTCCACAACAAATCCTTTAAATTTAATGATATTCAGAACAGAACACAAATAAAAAAATAACTATAATAAAGCCAAAACGAAATAATTTAAAACAAAAGTAAAAGTAAGTGGTGTTAGGCTCACGTAAATCTCTCTTTAGAATCTAAATGTTGCAACATTTGCGATGTATTTGGATGCTAAACTATTCTTTATTACAGGCTTTGTACTTCACTCACGTTCCAATATCGACGGAAAAAATCATCCTCTTCACTTGTGCAAAAATGTGCTTGGAAAAATCACAGTGGAGCGGTGCTTACTGTGAATGATACAAATTGTACTACTGACTATTTCAACATAGCAGTGTAATTTGTATATGTTAGGTTGAATGTTTTATTATTGTGTGTGTGTGTGTGTGTGTTTGTGTGTGTGTGTGTGTGTGTGTGTGTGTGTGTGTGTGTGTGTGTGTGTGTGTGTGTGTGTGTGTGTGTGTCAGTGTGTGTGTGGGGGTCTGGGTGGCTCAGCGCGATTGAACAGTGAAACATACTCCGTCATTTTCTTCATACAGGACATCATTCAAACGTCAAAGTGTTTACTTATATTTGTGTACACTCGCAATTAAACACAACATTGTGTTTTTGTTAAATAAATTAAAGTAATACGTCCCCCGAAATGGCGCTAATTTTAAAATGAAACTAAAATGCTCACGGCTGCACGGGCATTCATAACTCTGCGCGCCCACGGTGAGGGACGAGCAGAACAGAACGAACGTTGTTTAGTTCATTCCTACTTCCATAGGAATTAATTGAAAAAGCTCACTCTACTCTGCACCATTATTAATGAATTGTGCAGACGTCCTTATTTTACTTTCGCTTTTTACCTGATTTTGAACACAAGAGGGCAGTATAACACTATGTATGATTTGTAAAAAAATTTTTTTTGACTAAACAACCATTCTGGCTGTTTTTAAACTTAAACATTATTCTCTAATTGCTCTCACCATGCCCGTTTCTGAAACTCTGCACATGTCTACTGTCTAATAAATGTGATGTGTCTGTCGGGTTTCATGCAATTTCAAGTATGTTAAGAGTCTCAAAAGCATCAACAAAGAATAATAAAGTTTGATGCGTTGCCACGGCAACAGTATCTAAGATATCAATAATCCTTTCTCAGGTCTACATCTGCCGTGTGTCTACATTATACACATAAAGTTTGAAGCAAATTGGGTAAAAATAAGAGGGTGATTTCAAAGCCTTTAGGAAGTGACACACTTCCTGCTGCCAGTTGGTGGCGCTATAACTTTGACTCACAATAGTCACATCCATGTGATCGGACTCTTACAGCGAACACACTGCTGAAGTTTCATCAAGATCAGTTAATGTATGCAGAAGTTATAACACACTTCCTGTTTCCTTTATTCGCCATAAATTCGTTTCCTCGCCACAGCCAAACCGTTCGAGATATCAAAAATCCCCTGGCAACTTTTCATCCTCAATGTCTTGACTTCATGCTGACCGAGTTTCGTGGCGATTGGTTGAATTCTCTAGGAGGAGTATATCGAATTCCAGGGGCATACGCTTCCAAACAAACCATAATAGCCGACTTCCTGTTGGGCTGGGGTAAAAAGTAAAAGTACAAAGGATATATGAATCGATGAGATCTATATGTGTACCGAGTTTCATATTATTACATTCAAGCGTGTTTGATTTATGGACCAAGTTTTCGGACCCCGTTCCAGGGGGCACTGTCGAGCCCCCCTGCCACGCCCGGGTACCAGCTTCAGCCCGGCCCTGATGGCCACGGGTTCTGACCCGTGTGCAAAGTTTCAAGAGTTTTTGAGCACGTTAAGGGCCCCCAAAGTGCGCTGAGAGTCTCAAAAGTATCCAAAAAGAATATTAAAGTTTGATGCGTTGTCACGGCAACAGCATCTAAGATATCAACAATCCTTTCACAGGTCTAAATCTGGCGTGTGTCTACATTATACACATCAAGTTTGAAGCAAATCGGGTAAAGCCTGTTTGATTTATGGACCAAGTTTTCGGACCCCATTCCAGGGGGCGCTGTCGAGCCCCCCTGCCACGCCCGGGTACCAGCTTCAGCCCGGCCCTGATGGCCGCGGTTTCTGACCCGTGTGCAAAGTTTCAAGAGTTTTTGAGCACGTTAAGGGCCCCAAAAGTGCGCTAAGAATCTCAAAAGTATCCAAAAAGAATATTAAAGTTTGATGCGTTGTCACGGCAACAGCATCTAAGATATCAACAATCCTTTCACAGGTCTACATCTGGCTTGTGTCTACATTATACACATCAAGTTTGAAGCAAATAGGGTAAAGCGTGTTGGATATATGGACCAAATTGTCTGACCCGTTCAAGGGGGCGCTGTCGAGCCCCCCTGCCACGCCCGGGTACCAGCTTCAGCCTGGCCCTGATGGCCGCGGGTTTTGTCCCGTGTGCAAAGTTTCAAGAGTTTTCGAGCACGTTAAGAACCCCAAAAGTGCCCGAAAGCATAAAAAAGCATGAAAAAGCTTAAAAAAAGGAATATTAATGTTTCATGCATTGCCATGGCAACAGTATCTAAGATATCAATAATCCTTTCACAGGTCTACATCTGGCGTGTGTCTACATTATGCACATGAAGTTTGAAGCAAATCGGGTAAAAATAAGAGGGTGATTTAAAAGCATTTTGAAAGTGACACACTTCCTGCTTCCAGTTGGTGGCGCTATAACTTTGACTCACAATAGTCACATCCATGTGATCGGGCTCTTACAACGAACACACTGCTGAAGTTTCATCAAGATTAGTTAATGTATGCAGTAGTTATAACACACTTCCTGTTTCACGTTTCTCGCCATAATTTCGTTTACTCGCCACGGCCAAACCGTTCGAGATATCAAAAATCCCCTGGCAATTTTTCATCCTCAGTGTCTTGACTTCATGCTGACCGAGTTTCGTGCCGTGTGTTTGAATTCTCTAGGAGGAGTATTTCACATTCCATTGCATGTGTTTTCCAAACAACCCTTAATAGCCGACTTCCTGTTGGGCTGGGGTAAAAAGTAAGAGCATGAAGTATATATGAACCGATGAGATCTATATGTGTACTGAGTGTCATATTATTACATGCAAGCGTGTTTGATTTATGGACCAAGTGTTCAAACCCCGTTCCAGGGGGCGCTGTCGAGCCCCCCTGCCACGCCCGGGTACCAGCTTCAGCCCGGCCCTGATGGCCGCGGGTTCTGAGATGTGTGCAAAGTTTCAAGAGTTTTCGAGCACGTTAAGGCCCCCAAAAGTGCCCAAAAGGTAGTAAAATAATAATAATAATAATAAATAATAATCCTAAGGAAAACAATAGGGCCTTCGCCTTTTCAAGGCTTGGGCCCTAATAATCCTAAGGAAAACAATAGGGCCTTCGCCTTTTCAAGGCTTGGGCCCTAATAATAATCCTTAGGAAAACAATAGGGCCTTCGCCTTTTCAAGGCTTGGGCCCTAATAATCCTTAGGAAAACAATAGGGCCTTTGCCTTTTCAAGGCTTGGGCCCTAATAATAATCCTAAGGAAAACAATAGGGCCTTCGCCTTTTCAAGGCTTGGGCCCTAATTAAAGCTGCAAGCAGCGATGAAAGGGCCCTCGCACCCGTTCCACCGCCACCTGGTGGCTTTAGGAAGACAGAGCACGGTAGGCAATGTGCATTTATGTAGGTAAATATAGGAGGAGTATGTCAATGTCCGTTACAAAAATGTCCTTTATTATGGGGATTATACAATGTGTTTTCACTCAGATAAGTGTTGCTAGCATGTTTTAGCATGTTTCTAGCATGCTTGGAACTCAATGGTATATCTAAATTTGTTGCGAGTACTGCATCACATTGTGAAACATGTCACTTCCTGATGACAGTAGGTAGCGCTATTACTTTAAGTAAAAACTGTCATGTGTTTAGGGCAGGCCTTTTATCAAACATGTGAAGTTTGGGGCAGATTGGACATTGCCTTCTTGAGTAACAAAAACTTCCTTTTTCATTGCATTAGCATGCTTTAGCACTTAGCTAAGAATCGCTAGCATGTTTTAACATGTTTCTAACATGTTTATAAGTCAATGGCATATTTACTATGTTGCTAGTGCATCACAGTGTTAAACATGTCACTTCCTGTTGCCAGTAGGTGGCGCTATTACTATAACTGAAAATTGTCGTGTAGATTTGTTTAGGGCAGGACTCTTATCAGACGTGTTAAATTTGGGGCAGATTGGACATTGCCTTCTTCAGTAACAACAACTTCCTGTTTGATTGCATTAGCATGCTTTATCACTTAGCTAAGAATTGCTAGCATGTTTTAACATGTTTCTAACATGTGTATAACTCAATGGCATATTCACTATGTTGCTAGTACTGCATCACACTGTTAAACGTCACTTCCTGTTGCCAGTAGGTGGCGCTATTGCTATAACTGAAAATTGTCACGTAGATGTTTTCAGGCCATGACTCTTATCAAATGTGTGAAGTTTGGGGCAGATTTGACATTCCATGCCTGAGTTACAGCAAATTCCTATTTAATTGCAGTACTAATAACATAATTTAACATTTAGCTAAGTGTTTGCTAGCATGTTTTAGCATGTTTCTAGTATGTTGCTAGCATGTTTAGCACTTGCTGGCACTTTTTTATATATTATTAGGAGTCCACAACAGTGTTAAAAATGTCACTCCCTGTTGCCAGCAGGTGGTGCTATGACTGTAACTGAATTTGAGCATGGACATGTGTTCAGGACAGAACTCTTATCAAACGTGTGAAGGTTGGGGCAGATTGGACATTGTTTGCCTGAGTTACAGCAACTTCCTGTTTTATGGCGAAACATTGAAATTTGTCAGGCTGCCGAGGACACGCCCTTCGACGAAAACTCAAGATCTTCGCAATTTATTGTTGCAAAGGCCTTAAGATTAGACTCACCAAATTTGAAGATGATCAGATTAAAACTGTAGGACGAGTTTGTTGAAGTACGAGGCCGGAATATGGCAAAAACTGCACAAAAATCTGAGAGGAAGTTCAAAATGGCTGACTTCCTGTTGTGTTTAGGGCTGCGCTCCAAGAGACCTTTTTGTAGGCATTGGGCCATTACATGTATGTACCGAATTTCGTACACGTACGTGAAACGTAGCGGGAGGCGCACTCCATTGAACCTTTATAGGTGGCGCTATCGAGCCATTTTGCCCTGCCCAATTCTGAAACGCTTATCAGATGTAAATTTCTGCCAATTTTGACGCGTGTGCAAATTTTCGTGAGTTTTCGTGCATGTTTAGGCCCTCAAAAATGTGCTGCATCACAGTGTAAAACATGTCACTTTCTGTTGACAGTAGGTGGCGCTATTACTATAACTGAAAATTGTCATGTAGATGTGTTCAGGGCAGGACTTTTATCAAAAGTGTGACGTTTGGGGCAGATTGGACATTCCTTGCCTGAGTTGGAACAACTTCCTGTTTCATGGCATTAATAGCATGATTTAACACTTAACTAAGTATTGCTAGCATGCTTTAGCATGTTTCTAACATGTTTAACACTCAATGGCATATTTTACTATGTTGCTAGTACTGCATCACAGTGTAAAAGATGTCACTTCCTGTTGACAGTAGGTGGCGCTATTACTATAACAGAAAATTCTCATGTAGATGTGTTCAGGCCATGACTCTTATCAAACGTGTGAAGTTTGGGGCAGATTGGACATTGCCTTCTTGAGTAACAACAACTTCCTCTTTCATTGCATTAGCATGCTTTAGCACTTAGCTAAGAATTGTTAGCATGTTTTAACATGTTTCTAACATGTTTAACTCTCAATGGCATATTTTACTATGTTGCTAGTACTGCCTCACACTGTTAAACATGTCACTTCCTGTTGCCAGTAGGTGGCGCTATTACTATAACTGAAAATTGCCATGTAGATTTGTTTAGGGCAGGACTCTTACCAGACGTGTGAAGTTTGGGGCAGATTGGACATTGCCTTCTTCAGTAACAACAACTTCCTGTTTCATTGCATTAGCATGCTTTAGCACTTAGCTAAGAATTGCTAGCATGTTTTAACATGTTTCTAACATGTTTATAACTCAATGGCATATTTACTATGTTGCTAGTACTGCATCACACTGTTAAACGTCACTTCCTGTTGCCAGTAGGTGGCGCTATTTCTTTAACTGAAAATTGTCATGTAGATTTTTTCAGGGTAGGACTCTTAACAAACGTGTGAAGTTTGGGACAGATTGGACATTGCCTTCTTGAGTAACAAGAACTTCTTGTTTTATTGCATTAGCATGCTTTAGCACTTAGCTAAGAGTTGCTAGCATTTTTAACATGTTTCTAACATGTTTAACTCTCAATGGCATATTTTACTATGTTGCTAGTACTGCCTCACACTGTTAAACATGTCACTTCCTGTTGCCAGTAGGTGGCGCTATTACTATAACTGAAAATTGCCATGTAGATTTGTTTAGGGCAGGACTCTTACCAGACGTGTGAAGTTTGGGGCAGATTGGACATTGCCTTCTTCAGTAACAACAACTTCCTGTTTCATTGCATTAGCATGCTTTAGCACTTAGCTAAGAATTGCTAGCATGTTTTAACATGTTTCTAACATGTTTATAACTCAATGGCATATTTACTATGTTGCTAGTACTGCATCACACTGTTAAACGTCACTTCCTGTTGCCAGTAGGTGGCGCTATTTCTTTAACTGAAAATTGTCATGTAGATTTTTTCAGGGCAGGACTCTTAACAAACGTGTGAAGTTTGGGACAGATTGGACATTGCCTTCTTGAGTAACAAGAACTTCTTGTTTTATTGCATTAGCATGCTTTAGCACTTAGCTAAGAGTTGCTAGCATTTTTACCATGTTTATAACATGTTTATAACTCAATGGCATATTTAATATGTTGCTAGTATTGCATCACAGTGTTAAACATGAAACTTCCTGTTGCTAGTAGGTGGCGCTATTACTATAACTGAAAATTGTCATGTAGATGTGTTCAGGCCATGACTCTTATCAAACGTGTGAAGTTTGGGGCAGATTTGACATTCCATGCCTGAGTTACAGCAAATTCCTATTTTTATTGCAGTAATAACATAATTTAACATTTAGCTAAGTGTTTGCTAGCATGTTTTAGCATGTTTCTAGTATGTTGCTAGCATGTTTAGCACTTGCTGGCATGTTTTAATATATTATTAGGAGTCCACAACAGTGTTAAAAATGTCACTCCCTGTTGCCAGCAGGTGGTGCTATGACTGTAACTGAATTTGAGCATGGACATGTGTTCAGGACAGAACTCTTATCAAACGTGTGAAGTTTGGGACAGATTGGACATTGCCTTCTTGAGTAACAACAACTTCCTGTTTCATTGCATTAGCATGCTTTAGCACTTAGCTAAGAATTGCTAGCATGTTTTAACATGTTTCTAACATGTTTATAACTCAATGGCATAATTAATATGTTGCTAGTACTGCATCACAGTGTTAAACATGTCACTTCCTGTTGCCAGTAGGTGGCGCTATTACTATAACTGAATATTCTCATGTAGATGTTTTCAGGCCATGACTCTTATCAAACGTGTGAAGTTTGGGGCAGATTTCATATTCCATGCTTGAGTTACTGTCACGGTTCATGGATTCATTGACTCGCCCTCGCTAGGTGTGTGCGTGTTGTGTGAATGGGCGCGGCTCATCAGCACGGCTCGTTATCTCCGCTGATGAGCTGATCAGCGCCAGCTGTTTTGAATGAGAAATTCCTATATATTGTTTGTCATGTTGTCTGGTCTCTGTCAGATGGTTGTTGAGGTTCACGGATTACTCACCGTCCTTTCTCCTTGCCCAGTGTCTGTTCTCCTGTTATTTGGATTTTGCCCTGTTCTGAGGAGCGTCAGCTGGATCCAGTCTGTTTCTGATCTGGTGTTTGCCGCCTCGTTCTGGGAAGCAGCAGCCGTTTCCAGAGACTGTTCCTGATCGGTGGATTCTGCCTTTTCTGAGAGGGTTCTGCTATTTCCTGCCTGGCCGTCTGCCCACGGAGTCCTGTGTTACCGAGCCTGGGTTCTGTTCGCCTGTCTGTCGTCCAATGCACTGTTTGCCACTACCTTGTGTTCAATAAACACCTGTATTCACTCGCGATTGAATCCACGACTGTTCTTTCGGGCCGTGACAGTTACAGCAAATTCCTATTTAATTGCAGTAATATCATGCTTTAGCACTTAGCTAAGTGTTTGCTAGCATGTTTTAACATGTTTCTAGTATGTTGCTAGCATGTTTAACACTTGCCGGCACTTTTTTATATATTATTAGGAGTCCACAACAGTGTTAAACATGCCACTTCTTGTTGCCAGCAGGTGGCGCTATAACTGTAACTGAATTTGAGCATGGACATGTGTTCAGGACAGAACTCTTATCAAACGTGTGAAGTTTGGGGCAGATTAGACATTGTTTGCCTGAGTTACAGCAACTTCCTGTTTCATGGCGAAACATCGAAATATGTCAGGCCGCTGAGGACACGCCCTTCGACGAAAACTCAAGATCTTCGCAATTTAACGTCGCAAAGGCCTTAAGATTACACTCACCAAATTTGAAGATGATCAGATTAAAACTGTAGGAGGAGTTTGTTAAAGTACGAGGCCTGAAAATGGCAAAAACTGCACAAAAATCTGAGAGGAAGTTCAAAATGGCTGACTTCCTGTTGTGTTTAGGGCTATGCTCCAAGAGACTTTTTTGTAGGTATTGGGCCATTACATGTATGTACCGAATTTCGTACACGTACGTGAAACGTAGCGGGAGGCGCACTCCGTTGAACCTTTATAGGTGGCGCTATCGAGCCATTTTGCCCTGCCCAATTCTGAAACGCATATCAGATGTACATTTTCGCCAGTTCTGACGCGGGTGCAAATTTTCGTGAGTTTTCGTGCATGTTTAGGCCCTCAAAAATGCGTTTCATTGCGGAGAATAATAATAAATATATATATATATATATATATATATATAGCTGCGAGCAGCGATTACGGGCCCAAGCCGGTGGCACCGCAACCCCGGTGCCTTTAGTTACCTAAAGGCACCGGAGTGGCGGTGCCGCCGGCTTTGGCCCTTCATCGCTGCTCGCAGCTATATTTATATATATATATATATATATATATATATATATATATATATATATATATATATATATATATATAAACAAGCCGGTGGCACCGCCACCCCGGTGCCTTTAGGGTTACTGTGCGTGACGGGCAATAACGTAACCCCGCTTTGACCTTTGAGAAGATGTGTGCTGTAGAGCTTGCATCAGTGTGGGCTCTGCAAAAGTGTGCATTGAGGGCACATATCAACCACAAAGTATGCGTGAGCAACCTTCTGAAACCTAAAATGAAAAATGAGACACCCTACGGTCTCATGGACTTAATGGACACATGAAATAAGTACACAAGTTTGAAAGTTATATGAAGTGTGCCAAGACAGAATATTTGCCTGATCTGATTAGAAAAATAGTTTGTGTGTGTGTGTGTGTGTGTGAGGCGTGATTGAACAATGTAGACATAAAAACATACTCCGTCCTTTTGTTCATACAGGACATTATTCAAACTACAAAGTGTTTACTTATATTTGTGTACAATCGCAATAAAACACAACATTGTGCTTTTGTCAAACTGTAAACTACAACTGTCACCCAACCAAAATCTCTTACACACACACACACACACACACACACACACACACACACACACACACACACACACACACACACATAGTTTAAAAGCAAAAAAATCTTTTGGACATTCATCATATTGCATTGGTTTTCATTTCTTGTTCTCGAACAGAGCCCTAATCTGTTTATTTTTTCAGTTACACATTCTACATTGATTAAAAAAGAAAAATCAAATGTGTTTTTATTTTATACATAAATAAATAATCTATCATTCAGATGAGAGTAAAGTTAGTGTTAGTTCAAATTTTAAGGAAAACAAAAATATGATCTGAAATATCGCACATTCATTTAAAATTCATTCAGGTTCAATTACCAAACATACAAATCTCAATGTAATTTAAAGCAAACAATACATTTAAAATATATGGGTTGTATGCAATTTTTTTATATATAAAAAGATATATATCCAAAAATACAAAGCCTAAACTTTAACAAGGGTTAAACAATCACTGTAACAGACACAATCACACACACACACACACACACACACACACACACACACACACACACACGTCAAATCACTTACATTTTAGATGCAATATTGACTTTTCAGCAGCGAAAATAGTTCAACAAAGATCACAGCAGAACCATCGAGCATCTCACAGCAACGCGTTCTCATTACTGAATGATTCAGCATTTTGAACGAATCGGTTGACTCAAAGATTCAACGACCAATCCATAATCTGTCTCATTCATGAATGACTCAGCCGTTCGAACGAATCGTTTGAACGAATGAATCAATGACTCGCTCATTAAGACGGTCGCCTGGCGACACCTAATGACGGTTTAGTGATATGTTTAAAAGTATCATTCTTTCCAACGATTGTTAATTAACTCATATTTGAAACATAAGCTATATATATATAATATATATATATATATATATATATATATATATATATATACACACATATATATACACAAAAATAAAATAAACACATTTGAAGCGTGTTTGCTTACTAAATTGTGAGCTGAACGAAAGTTGCAGCAAATATCAGCAACAGGAGTCAAATTTCATTAATCACGAGAGTGAAGAGCTGACGGAAAAGATGATGACGGAATAGGCTATTTTATGTAAAAGCGCCTATTTAAGCGAATCTATCATTATACTCTTTTGTTGTTGTGTTTTCCGTGAAAAATAATAGACTATTGAACTCACAATTCAAGCAATCGGCCCCCGATATTGCACTAATTTTAAAGTGACACTAAAAAGTATGCGGCTGCACTGGCATTCATAACGGTGCGCGTCCACGGCGATGAGCGAGCAGAACAGAGCGAACGTTTTTTAGTTCATTCCTACTTCCATAGGAATTCTCTCGAGCGCTCTGCACGCGCCACCATTATCAATGTCCGTGTGGACGTCCGCGATCGAACAGTGGAAACATTGGCTACTCCGTCATTTTATTCAAGAAGATCATTCAAACTGCAAAGTGTTTACTTATTTTTGGATACTCGCAATCAAACACAACATTGTGATTTTGTAAAATACATTCAAGAAATCCGCCCCCGAAATGGGGTTTCTTTTAAAATGAAACGAAAATGCTCACAGCTGCACGTCTTGTGGAGACGTCCGTTACTTTCGCTTTCAAGTTAGCGATTTTAAAGCCCCCAGCGGAGTCACGGTGGGAAAATATTCCCATAGTAGCATCAATTGGCCTACCTGATTTTGAACACAAGAGGGCAGTAAAGCAAGTCAAGTCAAGTCACCTTTATTTATATAGCGCTTTTTACAATACAGATTGTATCAAAGCGCTTCACAGTGATAACATGAAAACAATATAACAAAGTTTGTTTCTAAAAGATATTGCGTCAACGTCCACCTTAAGTAAGGCAGATCAATAATATTATTGAATATTAAATGTCCCCAACTAAGCAAGCCAAAAGCCAAGGCAACAGTGGCAAGGAACCAAAACTCCATCAGGGACAGAATGGAGAAAAAAACCTTGGGAGAAACCAGGCTCAGTCGGGGGGCCAGTTCTCCTCTGGCCAACGAAGGAACAGTGCATGATTCGGGCAGCATTACAAGTCAGATTGGATCGGAACATTTAGAGTATTTTTTGGAAGTCCAAGTATGCACGCCGGTCTTAAGACGAGTTGTTGAGGATCAGTGCCGTCCACCATAGAGAGTCCATATCGCCTGTGTTGAGTCGTCACTTCATAGGCTTTGTGATTGGAGCATCTGAAGTCTCCGTGAGAGGCTGGATACAAACTGGAGCTGACGAACGCCATTTTCTCGGGACTCGCGTCCCGAGATAACAGCAGAAAAGCAAAGGGAAAATAATTAGCGTAGCTGCTGTTCATAATGATGATTTCCATAACACAGGCGTAAATGACAAAACATGAAGACAGTGACTCTTGCGTCCCAAAATCACCCCCCTCCGTCCCCCACTCAACTCAGCCCAGCTTACTGACCTCTACGTCCCTCCTGCTGCTGAGACCTAACCACAATCTCACAATCTCTCCGCAACCCAACCATACGTGCCAACCCGTTGACTAAGGCTGTCGAGCCCCACTGGTGCGTGAATAGGCAGTTTCAGTGGACAACGGTTCCGTATGGCATACTACCTACCGCAACACAATATCTGCCCAACCACCCGTCATTCACGCAATATACACAGGAACGTAATGACTGCAAATATTATGCAACCTATACAGATAACCTACAGTCTCTTCAAGTTTTATAGTATTAAATGCATTTGATCTGATTCAGCAGTATTATAAAAGGTAAGCATTATGTAAATGCTTGGCTGAAGAGATGCGTCTTTAATCTAGTTTTGAACTGCGACAGCGAGTCAGAGCCTCGAACAATATCAGGAAGGCTATTCCAGAGTTTAGGAGCTAAATGTGAGAACGCCCTCCCTCCTTTAGTGGACTTAGATATCCTAGGAATGACTAGAAGCCTCGAATTTAGTGATCTTAAAGAACGCGATGGATTGTAGGGCGATAGAAGGTCCATTAAATACACAGGAGCTAAACCAACTTTATAGGTCAGTAGTAGTACTTTGTAATTGATACGGAACTTGATAGGTAACCAGTGTAGAGATGATAAAATTGGTGTTATATGATCATATTTTCTTGACCTAGTAAGAACTCTAGCGGCTGCATTTTGGACTAACTGTACCTTGTTTATTGAAGATGCAGGACAACCAGCTAATAAAGCATTACAGTAATCTAGTCTCGAGGTCATGAATGCATGAACTAACTTTTCTGCATCAGAAACAGATAGCATGTTACGTAATTTAGCAATGTTTCTAAGATGGAAAAAGGCTGTTCTTGTAACATATGAAATATGATTTTCGAAAGACAAGTTGTGGTCTAGTATAACTCCCAGGTCTTTTACTGTAGAGGATAAAGTAACAGGACATCCTTCTATATTAAAGTTGTATTGTAAGTGGTTTTGTGGATAGTTTTTTGGACCAACAAGTAATACCTCCGTTTTATCTGGATTTAGTAGCAGGAAATTATGCGTCATCCAGCATTTTATATCTTTAAGACACTCTGTCAATTTTGATGAGTTAGTGTTTTCATCTGGTCGTGATGAAATATATAATTGAGTGTCATCAGCATAACAGTGGAAATTAATTCCATGTTTTCTTATAATATTGCCAAGTGGCAGCATATATATTGAGAATAGCAGGGGGCCTAACACCGATCCTTGAGGCACTCCATAGTCTACTGACGTTATCTTCGATTTTTCCCCATTTAAACAAACAAAATGGTAACGGTCTGATAAATACGATCTGAACCAGCTTAATGCCTGTCCCTGAACACCAGTGTAGTTTTGTAGTCGATCCAAGAGTATTTTATGATCTATAGTGTCAAACGCAGCACTAAGATCGAGTAGAACTAATATTGAGATACAGCCTTGGTCAGAAGCTAAAAGTAAATCATTTGTAATTTTAACTAGCGCAGTTTCTGTGCTATGATGCGGTCTGAATCCTGACTGAAATTTTTCATATATCTCATTTTCTTGCATGAAAGAGCACAATTGAGCGGACACAGTCTTTTCTAGTATTTTAGACATAAATGGAAGATTTGAAATCGGTCTGTAATTTGCTAAGTTATTTGGATCTAATTGCGGTTTCTTAATGAGAGGTTTTATTACTGCCAGCTTGAATATTTTTGGAACATGACCTAAAGATAAAGACGAGTTAATAATATTAAGAAGAGGCTCTTCCACTATAGGTAACACTTCTTTCAGAAATTTAGTTGGTATTGGATCTAATAAACATGTTGTTGGTTTAGATGCAATGATAAGTTTATTTAGCTCTTCCTGTCCTATAGTTGTAAAGCGGTGTAGTTGTTCTTGAGGGGCGATAATTGAGGCTGAATCATAAGACACCATAGAGGATTGTACATTTACAATTGTGTTTCGGATGCTTTCTATTTTCTCATTGAAGTAGTTCATAAAATCATTACAGCTATACTGTAACGGAATAATTTGCTCGGGTGATGTCTGTTTATTTGTTAGTCTAGCCACGGTGTTAAATAAAAACCTTGGATTATTTTGGTTATTTTCTATTAGTTTGCGGAGATGCTCAGCCCTGGCTGCTTTTAGAGCTTTTTTATAACGTGACATACTGTCTTTCCACGCGATTCTAAAGACCTCTAAATTAGTTTGTTTCCATTTACGCTCTAGGTTACGAGTTTCTCTCTTGATAGCATGCGTAGCACTGTTGTACCATGGTCCTTTAGTTTTCTCTCTAACCTTTTTTGATCTAATTGGTGCAACAATATCTAATGTACTAGAGAAAATGGTGCTCAAACTGCTGGTCATTTCCTCTAGTTCATCTGTTTGTTTGGGTTCACTGAGCAGCAGAGATAGATCAGGTAAGCTATTTGAGAATCTATCTATAGTGGTCGGAGGGATTGTTCTGCCTGGTCTATAACGTGGCGCAACATGACAAATTTCAGCAGTGCGTATTATACAAGTTACCATGTGATGATCGGTGAGATCGTCACTTTGCGGTATAATATCTATATCGGTTAGATTGGTTCCATATGATATAATTAAATCTAGTGTATGATTTAGACGATGAGTGGGACCACTGACATCCTGCTAATAAATCTGTAAACGCAGTCCCTAACGCATCATTTGTGTTATCTACGTGTATGTTAAAATCTCCAACAATTATTGCTTTATCGGCATTGACCAATAGATCTGAGAGAAAGTCTGCAAACTCTTTTAGGAAATCAGCATATGGTCCTGGAGGTCTATATACAGTAGCCAAGGCTAGAGATAATAGGGATTTATTTCTTACATCTAAGAGCGTAACGTTTAGCACAAGTACTTCAAACGAGTTAAACCTGTGACCTGTTTTCTGAGTAACATTAATAATATCTCTATAGATTGTTGCAACACCGCCGCCACGACCGATCAGACGGGGCTCATGCTTATAACAGTATCCTGGCGGGGTAGACTCATTTAGACCGAAATACTCGTTTGGTTTAAGCCAGGTTTCAGTAAGGCAAAGTACATCGAAGCTATTATCTGTGACCATTTCATTTACAATAACCGCCTTAGGTGTGAGCGATCTAATGTTTAGAAGACCTAGTTTTAGAAATTTTTTTTGTTCACTGATATTTAGATTTTCAGGTTTAATTACAATAAGATTTTTCCTAGATCCTACAGTGGATTTATTATTTGGCCTCACTAAACGAGGGATAGACACAGTTTCTATATAATATTCTACACTACTTATATCAATTAAATTGGCACAGCAAAGACTGTGATTTGGAATTTGATTTTCTAGTCATACGGTGTGTAACGTCTTGGAGATGTTGTCCGACAGAACAGCCGCTCCGAATCTGCTGGGGTGCAGGCCATCAGCACGGTAGAGCCTAGGTCGCTCCCAGAACAGATTCCAATTATTTACAAAGGGTAGTTTTTGTTCATTACACAATGACATTAACCATTCATTTAGTGCAAATAATCTACTGAACCTTTCCTGTCCTTGTCGGTATGTGGGAAGCGGTCCAGACACGATGATCGTTGCCTCAGGCGCTGTGCTGCGTACCGTCTCGATCAGGCTCCTGTAGTCCTTCTTCAGAACCTCCGTCTGCCGCAGCCTGATATCGTTTGTTCCAGCGTGAAGCACCACAGCTCCGACGCGCTCTTCACCGTTCAGGATCTCGGGAACCTGTGCGGCGACATCAAGAACACGAGCACCAGGAAGGCAGTGAGTGCGCACCTTACCCTTACCTGAGGTAGCACGGACATGACGGACCATGGAAGTGCCGATGATCACGGCGTCGTCGCGTTCCGACTCGCGAAGAGGGGAGAAGCGGTTCCGGGTGGAGATCTCGAAGACCGGGAGGGGCGGAGAGGTTCTTGCTCTGGTCCTGGCTCGTGTCTTCCGCTGTGGGATCACCCAGGGTCCATGGTGTTGGGTTGGTGCCGGAGTGAATGATGCCAAAGATGATCGCGTCCTCCTGGGCAGAGAAACGCACGGAATAGACGAAGTCGGAGTCAAAAAGTTACTAACCTCTGACTTGTGTGCATCGGCGCGTGACGTTTCAAGCGCTGATCGCCGATCCCGCAGCTCGGCTTGCCTCTCTAGCAGACCACGGATCTGTTTCTCCACCGATTCAAGCTCCAATCGTACCGAAATCAGTTCGAATGTGTCCTCACCTGCACTCAGAGGTAGCGTTAGACACACATCTGATATGTTCGCCATAACAGATGAACAGTAGATTAGTAGTGATACTACCAATATCACTAGTAATTTAGGACTGAAATGCCGGATATAACCTGTATCCTTTTAGTGAAACGGGTGTAAAATCAGACGGTCAATAGGCGCGAGGCCACGCGTGAAATGCTAGCGGACTAAGTAGCCGAGATTCGCAAAGTTGGGTCTAAGTAGCGATATCAAAGCAATCCGATTGTTTTTTTATAAGGAATAGTATCGAGAATAAGTTCCCATGATATAAAAATAGAAAGTGCTTGTTTATAAATGAGTGGTAAAGAAGAAAATCAAGGATTAATGAATTGATTCGACGGAGCTTTCAAACACAAACACCGACTCAAAGCACTATGAATGATTTTTATTTTTTTATTTTTTTGGCTAAACAACCATTCTGGCTGTTTTTAAACTTAAACATAAATCTTAAATTGAAAAAAAGGAATACAATGGGTTTAGTTCTAATATTAGTATAATTTTATAGAAAAATAAATGGTGTATAATTACATTTTAGAAAGATATGAGACATTTCCTGATTCTTTTTTTGACATAATCCCTCGCCATAGCAAAACCGTTTGAGATATTCAATATCCGTTCACAATTTAGCATCTTTAATGTATTTTCATCAAGTTGAAAAAGTTTTGTAACTGTAGATGAAACTAACCCCCCCCCCCCCCCCCACACACACACACACTTTTGTCACAAAAGGTGGCACTACTGAGCCCCTGCACCACGCCCGTTTCTGAAACTTTGCACATGTCTACTGGCTAATAAATGTGATCTGTCTGTCAAGTTTCATGCAATTTTAAGCAATTTCATGCATGCTAAGAGTCTCAAAAGCATCCAAAAAGAATATTAAAGTTTGATGCGTTGCCATGGCAACAGTATCTAAGATATCAATAATCCTTTCACAGGTCTACATCTGCCGTGCATTTACATTATACACATCAAGTTTGAAGCAAATCGGGTAAAAATAAGAGGGTGATTTCAAAGTATTTTGAAAGTGACACACTTCCTGCTGCCAGTTGGTGGCGCTATAACTTTCACTCACAATAGTCACATCCATGTGATCGGCCTCTTACAGCGAACACACTGTTGAAGTTTCATCAAGATCAGTTAATGTATGCAGAAGTTATAACACACTTCCTGTTTCCATTATTCGCCATAAATTCGTTTCCTCGTCACGGCCAAACCGTTCGAGATATCAGAAATCCCCTGGCAATTTTTCATCCTCAATGTCTTGACATCATGCTGACCGAGTTTCGTTGCGATTGGTTGAATTCTCTAGGAGGAGTATATCGAATTCCAGGGGCATACGCTTCCAAACAAACCATAATAGCCGACTTCCTGTTGGGCTGGGGTAAAAAGTAAAAGTACAAAGGATATATAAACTGATGAGATCTATATGTGTACCGAGTTTCATATTATAACATGCAAGCGTGTTTGATTTATGGACCAAGTTTTCGGACCTCGTTCCAGGGGGCGCTGTCGAGCCCCCCTGCCACGCCCGGGTACCAGCTTCAGCCCGGCCCTGATGGCCGCGGGTTCTGACCTGTGTGCAAAGTTTCAAGAGTTTTCGTGCACGTTAAGAGCCCCAAAAGTGCCCGTCAAGTTAGCGATTTTAAAGCCCCCAGCGGAGTCACGGTGGGAAAATATTCCCATAGTAGCATCAATTGGCCTACCTGATTTTGAACACAAGAGGGCAGTAAAGCACTATGAATGATTTTTATTTTTTTATTTTTTTGGCTAAACAACCATTCTGGCTGTTTTTAAACTTAAACATAAATCTTAAATTGAAAAAAAGGAATACAATGGGTTTAGTTCTAATATTAGTATAATTTTATAGAAAAATAAATGGTGTATAATTACATTTTAGAAAGATATGAGACATTTCCTGATTCTTTTTTTGACATAATCCCTCGCCATAGCAAAACCGTTTGAGATATTCAATATCCGTTCACAATTTAGCATCTTTAATGTATTTTCATCAAGTTGAAAAAGTTTTGTAACTGTAGATGAAACTAACCCCCCCCCCCCCCCCCACACACTTTTGTCACAAAAGGTGGCGCTACTGAGCCCCTGCACCACGCCCGTTTCTGAAACTTTGCACAAGTCTACTGGCTAATAAATGTGATCTGTCTGTCAAGTTTCATGCAATTTTAAGCAATTTCATGCATGCTAAGAGTCTCAAAAGCATCCAAAAAGAATATTAAAGTTTGATGCGTTGCCATGGCAACAGTATCTAAGATATCAATAATCCTTTCACAGGTCTACATCTGCCGTGTATTTACATTATACACATCAAGTTTGAAGCAAATCGGGTAAAAATAAGAGGGTGATTTCAAAGTATTTTGAAAGTGACACACTTCCTGCTGCCAGTTGGTGGCGCTATAACTTTGACTCACAATAGTCACATCCATGTGATCGGCCTCTTACAGCGAACACACTGTTGAAGTTTCATCAAGATCAGTTAATGTATGCAGAAGTTATAACACACTTCCTGTTTCCATTATTCGCCATAAATTTGTTTCCTCGTCACGGCCAAACCGTTCGAGATATCAGAAATCCCCTGGCAATTTTTCATCCTGAATGTCTTGACATCATGCTGACCGAGTTTCGTTGCGATTGGTTGAATTCTCTAGGAGGAGTATATCGAATTCCAGGGCCATACGCTTCCAAACAAACCATAATAGCCGACTTCCTGTTGGGCTGGGGTAAAAAGTAAAAGTACAAAGGATATATAAACCGATGAGATCTATATGTGTACCGAGTTTCATATTATTACATGCAAGCGTGTTTGATTTATGGACCAAGTTTTCGGACCTCGTTCCAGGGGGCGCTGTCGAGCCCCCCTGCCACGCCCGGGTACCAGCTTCAGCCCGGCCCTGATGGCCGCGGGTTCTGACCTGTGTGCAAAGTTTCAAGAGTTTTCGTGCACGTTAAGAGCCCCAAAAGTGCCCGGATAGTCGTTAGAATAATAATAATAATAATAATAATAATAATAAATATAGCTGCGAGCAGCGATTGCGGGCCCAAGCCGGTGGCACCGCAACCCCGGTGCCTTTAGTTACCTAAAGGCACCGGAGTGGCGGTTGTGCCGGCTTTGGCCCTTTATATATATATATATATATATATATATATATATATATATATATATATATATATATATATATATATATATAAACAAGCCGGTGGCACTGCCACCCTGGTGCCTTTAGGGTTACTGTGCACGACGTGCAAAAACGTAACCCCGCTTTCACTGTCGCCCTACGGTCCCATGGATTTAACGGACACATGAAATAAGTACACAAGACCGAAAATTCATATGAAGTGTACCATTTTGGACAGGGCCTATGATCGTGAATCACAATAGCCACATATATGAGATCATTTAAATTTAGAATAATTTTTAATGTCATAGGACATACATAGGCAATATACGGCCCGGGGGCCGGATCCGGCCCGCATAGTGCTTCAATCCGGCCCTCGCGATGCGATCGCAATTTGGATGAAACACACGCCGAAATAAACATGCGTGACACAAAACAATCTTTAACTTAGGTGGCAAATATGTTTTAGTAATTCTGTGAACTGCGCAAACCAAAATTAATACTACCCACCGGATGAAGGGTTGTCTCTGTCTCCACATAACATAAAATATTCATTTTATTTTATTTTTCGTGTTCGCATTTATGAGGAAAAACAATGTTACGGACGTGTTCTCCGTTACGGACGTGAGCGCTCTGAAAGCGGCACTAAAAGATGCTTTAAAACTTTCACAAAGACATCAAACAGAAAGCACAAAACCTTTCTTTAAAGTGAATTTCGTTTTGTATTAATTGTATCTTAATCAATGTTTCATCAACCAATTGCCTGTATTTAATAAATAAGAAGTAAATATAGCAGACAATATAGAGATAATCACGAAACATTAATAACGAGATAATCACGCCGGCGCGTGAACTGGAGCTCGTCTCATAAATGAACCGAAACTCAGCATATAAAGTAGCCTACTTGCCTCACATGTCTACTTTTAAACTGAACAATTCAAAACGAAAGAAAACAGACTACAGACTGCTCTCTGCTTATGTAATCCTTATGAAATGTGCATTTCTCTCTGGCGCGTTCACTAGGCTACTGAAGATCGCGAGTCAGCATCGTCAACTTCATCTTAGCCGACAATGACAAAGAAAACACTTTTTTATTAATAAACAATTAAAATATCTCCTTGCTATATTTTACACTAGTCGCTAATGAATAAGTACTAGTACTTAATGGAATAGATACTAGTATCTAAAAAATAAGTACTAGTAGCATGAAAATAGAGACTAGTAGGTTAAAATGATTAAATGTTTTAACGGCTTGCCATATTGGCTCAGAGAGAGAGAGAGAAAATGACCTTTTAGATACTAGTACCTATTAATAGATACTAGTATTTATTCAATAAATACTAGTACTAAGTCATTAGATACTAGTACCTATTAAATAGATACCAGTACTTATTCATTAGCTACTAATACGCATTCAAAAGAATATCTAAAGAATAAGCACTAGTATCTAAAGAATAGGCACTAGTCACTAATGAATAAGTACTAGTACTTAACCTGTTAAGCTTCAAGCCCATTTTTGAAAAATCCCCAGATATGGCATTCCCAAACTGAAACAGATACAGTTCATGAACCCTTTGTACTAAAAGCACAAGTAAGATCTCATTTGAAAGCTGACACCTGGAAGTTTATTGTAAATGTAGAATTAATTATTGTCATAATGAAAAAAAATTGTTATAAATAGCTTCAAAGTTTTGTAAAGTTATTATACATTTATTTTTATGAAACATCTTCATGAAAATAAAATTGAAGTTGGCCCTGGAGCAATCTAGAAATGCACTGCAGCTAAAGCCACATGTCTGGCCATGTTATATTTAAAATCTGAAGATGATAAGTCTAAAACTCTGTATTTAGTTCAATGTTTTTCAAGATCATGTCATATGACTTTATTTTGATTAGACTGGTGTTTATTGTCATCTTATAAGCATCTATTCAGTCTATTGCCTCTATTGTTTTGTGATGCAAAAACGAGCCCCATTCAGTCTCAGTCTCCCCTGCACATATTCACACCTCTCCAGCCTGTTTATTGCTCTAAATATGCTTTTCTTTTGTCTGCATTATAATCACTAACGACTAGCAATTCACACTGTTTCAATCCCTCATTTATTTTATAAAAGTTCTCACTTCACAGTGAAACTGTATCAAATGCCCTTTTTGAAAAACGAAACAGTTCAGTAAGCATTCTTATTTAGAAAAAAATCATAAAAATTACACCGAAGTTAGGTAGCAGGTGCTCAGTACTAGCTAGCATGTTAGCTTAGCACACCATCAATACACGACAATTTATGAGAATAAAACTATGTTTGTGCTCAACTTACTTTATAGCGCAAGTCGAGTGTTTTAAATAACTTTCTGTAATCTGATTTGGCTTCAGATAAAAAAATCAGATAGAAAATATATTATTTTATTGTATTCTGCACAATTTGAAAGTCTATCTCGATTAGCATTACATTATACATATAATCTATTATTATGAAAATACCTGACATGACTCGAAGAACACAGGTAAATCAAATATCATTGCAATCATGTTTATTGTCTTCAAAACATCTTTATCTGCACTTTACAGCGATCTCGGATAGCTTTGTTGTGCCAGGACTTCCTGAATGTCACATGATTATAGTTCTTCTTCATGTGATCCATATATGGACTTTACTGTTCAAACAGCGCCCCAGACCGTTAGTATGAATTGATAACACAGTACATCAGAGTATACTGCGCTCAAAATGATTACATCGACGCATTTGGGTATAAATTCAATAAATATTATTCCTGTCTATAGAAGTCTGATGTAAACCTATGAGAATCTATCAATATTTCTCCAAATCTGCACATGTTTGAGCTAAAAGCCCTGAGGGACGTTGTTTTGTCAAGAGCTGTCATGACGATCGCACGGGAGTTTTTTTCTGAATGAGACCGGCTGACGCTCATAATTCATATTAAAGGTAACGACTCATTTTTTAATTTCATAACTCCTGACACAAATTAAGACATAACTGTCACTATAAGTTTCACAGAATACAATAGTGGTCAAATACTGAAACTTGAGTCTTATATCTTTTTAATGATGTATAGTTTGTCAAGGTAATAACATTAAATCTGATAGTAACTTTGAACTATTTAAAAAAAAAACGCTTCAGTGCGCCCGCGCTCTGGTGAAGCTTAACAGGTTAATGGAATAGATACTAGTATCTAAAAAATAAGTACTAGAAGCATGAAAATAGAGACTAGAAGGTTAAAATGATTAAATGTTAAAACGGCTTGCCATATTGGCTCAGAGAGAGAGAGAGAGAGAGAAAATGACCATATTCAAACCACCATATTCAACTTCCTCTTGGTCTGAGCTAATGACAGTTAATTAGAAAGTTGTCCGGCTTGATCTGAACAATATGCGTACTGAGTTTTATGATTGTAGGTAAAACTATAAAACTAACCCCCCCCCACTTTTGTCAAAAGGTGGCGCTACTGAGTCCCTGCACCACGCCCGTTTCTGAAACTTTGCACATGTCTACTGGCTAACAAATGTGATCTGTCTGTCGAGTTTCATGCAATTTTAAGCAATTTCAGGCATGCTAAGAGTCTCAAAAGCATCCAAAAAGAATATTAAAGTTTGATGCGTTGCCATGGCAACAGTATCTAAGACATCAATAATCCTTTCACAGGTCTACATCTGGCGAGTGTCTACATTATACACATCAAGTTTGAAGCAAATCGGGTAAAAATAAGAGGGTGATTTCAAAGCATTTTGAAAGTGACACACTTCCTGCTGCCAGTTGGTGGCGCTATAACTTTGACTCATAATAGTCACATCCATGTGATCGGCCTCTTACAGCGAACACACTGCTGAAGTTTCATCAAGATCAGTTTATGTATGCTGAAGTTATAACACACTTCCTGTTTCCATTATTCACCATAAATTCGTTTCCTCGCCACGGCCAAACCGTTCGAGATATCAAAAATCCCCTGGCAATTTTTCATCCTCAATGTCTTGACTTCATGCTGACCGAGTTTCGTTGCGATTGGTTGAATTCTCTAGGAGGAGTATATCGAATTCCAGGGGCATACGCTTCCAAACAAACCATTATAGCCGACTTCCTGTTGGGCTGGGGTAAAAAGTAAAAGTACAAAGGATATATGAACCGATGAGATCTATATGTCTACCGAGTTTCATATTATTACATGCAAGCGTGTTTGATTTATGGACCAAGTTTTCGCACCCCGTTCCAGGGGGCGCTGTCGAGCCCCCCTGCCACGCCCGGGTACCATCTTCAGCCCGGCCCTGATGGCCGCGGGTTCTGACCTGTGTGCAAAGTTTCAAGAGTTTTCGTGCACGTTAAGAGCCCCAAAAGTGCCCGAATAGTCGTTAGAATAATAATAATAATAATAATAATAAATATAGCTGCGAGCAGCGATTGCGGGCCCAAGCCGGTGGCACCGCAACCCCGGTGCCTTTAGTTACCTAAAGGCTCCGGAGTGGCGGTTCCGCCGGCTTTGGCCCTTCATCGGTGCTCGCAGCTATATTTATATATATATATATATATAAAAACAAGCCGGTGGCACTGCCACCCCGGTGCCTTTAGGGTTACTGTGCACGACGTGCAAAAACGTAACCCCGCTTTCACTGTCGCCCTACGGTCCCATGGATTTAACGGACACATGAAATAAGTACAAAAGACCGAAAATTCATATGAAGTGTACCATTTTGGACAGGGCCTATGATCGTGAATCACAATAGCCACATATATGAGATCATTTAAATTTAGAATCATTTTTAATGTCATAGGACATACATGGGCAATATACGGCCCGGGGGCCGGATCCGGCCCGCATAGTGCTTCAATCCGCCCCCGCGATGCGATCGCAATTTGGATGAAACACACGCCAAAATAAACATGCGTGACACAAAACAATCTTTAACTTAGGTGGCAAATATGTTTTAGTAATTCTGTGAACTGCGCAAACCAAAATTAATACTACCCACCGGATGAAGGGTTGTCTCTGTCTCCACATAACATAAAATATTCATTTTATTTTATTTTTCGTGTTCGCATTTATGAGGAAAAACAATGTTACGGACGTGTTCTCCGTTACGGACGTGAGCGCTCTGAAAGCGGCACTAAAAGATGCTTTAAAACTTTCACAAAGACATCAAACAGAAAGCACAAAACCTTTCTTTAAAGTGAATTTTGTTTTGTATTAATTGTATCTTAATCAATGTTTCATCAACCAATTGCCTGTATTTAATAAATAAGAAGTAAATATAGCAGACAATATAGAGATAATCACGAAACATTAATAACGAGATAATCACGCCGGCGCGTGAACTGGAGCTCGTCTCATAAATGAACCGAAACCCAGCATATAAAGTAGCCTACTTGCCTCACATGTCTACTTTTAAACTGAACAATTCAAAACGAAAGAAAACAGACTACAGACTGCTCTCTGCTTATGTAATCCTTATGAAATGTGCATTTCTCTCTGGCGCGTTCATTAGGCTACTGAAGATCGCGAGTCAGCATCGTCAACTTCATCTTAGCCGACAATGACAAAGAAAACACTTATTTATTAATAAACAATTAAAATATCTCCTTGCTATATTTTACATATTCATAATCATTACTTTTGCTGGTTTTGCCAGTCATGTATTCTGCAACGAAATATGTTTTGAAAGTATCCTTCCCAACACTGGAAGTCTGTATGTTAATTAGGGATGGGCATTTTTCAAAAATATTGCATTCGAATATTTGGGCTCATAAAAATCGAATATTCGAATATTCGTTTATTTAAATGACATTTAACGAAAAATATGTTTGTTTTTTTTTGTTTTTTTTTTTACGTTTTTGTCACCATTTCTTTTAGTTGAAAACATTAAACATTAGGCCTATGTGTAAACAAAAAATATAAAAAACAAAAGCATTAATAAAAGAATGCTCAAGCAGCGCGAACGGGAAAAAAACGCCTAATAAAGCGGTTGCACCAGATATTGTACAGAACGTACACACACTCGAGTCAGCATATGATTATCGTGTTTATATTGTTTCACGTTTATATAGAGAAAAACAATATCCACATGCAGGGGCGCCGCCAGCAATTTATGATCGAGTGAGAAAAGGCGCTGCGCTGACAGACGTTTCAGAGACACAAAGATAATGGTGTTCTAAGTTTCTAACAGCACTTTGCGTTTTCTGCTCTTAAACCGGTCTCCCTCAACGAAACTTAAAGGAAGTATATGTCTCAAAATAATTTTGCTATAGTTATCATCTAAGCTCGGATCACGCGGGGTCCAGCTGCGCTTACCTGCAGTCGTGAATGCAGTGTTGGTCAGCTGTCTTTCCTCAGTCGACTGTTTGGATTTCATGTGATTTCTCATTGTGGTGATGATGATATTATAACTCAGATTAATTAATTAATTTGATCAAAAGTAATTCCATTTAGTAAGATCATTTTCAAGTAATTCCAAACTTCGCGAGGCAGACGACAACATTATGTGATCAAATACACACAACTTGTTAAAACACTCCACAGCGCCACCCAGTGCATTTAATTATAATTGCGAGTTAGTGCTTGGGATTTATCATGGATTCACTGCATTTACGGACAGCAAAGCAACGTAGTAAAATTCGAATAGTATTTTATTTTATTAATAATAATTACAGATCGAAAATTCGAATATTCGTGCACATCCCTAATGTTAATGTAACCTGCACACATACATTTGCAGTTTTGTTAATAGCTTTCCATCTTGAATAGTTACAGCTGGTATGAATGACATGAACAATGTGCAGGGTAGTGTAGGAAAGTAAATCAAGTTATTGTAACCTTAGAGTGGCCTAGGTCAGACTGGCCTATAGCAAAAATAAATATCAGGCCTTGAAATAGGCTGGCAAAGTCAAAGTAACTGTAGAGTAGCCTTATACATATTTGCATTGAATTAATTTGTACCATTTAATCATGTAACTGTTTAATTGCAATTGTCCAAAGTGTGGCCCTCCGTTTACTTTGCCAAAGTAACTGTGGCCCTCAGACTAAAACTGTTGCCCACCCCTGTCATAGGATGTCATAAGTCAATCTGTTTTGCAGCACTTAAATGTGTAAATCCAGAAGCCCAGTATTTATCTGGAGGTCTTTGCCCTTTGCCTGTCAACCTGGTTTGTCTCTGCCTTTTCTGTTCTGCCCTGTTTGCCATTGCTCACCCTGCCTGTCTTGACCTTTCTTAATAAAAAGCTGCAAATGGACCCCCCTGGCCTGACCCTGCCTCGTTACAACACATATCTTGCATCTGCTCGCTATCTGCCGAACGGCTCTGGTAGTTCCGCTTCAGCACTGATGATGTTGTAGGAATAGTGCGCTCTGGTTGGTCTGGATTATTCAGGATTTTTTATTTTATACAGAAATAAGTTATTTATAATTTAGATGAGAATAAAATTAGTGTTGATTAAAATGATGGAAAACAAATATATTGATCTGAAATATAGTGCATACATTTTTAATTAATTTAGATTAAATTACCAAACATACAATCTTAATTTAATTTAAAGCAAACAATACATTTAAATACATTTAAATTATGACTAGTCAGAACGGCATTGTAGATATCTCAAACTGGAGTTAGGGATAGTCATAATTTTGATAATAGATATTAGATATCTATTATCAAGTGAAAGATATCTTGAAATTCATTTTGATTAGAGATATCTGAAATTTGATATCTGTAACTTTCATTTTATTGGGTTAGCTATGCGCACTGTGATTGGCTCATCGCGTTTGGGGGCGTGGCTTAGCCATAGGCCAATTACGTTACAGATATCTTAAATGATAATACAAACTATCCAAAATATAATTACGACTTGTCAGAAAGACGTTGTTGATATCAACAATGTTAATTCCGGATAGTCAAACTTAGCTTTTAAATGTTAAAAGGGCTTGCCATACAGAGCTCAGAGAGAGGCTCACCATATTCAAACCAAAATATCTGACTTCCTGTTGGTCGTTGCTAAAAAAAAAAAGTTGTCCGGCTCGAAGAGTACAATATACATATCGAGTTTTGTTACTGTAGATAAAACTAACCCCCCCACTTTTGTCAAAAGCATTTGAAAGTGACACACTTCCTGCTGCCAGTTGGTGGCGCTATAACTTTGACTCACAATAGTCACATCCATGTGATCGGCCTCTTACAGCGAACACACTGCTGAAGTTTCATCAAGATCAGTTAATGTATGTAGAATTTATAACACATTTCCTGTTTCCATTATTCGCCATAAATTCGTTTCCTCGCCACGGCCAAACCGTTCGAGATATCAAAAATCCCCTGGCAATTTTTCATCCTCAATGTCTTGACTTCATGCTGACCGAGTTTCGTGGCATTTCTTTGAATTCTCTAGGAGAAGTACTTTAAATTCCATTGCATGCGTTTAACAAACAACCCTAAATAGCCGACTTCCTGTTGGGCTGGGGTAAAAAGTAAGAGCATGAAGTATATATGAACCGATGAGATCTATATGTGTACCGAGTTTCATATTATTACATGCAAGTGTGTTTGATTTATGGACCAAGTTTTCGGACCCCGTTCCAGGGGGCGCTGTCGAGCCCCCCTGCCACGCCCGGGTACCATCTTCAGCCCGGCCCTGATGGCGGCGGGTTCTGACCTGTGTGCAAAGTTTCAAGAGTTTTCGAGCACGTTAAGGGCCCCAAAACCTTGAAAAACTATTTTAAAAGCATTTTCACTCAACAGACAATCCCCTCACCCCACACACACACACATAGATGCAGAGACAGAGAGAGAGGGAGGGAGAAAATCCTCCTGAAAATCACATTCAAACCAAAATATCTAACTTCCTGTCGATCCGAGCTAGTGAGTGTAAATTAGAAAGTTGTCCGGCTCGGGGAGAACAATATACGTGCCTATTTTTGTTACTGTAGGTAAAACTAATACCCCATTTTTGACTAAAGGTGGCGCTACTGAGCCCCTGCACCACGCCCGTTTCTGAAACTTTGCACATGTCTACTGGCTAATAAATGTGATGTGTCTGTCGAGTTTCATGCAATTTCAAGCATGTTAAGAGTCTCAAAAGCATCAACAAAGAATAATAAAGTTTGATGCGTTGCCACGGCAACAGTATCTAAGATATCAATAATCCTTTCACAGGTCTACATCTGCCGTGTGTTTACATTATACACATAAAGTTTGAAGAAAATTGGGTAAAAATAAGAGGGTGATTTCAAAGCATTTAGAAAGTGACACACTTCCTGCTGCCAGTTGGTGGCGCTATAACTTTGACTCACAATAGTCACATCCATGTGATCGGCCTCTTACAGCGAACACACTGCTGAAGTTTCATCAAGATCAGTTAATGTATGCAGAAGTTATAACACACTTCCTGTTTCCATTATTCGCCATAAATTAGTTTCCTCGCCACGGCCAAACCGTTCGAGATATCAAAAATCCCCTGGCAATTTTTCATCCTCAGTGTCTTGACTTCATGCACACCGAGTTTGGAGACGAACGGGGGAATTCCCTAGGAGAAGTGTTTCAAATTCCTGAGCATGCATTTCCAAACAACCCTAAATAGCCGACTTCCTGTTGGGCTGGGGTAAAACTTAGAGCACGAAAGTTGTTCGGCCCGATGAGATATATAAGTGTAGCGAGTTTCAGATTATTACATGCAAGCGTGTTTGATATATGGACAAGTGTTCAAACCCCGTTCCAGGTGGCGCTGTCGAGCCCCCCTGCCACGCCCGGGTACCAGCTTCAGCCCGGCCCTGATGGCCGCGGGTTCTGACCCGTGTGCAAAGTTTCAAGAGTTTTCGAGCACGTTAAGGGCCCCAAAAGTGCCCAAAAGGTAGTAAAATAATAATAAGAAATATAGCTGCGAGCAGCGATTGCGGGCCCAAGCCGGTGGCACCGCAACCCCGGTGCCTTTAGTTACCTAAAGGCTCCGGAGTAGCGGTTCCGCCGGCTTTGGCCCTTCATCGCAGCTCGCAGCTATATTTACATATATATATATATATATATATATATATATATATATATAAACAAGCCGGTGGCACTGCCACCCCGGTGCCTTTAGGGTTACTGTGCACGACGTGCAAAAACGTAACCCCGCTTTCACTGTCGCCCTACGGTCCCATGGATTTAACGGACACATGAAATAAGTACACAAGACCGAAAATTCATATGAAGTGTACCATTTTGGACAGGGCCTATGATCGTGAATCACAATAGCCACATATATGAGATCATTTAAATTTAGAATCATTTTTAATGTCATAGGACATACATGGTCAATATACGGCCCGGGGGCCGGATCCGGCCCGCATAGTGCTTCAATCCGGCCCCCGCGATGCGATCGCAATTTGGATGAAACACATGCCGAAATAAACATGCGTGACATAAAACAATCTTTAACTTAGGTGGCAAATATGTTTTAGTAATTCTGTGAATTACACTGCGCAAACCAAAATTAATACTACCCACCGGATGAAGGGTTGTCTCTGTCTCCACATAACATAAAATATTCATTTTATTTTATTTTTCGTGTTCGCATTTATGAGGAAAAACAATGTTACGGACGTGTTCTCCGTTACGGACGTGAGCGCTCTGAAAGCGGCACTAAAAGATGCTTTAAAACTTTCACAAAGACATCAAACAGAAAGCACAAAACCTTTCTTTAAAGTGAATTTCGTTTTGTATTAATTGTATCTTAATTTTAATCAATGTTTCATCAACCAATTGCCTGTATTTAATAAATAAGAAGTAAATATAGCAGACAATATAGAGATAATCACGAAACATTAATAACGAGATAATCACGCCGGCGCGTGAACTGGAGCTCGTCTCATAAATGAACCGAAACTCAGCATATAAAGTAGCCTACTTGCCTCACATGTCTACTTTTAAACTGAACAATTCAAATCGAAAGAAAACAGACTACAGACTGCTCTCTGCTTATGTAATCCTTATGAAATGTGCATTTCTCTCTGGCGCGTTCACTAGGCTACTGAAGATCGCGAGTCAGCATCGTCAACTTCATCTTAGCCGACAATGACAAAGAAAACACTTATTTATTAATGAACAATTAAAATATCTCCTTGCTATATTTTACATATTCATAATCATTACATTTTCTGGTTTTGCCAGTCATGTATTCTGCAACGAAATATGTTTTGAAAGTATCCTTCCCAACACTGGAAGTCTGTATGTTAATTAGGGATGGGTATTTTTCAAAAATATTGCATTCGAATATTTGGGCTCATAAAAATCGAATATTCGAATATTCGTTTATTTAAATGACATTTAACGAAAAAGATGTTATTTTTTAAGTTTTTTTTTTTTTTTTTTACGTTTTTGTCACCATTTCTTTTAGTTGAAAACATTAAACATTAGGCCTATGTGTAAACAAAAAATATAAAAAACAAAAGCATTAATAAAAGAATGCTCAAGCAGCGCGAACGGGAAAAAAACGCCTAATAAAGCGGTTGCGCCAGATATCGTACAGAACGTACACACACTCGAGTCAGCATATGATTATCGTGTTTATATTGTTTCATGTTTATATAGAGAAAAACAATATCCCCATGCAGGGGCGCCGCCAGCAATTTATGATCGAGTGAGAAAAGGCGCTGCGCTGACAGACGTTTCAGAGACACAAAGATAACGGTGTTCTAAGTTTCTAACAGCACTTTGCGTTTTCTGCTCTTAAACCGGTCTCCCTCAACGAAACTTAAAGGAAGTATATGTCTCAAAATAATTTTGCTATAAGATAAGTTATCATCTAAGCTCTTATCACGCGGGGTCCAGCTGCGCTTACCTGCAGTCGTGAATGCAGTGTTGGTCAGCTGTCTTTCCTCAGTCGACTGTTTGGATTTCATGTGATTTCTCATTGTGGTGATGATGATATTATAACTCAGATTAATTAATTAATTTGATCAAAAGTAATTCCATTTAGTAAGATCATTTTCAAGTAATTCCAAACTTCGCGAGGCAGACGACAACATTATGTGATCAAATACACACAACTTGTTAACACACTCCACAGCGCCACCCAGTGCATTTAATTATAATTGCGAGTTAGTGCTTGGGATTTATCATGGATTCACTGCATTTACGGCCAGTAAAGCAACGTAGTAAAATTCGAATAGTATTTTATTTTACTAATAATAATTACAGATCGAAAATTCGAATATTCGTGCACATCCCTAATGTTAATGTAACCTGCACACATACATTTGCAGTTTTGTTAATAGCTTTCCATCTTGAATAGTTACAGCTGGTATGAATGACATGAACAATGTGCAGGGTAGTGTAGGAAAGTAAATCAAGTTATTGTAACCTTAGAGAGGCCTAGGTCAGACTGGCCTATAGCAAAAATAAATATCAGGCCTTGAAATAGGCTGGCAAAGTCAAAGTAACTGTAGAGTAGCCTTATACATATTTGCATTTAATTAATTTGTACCATTTAATCATGTAACTGTTTAATTGCAATTGTCCAAAGTGTGGCCCTCCGTTTACTTTGCCAAAGTAACTGTGGCCCTCAGACTAAAACTGTTGCCCACCCCTGTCATAGGATGCCATAAGTCAATCTGTTTTGCAGCACTTAAATGTGTAAATCCAGAAGCCCAGTATTTATCTGGAGGTCTTTGCCCTTTGCCTGTCAACCTGGTTTGTCTCTGCCTTTTCTGTTCTGCCCTGTTTGCCATTGCTCACCCTGCCTGTCTTGACCTTTCTTAATAAAAAGCTGCAAATGGACCCCCCTGGCCTGACCCTGCCTCGTTACAACACATATGCTGCATCTGCTCGCTATCTGCCGAACGGCTCTGGTAGTTCCGCTTCAGCACTGATGATGTTGTAGGAATAGTGCACTCTGGTTGGTCTGGATTATTCGGGATTTTTTATTTTATACAGAAATAAGTTATTTATAATTTAGATGAGAATAAAATTAGTGTTGATTAAAATGATGGAAAACAAATATATTGATCTGAAATATAGTGCATACATTTTTAATTAATTTAGATTAAATTACCAAACATACAATCTTAATTTAATTTAAAGCAAACAATACATTTAAATACATTTAAATTATGACTAGTCAGAATGGCATTGTAGATATCTCAAACTGGAGTTAGGGATAGTCATAATTTTGATAATAGATATTAGATATCTATTATCAAGTGAAAGATATCTTGAAATTCATTTTGATTAGAGATATCTGAAATTTGATATCTATAACTTTCATTTTATTGGGTTAGCTATGCGCACTGTGATTGGCTCATCGCGTTTGGGGGCGTGGCTTAGCCATAGGCCAATTACGTTACAGATATCTTAAATGATAATACAAACTATCCAAAATATAATTACGACTTGTCAGAAAGACGTTGTTGATATCAACAATGTTAATTCCGGATAGTCAAACTTAGCTTTTAAATGTTAAAAGGGCTTGCCATACAGAGCTCAGAGAGAGGCTCACCATATTCAAACCAAAATATCTGACTTCCTGTTGGTCGTTGCTAATTACGGTAAATTAGAAAGTTGTCCGGCTCGAAGAGTACAATATACATATCGAGTTTTGTTACTGTAGATAAAACTAACCCCCCCACTTTTGTCAAAAGCATTTAGAAAGTGACACACTTCCTGCTGCCAGTTGGTGGCGCTATAACTTTGACTCACAATAGTCACATCCATGTGATCGGCCTCTTACAGCTAACACACTGTTGAAGTTTCATCAAGATCAGTTAATGTATGTAGAAGTTATAACACATTTCCTGTTTCCATTATTCGCCATAAATTCGTTTCCTCGCCACGGCCAAACCGTTCGAGATATCAAAAATCCCCTGGCAATTTTTCATCCTCAATGTCTTGACTTCATGCTGACCGAGTTTCTTGGCATTTCTTTGAATTCTCTAGGAGAAGTACTTTAAATTCCATTGCATGCGTTTAACAAACAACCCTAAATAGCCGACTTCCTGTTGGGCTGGGGTAAAAAGTAAGAGCATGAAGTATATATGAACCGATGAGATCTATATGTGTACCGAGTTTCATATTATTACATGCAAGTGTGTTTGATTTATGGACCAAGTTTTCGGACCCCGTTCCAGGGGGCGCTGTCGAGCCCCCCTGCCACGCCCGGGTACCATCTTCAGCCCGGCCCTGATGGCGGCGGGTTTTGACCTGTGTGCAAAGTTTCAAGAGTTTTCGAGCACGTTAAGGGCCCCAAAACCTTGAAAAACAATTTTAAAAGCATTTTCACTCAACAGACAATCCCCTCACCCCACACACACACACATAGATGCAGAGACAGAGAGAGAGGGAGGGAGAAAATCCTCTTGAAAATCACATTCAAACCAAAATATCTGACTTCCTGTCGATCCGAGCTAGTGAGTGTAAATTAGAAAGTTGTCCGGCTCGAGGAGAACAATATACGTGCCTATTTTTGTTACTGTAGGTAAAACTAATACCCCATTTTTGACTAAAGGTGGCGCTACTGAGCCCCTGCACCACGCCCGTTTCTGAAACTTTGCACATGTCTACTGGCTAATAAATGTGATGTGTCTGTCGAGTTTCATGCAATTTCAAGCATGTTAAGAGTCTCAAAAGCATCAACAAAGAATAATAAAGTTTGATGCGTTGCCACGGCAACAGTATCTAAGATATCAATAATCCTTTCACAGGTCTACATCTGCCGTGTGTTTACATTATACACATAAAGTTTGAAGAAAATCGGGTAAAAATAAGAGGGTGATTTCAAAGCATTTAGAAAGTGACACACTTCCTGCTGCCAGTTGGTGGCGCTATAACTTTGACTCACAATAGTCACATCCATGTGATCGGCCTCTTACAGCAAACACACTGCTGAAGTTTCATCAAGATCAGTTAATGTATGCAGAAGTTATAACACACTTCCTGTTTCCATTATTCGCCATAAATTCGTTTCCTCGCCACGGCCAAACCGTTCGAGATATCAAAAATCCCCTGGCAATTTTTCATCCTCAGTGTCTTGACTTCATGCACACCGAGTTTGGAGACGAACGGGGGAATTCCCTAGGAGAAGTGTTTCAAATTCCTGAGCATGCATTTCCAAACAACCCTAAATAGCCGACTTCCTGTTGGGCTGGGGTAAAACTTAGAGCACGAAAGTTGTTCGGCCCGAGGAGATATATAAGTGTAGCGAGTTTCAGATTATTACATGCAAGCGTGTTTGATATATGGACAAGTGTTCAAACCCCATTCCAGGTGGCGCTGTCGAGCCCCCCTGCCACGCCCGGGTACCAGCTTCAGCCCGGCCCTGATGGCCGCGGGTTCTGACCCGTGTGCAAAGTTTCAAGAGTTTTCGAGCATGTTAAGTGCCCCAAAAGTGCCCAAAAGGTAGTAAAATAATAATAATAAATATAGCTGCGAGCAGCGATTACGGGCCCAAGCCGGTGGCACCGCAACCCTGGTTCCTTTAGTTACCTAAAGGCACCGGGGTGGCGGTGCCGCCGGCTTTGGCCCTTCATCGCTGCTCGCAGCTATATTTATATATATATATATATATATATATATATATATAAATTATATATATATATATATATATAAAAAATACATATATATATATATATATATATATTTTTTTTTTTATATACATATATATATATATATATATATATATATATCTCACTTGCCTTACCTGAGAACAATGAAAACAATAAAAAAAACTAGGGAATCACTAAACCGAGAGAATTATTCTGTTTTGATGATACACTCAAAATATTACACAAGCAATTCTTTAAATTTAATGATATTCAGAACAGAACAAGAATTCAAAAAAACTATAATTAAGAATTAACCGAAATAATTGAAAGCGAAAGTGAAAGTAAGTGGTGTTTGGCTCACGTAACTCTCTCATTAGAATCAAACTGTTTCAACATTTGCGATGTATTTGGATGCTAAACTATTCTTTATTATGGGCTTTGTACTTCACTCAGGTTTCAATATGTGTGTGTGTGTGTGTGTGTGTGTGTGAGGTGCGGGTGCGATTGAACTGTTACACATAAAAACATACTCCGTCCAATAAAACACAACAAAGTGCTTTTTTCAAACTATAAACTCTTGTCAAACTGTAACCTACAACTGTCACCAAACTAAAATCACACGCACACACTGTCTAAAAGCAAAAAATATTTATCCAACCCCATTTAAAACAGTCTGTGGGTGCCATCTTTTGGACATTCACCACATCGCATTGATTTTCATTTATTGTCCTCAGAGCCCTAATCTGTTTATTTTTCAATTACACATTCTACATTGATTAAAAAAGAAAAATTCAAATGTGTTTTTATTTTATACAGGAATAAATTATTTATAATTCAGATGAGAATAAAGTTAGTGTTTTACAATTTAAAGGAAAACAAATATATTGTTCTGAAATATAGCACATTCATTTTAAATTCATTCAGCTTCAATTACCAATACAATCTTAATTTTATTTAAAGCAAACTATACATTTAAAAGATCTTGGTTCTGTGCATATTTTGTAATTTAAAAAAAATACAAAATTGTTATGCAAAAAGACAAGGCCTTAGAGATTTCTTTATCCTTTAATGCAGGAAAAATCACACAGCAATGAAAGGCTTAATATCATGTCACTGTAACAGCCAGCCAGCCACACACACACATATAAACACAGACACCAGCCCTCCCTCCCCCTCCCTCCCCACACAGACAGCCACACACACACACACACATAGAATGGGAGGGGGCCCTCTCTCTGTCAAAGAGTGACAGAGAGAGATACCATTTCATGAAATCCACATTCAAACCACAATATCTGACTTTCTGAGGGTTGGAGCTATTGACTGTAAATTAGAAAGTTGTTTGGCTTGAGGAGAAGAATATACAAGCTGAGTTTTGTAACTGTAGGTAAATCTAACTAAGTTATAACACACTTTATATGTCCTTTTTTAGTCATGAAAATTCATTTCCTCGCCACGGCCAAACCGTTCGAGATATCAAAAATCCGTCAGCAATTTAGCATCCTCAATCTCTTGACTTCATGCACGCCTAGTTTGGCGATGATTGAATGAATTGCCTAGGAGTAGTACTTCAAATTCCACAGCAAGCGTTTTCCAAACAACTTATAATAGCCGACTTCCTGTTGGGCTGGCGTAAAACTTGACCAGGGGTAAAATGTTTGGCCCGATGAGATCTATATGTGTACTGAGTTTCATATTAATTCATGCAAGCGTGTTGAATATATGGACCAAATTGTCGGACCCCGTTCAAGGGGGCGCTGTTGAGCCCCCCTGCCACGCCCGGGTACCAGCTTCAGCCCGGCCCTGATGGCCGTGGGTTCTGACCTGTGTGCAAAATTTCAAAAGTTTTTGAGCACGTTAAGAGTCCCAAAATCCCCTGAAACCTTGAAATGCATTAAAATCAATAGACAAATCCCTCACACACAGAGACGGAAAGAGAGGGAGAGAAAATTCTCAGAAACATCCACATTCAAACTAAAATATCTGACTCCCTCTTGGTCTGAGCTAATGACAGTAAATTAGAAAGTTGTCCGGCTTGATCTGAACAATATGCGTACCGAGTTTTATGATTGTAGGTAAAACTATAGAACTAACACCCCCACTTTTGTCAAAAGGTGGCGCTACTGAGCCCCTGCACCACGCCCGTTTCTGAAACTTTGCACATGTCTACTGGCTAATAAATGTGATGTGTCTGTCGAGTTTCATGTTATTTCAAGTATGTTAAGAGTCTCAAAAGCATCAACAAAGAATATTAAAGTTTGATGCGTTGCCACGGCAACAGTATCTAATATATCAATAATCCTTTCACAGGTCTACATCTGCCGTGTATTTACATTATACAGATGAAGTTTGAAGCAAATTGGGTTCAAATAAGAGGGTGATTTCACAGCATTTTGAAAGTGACACACTTCCTGCTGCCAGTTGGTGGCGCTATAACTTTGACTCACAATAGTCACATCCATGTGATCGTCCTCTTACAACGAACACACTGCTGAAGTTTCATTAAGATCAGTTAATGTATGCTGAAGTTATAACACACTTCCTGTTTCACGTTTCTCGCCATAATTTCGTTTCCTCGCCACGGCCAAACCGTTCGAGATATCAAAAATCCGCTGGCAATTTTTCATCCTCAATGTCTTGACTTCATGCTGACCGAGTTTCGTGGCATTTCTTTGAATTCTCTAGGAGAAGTACTTTAAATTCCATTGCATGCGTTTTACAAACAACCCTAAATAGCCGACTTCCTGTTGGGCTGGGGTAAAAAGTAAGAGCATGAAGTATATATGAACCGATGAGATCTATATGTGTACTGAGTTTCATATTCTTACATGCAAGCGTGTTTGATTTATGGACCAAGTTTTCGGACCCCGTTCCAGGGGGCGCTGTCGAGCCCCCCTGCCACGCCCGGGTACCATCTTCAGCCCGGCCCTGATGGCCGCGGGTTCTGACCCGTGTGCAAAGTTTCAAGAGTTTTCGTGCACGTTAAGAGCCCCAAAAGTGCCCGAATAGTCGTAAGAAAAATAAAAGAGAAAAAAAAAAAAAATAATCCTAAGGAAAACAATAGGGCCTTCGCCCTTTTAGGGCTTGGGCCCTAATAATAATAATAAGTCGGAAGAAGAATAATAATAATCCTAAGGAAAACAATAGGGCCTTCGCCTTTTCAAGGCTTGGGCCCTAATAATAATCCTTAGGAAAACAATAGGGCCTTCGCCTTTTCAAGGCTTGGGCCCTAATAATAATAATAAACAGAGCAATTCCAAGAGGGTCCTCACACCATCGGTGCTCGGGCCCTAATAATAAACAGAGCAATTCCAAGAGGGTCCTCACACCATCGGTGCTCGGGCCCTAAAGATACAGGCACACTGGGTTCCCGCTTGTTCTGTAAACATTTGAGAAAGTTACTGTTATCATAGCGAGGACCCGGCACGTATCACTGAGAGCTGGTATCAGTTGTTTTTGGTTCGCCTCGAGCCGATGGAGGAGGGTGTGGGCCCTGGCGTTTTTGCAGAGGCCGAAGAGCTCTCACAAGCGGAGAGCGAGCTGGGCCCGCAGGCTTTCGTGGTTTTGGGGCCTGACTTTTTTTGGTTGATGTCTGGGGGCTTGCAGATAGTTTGGTTCCAGCAAACACCAGTTTTTCCATTTTCTCTGAGAAACACAGAAGATGCTGTGGAGATGCTGGAGACAGGGATAACGTGTCTGGTGATAGGGTAGAGGCTGGAGGGGGCTGTTTCTCTGGTGTTATTGGAGGCTGTAAAATGCTGTCCTGGTTTTCCAGCAAGTCGTCCTTGGGTGCTGAATGTTGGAGCAGTTCTAGTATGTCACAGGTCTGTCTGTGGTGAGCTCTGTGGGCAGGGCTCAGCTGAGATTGTGTCCGTGAGCAGAGGTTGTTTTGGCTGAGTGGTGTTATCATTGTCCTTGCTTGACGCGTCAGCCACATGTCCATCCAGGTGCTGAAATTAAGTCCTGTGGTCATTCATACTGTGTCCAGGTGTGTGTGTGCCATTCAGGTTGAGTGTATTGGCACACACTGCAGAAGGATGATTGAGGGAGAAGTAGATATTGTCCTTTAGCACTCTTGAACCAAGTTTGTTTGGGTGGAGCCCATCCTGTTGAAACAGTTGCCTCTGACTCCAGAAAAGATTGAAGTTGTCGATGAAGTTTACTCCTTTTATATTGCAGGTTTACTCCTTTAGCAATGGCTTTTGGATTATGTTTTGGAAAGACTCCGTTCACGCGTGGAAAATGCTGTTGGACGACTGCCCCTTGACATAGACTACCTGGAGTTTATCTGCTCGCAAGAGTTGGTCTTTTTAAGTGCTGTGTCCAATTTAGTTACCATCCCACGTGATGTTTTTGAGGGCATCACAGAACTGCTAAGACTAATTCGACTAAACTTGTCAGACGTTGAGACGCGCACTCCGACTATTCTGCACCAGTCAGGATCGATGGGAAGGCCACGTCTTGTAATCTCACCGGACTATATCACCAATCTCCCGGACATTGACTGTTCTGTTCTAACCATTGCTCGCATGATTGGAGTAAGCAGGAGCACAATATTTAGACGAATGGCTGAATGTAACCTCTTCCATTCGGGCAAGATATAGCAGTCTCTAGGATTAAGAGTTAGATGAGTGTGTGACGGATGTAAAGCAACACATGCCTTAGTATGGATACAGAATGATGAGAGCAGCTTTAAAAGCGCGAGGACACCAAGTGCAGTTCGACCGGGTCAGGGCAGCAATGCACCGGTTGATACAGTGGGAGTCATGTCCCGAATGGCACAATTGGGCTGCGTAGTACGAAGGACATATTCAGTTTCAGGTCCTAGGTCAATAATGCACATTGACCTTATGATAGATAGATGTGGGCTTTTTAAAACATTTGCATGAATATTCTTCTTTCAGATACAATATAGTCATCTTTGGGGGGGTGGATGGCTTTTCACGCAAGGTAGAGGCCACTCCTAACTACTTTTTTTTATCTATATTGACATATCATCCATCATACCATTTTTTTTTTTGATAGATAATGTACCTTGGTGCTTCATCTAATAACCTTGCTGCTACTACCTTGGATTTTTTCCAAGAAGCGGTGGAGACATTTGGCTTCCCTCTCAGGTAGGAGATAAGTCAGTAAGAATTGGATGCCAAATCTTGTCATGTTTATTTAGTTCAGTTAAGTTTTTTTTTTCAAGTTCAGTGAATGAAATGATTTACATCAACACTTTTTATCAACCTTTCTATATTAAGACACGATTAGAAACGTTTGGGCTTATTGTAACGTATAATATAGCCTAACATAATTTATTACATGTAAACAGCATTTTTTTTTCCATCCCAAGGGGTATAACTATATTTGTGAGAGCTTTTGTTTCCTTAAATTTCCATGCGTCCACTACAAGAAGTAATGCTGCTACAATACTGGTGTTGCCCTCTCTTATGTCATACCCCAGAATTCCCTTAAGGCACACACTAATCAAAATATATTATAATGCATTGCAGTCTGTGTATTTACCTGGCCAGTGACCACAGAAGCTCCCCTAAGTATGAATGAATGAATTTTAGACCAAGTTTACATCTGATGATTTTTTTAAATTTTTACTCTGTACATTTACTGTCTGAATTTTACATTGAGTAAGTAAAATTTTTTGAGAAATGTGTTTCAGCCGCTGTGCTAAAACACCCATGTTCTTAGGATACGAGGAGATCAGGGCGTCGAAAATGTGGACGTGGCTCGTCTGATGTTCACAGTTCGTGGGACAGAAAGGGGCAGCTTTATTTCAGGAAAGAGCGTGCACAATCAGCGGTGAGTTGTAATTTTCAAATAATGTACATTGAATTGAGGTTTTGTTGAAAATATATTTTTTTTTTTAATTAATTATCAACTTGTGCATAAAACCTGTCTGAAATTCTTAGATTTAATTGATATATTTCTTTTCAGTATTGAGAGGTTGTGGAGAGACGTCTGGGCATCAGTGACAAATGTCTACTACGATGTTCTACATGCTTTGTGTAACCGGGTTGAAATTATATCTTTACTTTTACGGTTGAAATGTCACCAAATCCTGATGAACATTGTCTTCTATATGTTTAAGATATGTTTTAGTGTCAATACTTATGCCTGTATGTTGTATTCAGACCATGTTGTTAATACCTGTACTTTCACTTTAAAAGGTGGCAAGTTTTGTGACATTCATGCGCTTCTCTCAGTTCTAGTCATAGATATAAACACTAGATGTCGCCGGGCTACTGCAGTTCATTGGAACGAATGCGTCAATAGAGCCGCCATCTTGAAACAGGGGAACCCCTCATCAGCGTCAATGTAGGAAATGCTCTAACGGAAATAAAATCACCATAAATCGTCATGAATGCGATTTTCTAGTTGTTTTGGTTCGTTCCAACGGTCAGACATGTATTTATCATTGAGTCCAGAGAAATTTAAAAAAATTTACAAAATTTCACAATCTTGTCAAATGTAATCCCTTGATGTCTGGTTTTTAGATTTCGTTCGTGTGAACATCCATACGCAGCACAAAAGTCCAGCATCATCCATGAATTCAGCGTTACCTAGCTACTTCCTATGACAAGACCCCTGTTCCAAGATGGCGGCGGTTTTGACGCATGTTTAGAACCCCAAGGCGACATCTAGTGTTTATATCTATGAGTCAGTTCGCGCCAGGCTATCTGAGAGGAGGTAATGTATTGTTCTGCGTGTCAGTTTTAAACACTCATTTCGGTTTTTGGATGATGCAAACTTTGCTTTATGCATGTATAAATGTTAGTTTTGAGGTTGTAAACATGCAGTTAATGTCAATTGAACATAAACCTTGTAAACTGACTTTTTGCAAGCTTTAAAGTAGACATTTTTCCACGTGCTAGTCTACAGAGTTTTCTGTATTATCTGCTAACAGGAGCTTGAGATCTGTATGCTGTGTGAGAAAGACTGCATGTGACGACAGCCTTATGTTTTTTGTTGATTTGTACAGGTATGTGTATAATGTTCATTATAATTCATTTGGCATAGTATTTACACTGGTTGTATTAAGCATGTGAAGGAAATTCATGTTGTCAATTACATTGAGCATTTTATAAATTATTTAGTTCATTTTCGCATTTTTATTTAAAAGTAGTTTTGCTGATAATACTAAAAGGTTTATCAGTTATGTAGATTTGTGCAGTTCGCGCCAGGCTATCTGAGAGGAGGAGCTTGAGATCTGTATGCTGTGTGAGAAAGACTGCATGTGACGACAGCCTTGTGTTTTTTGTTGATTTGTACAGGCAAATCCACTCTTCTGCCATCATTAAAAGACCAACCAGCAGACAGTCGTGGTCCGGGTCTTTTCTTTATTCAGCACAACAAGAACACAACGCAGAATATACAAAAGTTAACGGACGTGCATCCAATTTAACGTAGAACTGTTAAAGACAAGACACACTCGTTACATTTGGAAGAAGGTGGCCACCTTGATATTTCTGACCTTACTCATCTGTTCTGTTGCCACTATGTATTTCTTCCACGGCTTCAAGATGATCCCAACCTTTTCCGAAACACCTGGGACAATCACCCAATACGCACAGAGGGTAATATGACTCCTAACCAGTTGTGGGTGATGGGAAGTATCCGCAATCCTGTACCTGAGCCTGACATAGAGGTATGTTTGATGTGGATATGGATTTTGACAGTGAAATCCAATAACTTTGAATGATCACACTGTGTTCAATGCCAGACATTGAATAAACATTTTAACCCTCTGGGGACCAGAAACGCGCCGGCGCGTTTTGCCGTTTTTTTTTTTCACATAGCAGAAAAATAGACTTAAAATACTCTGTTGATTTTGATCGTACATATAAGTGTTATACATCATTCGATCCTGTTAAGTGTCTATTATTTTTCTGTATACTCACAATAAAAACAAAGTTTTGTGCTTTTTGTCAAATAAAGAAAAATAAACATGATGCGAGTTTTGCCTTCTCTCTGTCAGTGCAGTCCATTCTGAAACGCGTCCGGAAATTAACTATAACTCCGCAAATACTTGTCATACAGGCACGAGAGATTTTTCTTTATGAAGCTTGAATTCTCTTCTTTTCAATGAAGTAATTTATATAAAAAACAAATATTCTCAGTTTATGTAATCTGTATGAAAAGAGAGTGCTGTCAGAATTTTTTCCCCAGCTCATTACACTTCATTACGCGTTAATCTGACGCGCCCACAGAGGACGCGCGCTATTCAAACGCAAATGTTGAGGCAAGCCATGACAACGCCCACATCAGCCGTTCCACCGCGGCGGTAAAATGTGTGGTGTATTTGCTGCCTTTTACCGCTAAGAGGCGCTACAATCATAGACTCTGAAAAGTGTTCGTTTATTCTTTCTAATGCGTAATCTGCCGCTGCGCCATTGAAAGCTGGTAGCAGATGAATTCAACAAGTGAAACGTAGTTAAAATAATTCATAATCACAATAGTGAAATCAGGCTACTGAAATGAAATTGAATAAATAATGAAAACATAAAACATTGCAATGAAAACATTTACAGACGTACAGACGGTAGCTCAGTGGTTAGCGCAACAACACGAGCTTCAAGGAGCTTCAATCCACCTGAGATTGAATCTCAATGTAGCATACATGATGTTAACCGATGTTGGCCAACATCGTTTATATTTTACCTTCTTGATGCTTAAATAGCTAACTGTTTATAACTGTTTGCTTATTTAAAGTCAAGAGTTTTGTTTAATTATCATTACAACATACATTTGCTACATTCCTGTAGAACCGCAGCCTCTGCACAAAGGACACAAACTGATGAAGGAAGATTGTCAGCCGATTGCGTCAGAAAATGAAAATGAAGAAGCTTGTCTTTAGTCTGCTAAATTATTGTGTAATGTAAAAGAACACTAAAATTACTTAAGTTTGAAACCAAGTTCGAACATTTCAAGGTTTAATTAAAGTGTCGGGACAGTTTTTTTAAATTTAAAACAGGGTTGCATCGGGTTTAGAGTTTATTTCTTTTGCGATGCAAAATAAGAAACACTATAGGCTAATCTTATTCTTGCGACATTTTAAATTTGTATTGCCAAATAAATGACAGCTATATTAAACAATTAAAACAGTAGGCCTACAAAACGAAAATTGTCCAAAGCAACATAATATTAAATTAAAAACATGCGTTTTTCTTTGCCTCTCTCGCGCTGGATCTCTTTTTAACACGTTTATTTAGTCTCCCTCGTTGCGCGCGCCGGGTCTCTCTCTAAATTAAACATTACAGGGTAAAAACACATCATACAGCTGATAATACTGTATATGTCGCTGCGTTATCCGACACTCTCCATATGAAAGAGGAACATTAACACCTAGGCCTATTGTCCTGCACGCACGATACAGCACTGAACTGTCCCTCCAACCCCCCAACAGGCTATCGAGTCTGAGGCTGACTTAACACAAAGAGAAGTCGCAATTCACACTTAAATCGCTATTCTAGACAGTGTTGATAATGAAGGAATTAAATGATTTAAGTTACATGTAGCCTAGTGATATTTCTGTCATAAAAGTTTATTACTAAATATTTCATTATTTCAATAATTGATGAAATAAAACTGCTTTGGGCCAGCTTTTTCCAACAAAAACTAAATATAATCTGAAAAAGCGCATGTTAATTTGTTGTCATGAACAAAATGTTCAACTCAATATTAAATTCTACAGGGATCTTTGGATCCTTACAACCAGGCATGCAATTTGTGAATTAATTTTTTTAATTTTTTTAATTATTCAAATAAATATCGAACCACGGTGCTTCGTAGTAATGCTGCTAAATTAAATAACATGTAATTATGAACTTAAATGAAACAATATCGCAACATTTCGACAAATACATCATTTGATCTGTTTTTACATTTTAATTCAGGGCGATTTAGCCTGCTACATTTAATCAGAGCGAGATTTTCACCCTTGTCTTGTCATTTTCTCATTGGGAAGCGCTAACATAGGCTACATGTTTGAGTAGATCCTCTGTACCTCTCGTTTTCATATGGATTACATAATCAGATAACATTTATTAGCCTGAATATTTAGACATTTAAAGGCTTTAGACATAGCCGATTTCTTATAGTGACTGAGCTGAAGTGGCTTTCGGTTCATTTTCGTGACGCGATGTTCCCGGAGACAGAGACGACAGATAAACTTTTGTCGTTAGCAAAAGTTCGAATAAAACCCGACTTTACACTCACCTAAAGAATTATTAGGAACACCTGTTCGATTTCACATTAATGCAATTATCTAATCAACCAATCACATGGCAGTTGCTTCAATGCATTTAGGGGTGTGGTCCTGGTCAAGACAATCTCCTGAACTCCAAACTGAATGTCAGAATGGGAAAGAAAGGTGATTTAAGCAATTTTGAGCGTGGCATGGTTGTTGGTGCCAGACGGGCCGGTCTGAGTATTTCACAATCTGCTCAGTTACTGGGATTTTCACGCACAACCATTTCTAGGGTTTACAAAGAATGGTGTGAAAAGGGAAAAACATCCAGTATGCGGCAGTCCTGTAGGCGAAAATGCCTTGTTGATGCTAGAGGTCAGAGGAGAATGGGCCGACTGATTCAAGCTGATAGAAGAGCAACTTTGACTGAAATAACCACTCGTTACAACCGAGGTATGCAGCAAAGCATTTGTGAGGCGGATGGGCTACAACAGCAGAAGACCCCACCGGGTAACACTAATCTCCACTACAAATTGGAAAAAGAGGCTACAATTTGCAAGAACTCACCAAAATTGGACCGTTGAAGACTGGAAAAATGTTGCCTGGTCTGATGAGTCTCGATTTCTGTTGAGACATTCAGATGGTAGCAGGGGCGGACTGGCCATCTGTGTGATCTGGAGAATCACAGAACGGCCGGTACTCCAGGACGGCCGGCGGGCCGGCCCACCGCCCGCCACACACGCAGTCACAGACATCTCAAGTCTCCGGGAGTCTCCCGCATATTGATAGCGGCTCCCTAATGCCCGCAAATTAGTTAAAATCTCCCGGAATCTAGAGCGAGCAAGCATGCGTAGCGCGCGCATGGCAGAGAGAGGGAGCGAGCTAGAGACCTTGCGTGTGTGTGCTAGTGTGCGCATGAAAGGACCCAACCAATCAATTGTCAGTGCGGGCGGGCTTTTATCTCTACTACTCCCGAACCGAATTAATCAGAAATTACTTTGCAAGTTACTTGCTAGGGATGATGTTAGGAAGTGATATTCAGCTTGCTACATTTTTAATGATTACAGTAGTTAAAACAGCTAAACTTCAACATTTTAATAGTAGTAGCTAATATTAAGGAATATGTTGTGCTTTTACTTTTAAAAAAGTTGGTAACATTACAACTAATGCTTACAAACTTTGAAGATTTTGAATACAGAAGTTACATTTGTAATGGTGTAGCCTATTTTCATTTAGATGTGGTATTATTATTTGTGCAGTAGCTAAGATTAATTACTCCATAAAATTAATTAATATTATTAAGTAAGAAATTCATTTTAAGACAGCATGGAATAGATTGTGTAATATACTGTTAGCTATAATTTGGATAGTATAGTTTCATGAGCCACAATTAAAGTCTTGTGACACTCATGCCAGGCGGCAGGCGCTATTGTTGTTGTTGTCGAGTTTCCGCGCGCCGATTGCTTTGGGCCGGGCCTAGTCAAAGTCCAGGGCCGTTTTTTAGTCCCAGTCCGTCCCTGGATGGTAGAGTCAGAATTTGGCGTAAACAGAATGAGAACATGGATCCATCATGCCTTGTTTTGTGCCCTGGATGTGCATCCCACAAATCTCCATCAACTGCAAGATGCTATCCTATCAATATGGGCTTCTAAAGAATGCTTTCAGCACCTTGTTGAATCAATGCCACGTAGAATTAAGGCAGTTCTGAAGGCGAAAGGGGGTCAAACACAGTATTAGTATGGTGTTCCTAATAATCCTTTAGGTGAGTGTAGAAAAATGCATAGGGCCACTCGGCGTGGTCTGCCAAAACACTTAATTATAAACTTCAATATTTCATTCAAAATAATCTCAAAACGCTTTGTGAAATTTTAAAATCCATGCATGCATTAAGGCCACTTGAACTAATGAACAACTGAAACGCTGGTTTTGATTTTATTGTTTGTCGTTTAAACGTGCTTGTTGCATATCTCTATTTTATATTTGATATGGTCTATTGGTGAAGTAGCCTAGCATTGATTACTGTGGAGGGAGGGATGTGGGGATTCAAATAATTCAGCAGAAGCAGGGATGTTTAGACCAGAAGGAAATCCCCGTCCCCCCTGGCAAATCACACTTTACTTAAAACCATGTTTTTTAAAAACTCTAGGTTGTAGGGAATCAAAAAAATAAATAAATAATAGGCCTAATTAAAAAAATATATATATATATAGGCTATATATAATTACTTTTTTTACAGAACTGCTTTTGAAATTACGATTGGTAGCCTATTATTATACAGATGCAAAGTCGTTCTGTTGGATACTATTGTTAGTGTAAAATGGAAATGCATGGTAATTTTATTTTATAAATATAAGCAAAAAACTGTACATATGGTGTAACAGAGTTTTAGAGCTAGACAAATCTCTCTGCATTAATAAATATAAAATTTACAGTAGACCATGTTTGATCGGGATTTGAACCCGTGTCATCTTGATGATCAAACTGTAAGTTCTACCGCTCGGCTATGAATTTTCTCACTGAGAAATGGCCAAACGTTTGTTTCTCACATGAGCGAGAAACCGTTTTGTCGTTAGCCTGTGAGTGTATGCCTACTTTAGCCTACATGAATAAAAGTAGACCTTTTACAGTTTTAAAAGATGATAACTTATCTGTATGATCAACAATTACGCAGTAAGTTCTTTTAGCTGTTATGAGAAAAATAAATTCAAATGAACGCGCCACCGCGTTTGTCAAACTCTAATTCAACATGCCAGAATAAACCCAGATTTTAGAATAATGCATAGCGCCACTCCGTGATGTGCCAAAATATCCTAATGATAAACTTCAATATTTCATTCAAAACCATCTCAAAACGCTTTGTGACATTTTAAAAAGCCGTGAATGTATTAAGGCCACTGGAACCAGGATCGTAACTGAAACGCGCTGCATGTTTCAATACAGGAGCAGAAGCGCTGGTTCAGATTGTATTGTTTGTTGTTTAAACGTGCATGTTGCATATTTAAAAATATTTGTTTAAAAATAAATGTTTGTTGTAGGCTTATTTGCAAATTACCATAACTTGTAGAATTTCATCCTTACTGTTAATTGACATTAGCCCCACTTACGTTTTGATAAATGTCCCTTTGCGCCACCTGGCGGTCATTTCGCGAAAGACTTTGAAATGTGACTGGTTTATTTTTATTGTATTGGTCTACTTTAAAAAATAATACTTTATAAGACATTTATGGGAAAATACTTTTTTCTTTTCAAGATGTTTCCAACTGCAACTTTGAACCAATTCTGTAGAATGGCCCATATAGCATTTGACCAGGATTTGTTTCCAGGTATGACTAAAAATTTGCTTTTGGCTTTCATTTATATTTTGATTGTTTGTATATATATATGTGTGTGTGTGTGTGTGTGTGTGTATATATATATATATATATATATATATATATATATATATATATGTAGGCTGTATATATACAAGAAAGAATGCAATGACAATAAATATATATATTGTCCTTGCATTCTTTCTTGTGTGACACCCCTGAATGAAAGGCTCATTATTATGCAGGGTCACTGTCTGAGAACCACTTAATTATTCACGATAGGGGTTGGGCCGTTCCGCCCATCCGAATATTGCCTTGGCAAACAAAAAAATGTTTTTCACAATTTAAAACAATCTATTGTTTTATGTGAATGATTAGGAAGGATGCTTTTCAGATCATTTTGAAGCAAAAACTCTAGGCGACAACTTCCATTAGTCAAAAGTCTTGTGGACACATATTTAGTATGTTTTTTGTGTCCTTATTTCAAAAACTTTATTTTTTAGTTTTTTCAATAACCACGCATAAACAATATTCTCTCAAAAATACAAACATGTACATACATGTTGCTAACACATTATGGTAGCAATGTTTGTGCTAAATAGAGTGTAATTTCACCTGTGCCATTAATATGTTTATAAGCAACTGAAAAAAGCACAAATGTCAGAGCATGTCAAAACATCTCAAGGACCCCAAAAACACATTGGTCCCCAGAGGGTTAATAGTAAAAAGTGCTCCAATAAATTTATTAGAAATATATTTTATAAAAAAAGGTCTTTTCAGCCTAGAGGGAAATTTTTCTGGAATATTTGCTTCCCAGAGATTATCTGGATAAAAGCTTGGTTGCTTCCATTTCGGTTTTGCATACCTAACAAATATAGAGAAACACACTTAAAAATACTTCATAACATTTATGTTAGTAATTACACTTTATCCAAATTTATGGAGATTGATGAGAATTGTTCATTTTGTCAGAATCAGCCAGAAAAAAATCTACATCTTTTTTTTGAATGTCATCATTCAAAAAAATTTTGGGAAAATTTAACTATATATTTTCAACGAAAATCAGGTCATAATTGTGTATTAACACCCAAAGATGTTATCATATATTTTGAGTCAAAAACTACGTCTGTAAATTTTATGATTAATCTTATGATTTTATTAGGTAAATTTCACATTCATAAGAGTAAATTTAATAATTCTAAGCCTTGTTTGAAGGTTTTTTTGGCTGATTTTATGTTGTATATTGAGTCTCTTAAATGTATAGATAATAAGAAATGCACTGATACAATTGTGTTTGCCAAAGAATTGAAGATAATTGAACAGTGAAGAATTATATGTTTCTCATTTTCTTCAATACTGATTACTGGTTTGTAAATTTCTTGTAGCTATTATATTATACAAATAGTTAAACTTAGCCCCTTTATTTAAATTTTATTTTATATTTTTTTATTTTATTTTTTTATTTACACTTTAGTTTAGTCTCTTATGTTAAACTAATTTAGGAATCTTGGATTGTTGTCTTTTTGGATGTCATGTTATTGTTTGTATGTTATGTCTAATGTCTAAATAAAAAAATAAAAATAAAAAAAAATAAAAAAAACTTCATCAGTCCAATGCTTTTCGCCGAGGTTGGAAAACGTCTCGGGTTATGACTATAACCCTTGTTCCCTGAGAAGGGAACGAGACACTGCGTCGATAAAATCGACTCTTTGGGGACGCTCCATAAGCGTGCACCTCTGAAGTATGAATGAAACTAATCCAATCCTGATTGGTGTTGCGTCGTGACGTAACATGTGACGGCATACCGGGAAGTATAAAAGTGACGCTGTCACAACACACACTAGCCTCGCGATGAAGCAAGACGCTCCAAGGCCTCAAGGGGCGTGGCAGAACGACGGAGTGTCTCGTTCCCTTCTCAGGAAACAAGGGTTATAGTCATAACCCGAGACGTTCCCTTTCGAGGGAACTCAACACTGCGTCGATAAAATCGACTCTTTGGGGAACGAGTGCCCACTAGGCCATGCACCGAATAGGCCTGTCCCTGAGTGAAACTGTCTAGGCACTCAGCAAGGACTAAGCACGTGTGCGCTAGGCGTACTAGGAAGGTGGAGACTGTAGAACCTAATAAAAGTATGTGGAGTAGCCCAACCGGCTGCCTCACAGATCTCCTGTAGAGGTACTCCCGAAAGAAGGGCCCTAGAAGAAGCCATGCTTCTAGTTGAGTGAGCCCTTACGGCTAAAGGTGAAGGCAAATCGCGCACCTTGTAAGCCTCAGTAATAGCCTGAACAATCCAATTACTAATAGTTTGCTTGGATGCCGGGAGCCCCTTCTTAGGTGACCCAAAACATACTAATAATTGGTCCGACCTTCTCCAAGAAGAGGACCTCTCAAGGTACACGCTCAAAGCTCTGACGGGGCAGAGCAAATGAAGGTTCTCTTCTTCTGCCGACACATGAGGTGGAGGATGGAATGCCTGAAGAACTGTAGACCGAGCCGTATTCGATGGAACTTTAGGCACGTAGCCCAAACTCGGGTGCAAAAAAGCTTTTACTCTGCCAGGGGCAAACTCCAAGCAAGCTGGTGTTTCTGCCAAGGCTTGGAGATCTCCCACCCTCTTAAGTGAGGTAATAGCTAAGAGAAAAAACATTTTCAGCGTTAAGTTCTCAGGCGAAGCCGACTGTAGAGGTTCGAAGGGGGCCAGGGACAACCCTTCCAGAACTATTGCCAGGTCCCAGGCAGGAACCCTGGACCTGGTTGCCGGTCTCATCCTCCAAGTACCACGGAGAAAACGAATGACCAACTGGTGCCTCCCCAGAGGCCCATCACTTAAAGGTGAGTAGAAAGCCGCAATGGCAGCCACGTACACCTTAAGCGTGGAAGGGGAGAGACCCGCAGAGAAACGATCTTGAAGGAACTCCAGAACTGAAGCCACCGGGCAGTTAACTGGGTCCAACTCATGTTCTCTACACCAAGTGAAAAACACATTCCACTTGAGGCCATATAATCTCCTAGTAGATGGAGCCCTAGAGCTAAGTATGGTTTCAACTACTCCAGCTGATAGACCAGCATTTAGGTACTGAACCCCCTCAGAGGCCAGACCCACAGCTTCCACAGCTCTGGGTGAGGGTGGAAGATTGTGCCCTCCGCCTGGGACAACAGATCCCTCCTCAGAGGAATCTGCCATGGCGGAGCTACCAGGAGTGATCATATGTCTGAAAACCATACTCGGGTCGGCCACCTCGGGGCAACCAGAACTGATGCCCTCTTGACGGACCCTCTCCAGGACTCCCGGGAGCAGAGCGATCGGGGGAAATGCGTACAGGCGAAGCCTCGGCCAGGCCTGTACCATGGCATCCAACCCCAGTGGGGCTGGATGTGTGAGGGAGAACCAAAGTGGACAGTGGGACGTCTCTCGAGACGCAAACAGATCCACTTCCAATGGTCCTAACCTCTCCCATATTGACTTCACCACATCTGGATGAAGTCTCAATTCCCCGAGGGCGCGATCTGAGTCCCCCTTGTCGGTTCAGATAAGCTACCACAGACGTATTGTCTGATCGTACTAAGACATGGTAATCTTTGATGTCTGGGAGGAAGCCCCTCAAAGCCCTGAACACAACCAACATCTCTAGGCAGTTTATATGCCAAGAATGATGATGGTCCTGCCACAGACCCCTGGCAAAGCGGCCGTCCATGACCGCGCCCCAGCCAGTGAGGGAGGCGTCTGTCGAAACGGTTTTCCAGCGACATGACGCTCCCAGCACTGGCCTTTGGGATAGGAACCAAGGTTTCTACCAAATTACCAGAGAACGAAGGCATCTGCGCGTAACTCTGATTATACGGAACAGATTCCCCTTGAGGGAAAAACCCCTGGCTCTCAGCCACCACTGAAGGGGGCCTCATGTGTAGAAGGCCCAAATGTATAATGTTGGATGTCGCTATCATGAGGCCCAGCAGTCTTTGAAACTGCTTTACAGTGATGGCCTGGCCTAGCTTTATCCCGGACACCATGGCCAGGATGGATTCGATACGAGCGGGAGACATACGTGCCTGCGTTGTAACCGAATTCCATTTCATGCCCAGAAGAGCAGTCTTCTGAGCTGGTTCCAACACATTTTTCTTAGTGTTGAGTCCCAACCCCCGATTCTAATTTTGGCCAAGGACGACATCTCAATGCCGAACTGCCATTCCTCGAGACTGGGCCAATAAGAGCCAGTCGTCGAAGTAATTCAGTATACGGATGCCCTGAAGCCTCAGTGGAGCCAGAGTCACATCCATAAACCTACACATGAACATGCGGGGAGAGAGTGCTAGGCCGAACGGAAGAACCCGATCTAAGAGAACCAGCCTCTCGAGACTGGCCTCTGGTGGTTTCCGAGCACCCTTCTCGACTGCCTGAAGCGGAAGACCGGCAGGCTGTAGTCGATACGGTTTTTGTAACCATAACTGATGCTCGTTTTTTATTTTTCGAGGAAAAACGACGCAGAATGCGTTCCCTGGAAAATGATGCGGCCCGAAGCGTCATAGACAGCGGGCAATACACATCATTTCCGGGCCCCGCTGCAAGAACAACATCGGTTGCCCTGCAACTGAGTGGACAGCCCCAACATTTAGATCTACCATGCGAAACCAGTCCTCGGATCTGATTTGGTTTCCGATAATGGAAATTGTAAGCATTTTGAACCTGGATGTCCTCAAAGAACAAGTCAATAGCCTTAGATCTAAAATTGGCCTCAGTCCAACATCCTCATTTGGAACTAAAAAGTACCGGCTGTAACAACTGGACTTTCTATCTGGTAGGGGAACACTCTCTATGGCCCCTTAAACTCCAGTAGAGTCTGTACCTCTTGTTCCATAACCCGAGCCTGTTCTGGAACCCCTGCGGTCGGCACGACCCCAACAAAGCTGGGAGGTCGGTAACCGAACTGCAGTCCGTACCCATATTTAAAAATATTCAGGACCCATATAGATAATTGGAAGGCGTTGCCAACTTCTACAAAATCTACTAAGGGAACCAGCCCCTTGGGACCGGCCTCGGGTGTTTCTTGAGCACTATTCTCGACTTCCTGAAGCAGATGACTGGCAGGAAAAAGTCTAGAAAAATTTTGTGACCATAGTCAGTGCCCGGTTGCAAGCTCTTGGGGTGAACGCCACGGTGTGCGTTCGCTGGAAATCGATGTAGCCCAAAATGTTCAAAAACGGCGGGACAACATATATAGTTTTATATATACATATATATATATATATATATATTAGGGCCGGGACTCGATTAAAAAAATTAATCTAATTAATTAGAGGCTTTGTAATTAATTAATCGAAATTAATCGCATTTTAATTGCATAAATATTTGACCTGAGAACAGTGAGAAGTATTTTTTTTTCACATGGATTTTTAGTATACCATTGAATAAATACATAAGCTTAAGCAACAAAATATTGTTTATTTTTGTTCAACCAAGTCCAGCAGACCAGTGTTTTTTTTGCCATTAAGTGTAGCAATAGCATATTGCTACACTACACTAATAGCAATAGCGAATTCCTTGTTGCATAGCTTGCACACAACCATGCTCTTATCGACGCTTCCATCCGTTCGTTTTTGTAACAAAATTTCCCATCCACCGGCCACCCAAAGCGATCTCGTCAGCTTCTTCCTCATGAACGCTAGTTGGTGCGCCAGTATAATCGGTCCGCCGAAACTCATCCAGTGAGAAACGTTCCGCGGTGCAAAAATAAGTGCGATTAAAAATAATTTGTGTAATTAATTAACGCGTTAAAGTCTGTAGTTAATTAATCTTAATTAACGCGTTAAAGTCCCGGCCCTAATATATATATATTTATTTTTATATATATATATATATATATTTTTTTTTTTTATTTACTTATTCATAAACCTGTCGACGATTGAAGTTACAGCGCCGGAGAACAGGCCAGAAGGTGATAGCGGAGCGTTCAGCAGAAAATATTTGTCTTCACTTTTTTATACCAGACAAATTAAGCCACTGATGTCTCTCAACCATCATAACTGCTACAATAAGCTATGGTACGTTTAGTGCCATGGTACGCCTGTAAAATCGTCTTTAGAGTACAGGAACGTACCAGCCTGACCAACCGCCATATAAGCCCAGCCAACCAGTGCAGAGGTGTCCCTGCACGATTGTTGGGCAGCGCCGCGACTTTAAGCGAAGATGCCACATCAGGAGAAAGATAGCTCACTAAAGCTTCCTCCATTTACAGCTTCTTGCCATAACCCGCCCATCTCACACCCACCACGTTCAAATAATCATTTAATGAATGTGATTAGATATGAAAAAGAGTGGGGTATTTCCCAGGAGAGTTTCTATCTCTTTATTTGTATATATATTTATTTTTATATATATATATTAAGATTTGGGAAAAACAGTTAGCCCGGCGCTGAGGTTGTGACCTGTGCTGCAGGAAACGCTCATATGCTTTTCACTTGCGTTCCTTGCTCATCATGTGGCCAGCTGATGTTAAGTCTGGCCACAACACGAGTCACAACCTCTACCAGCTCCTCATAGCTTTGGCCGTGAACTGGCGCGCCCAAATCACGGTCATCCTCATCAATACTGAGCACATCCACTTCCTCGGAAGCAGAGAGCTCAAGCATTGGGACCCGATCGTGGGCAGGAGAAGCCGCGATGCGGGCTCCTGTACCACTCTCAGGGGCTACGGGATCCTCAGACGAAGAATGAGAAAGTGCCGCAGCAGTCTCATTCTCATCTGCAAGATCCCGCTGCGAACCCCGCGATCTCAATTGTCGCGCCGCCTCAACGGACGCGGGACCAGAACCTTGGGGAACGCGAGCCTGACCGTGCTCATCAAAGCACGCCAGCCGAGAGCGCAGCACTCTAATAGGAAGTGCTTCACAGTCTGCACAAACAGCTCCCTCAAGAGCTGCTTGTGCATGCTGCGCTCCCAAACAATTCATACACAAAGCATGTGTGTCCCCACCCGTAATAAAACGAGGGCAAGGATGCACACATCTTTTAAATTGTTCGCTGGCCATTCTGATCAACTGATTGACAAACAACACCAAATAAGACAGACAGTTTCAACACAGAGCGCTTGCTGAAGAGCGAAAGCTAGTGTGTGTTGTGACAGCGTCACTTTTATACTTCCGGGTATGCCGTCACATGTTACGTCACGACGCAACACCAATCAGGATTGGATTAGTTTCATTCATACTTCAGAGGCGCGATCGCTTAGGGAGCGTCCCCAAAGAGTCAATTTTATCGACGCAGTGTTGAGTTCCCTCGAAAGGGAACACGCTGTGATTTCACATTGGATTTAACTTACCTCAGAAGAAGAAGAAGATCGCGATTTGAAGACAAGAAAGATGTAAGGTAAGAAATGTAGCCTATTATGAATAATATTAGTTAGTGTTATTGTTGAATTGCATTTAAGCTGTTGCTAGACTAAAATGTATGAAATCGACAGAAACATGTTGAAATATGAACTATAGACAGGCAGGCATACCTTTCAATGCGAAATTTATATTCATGTACGACACAAGGTTGTTCTTATGTTTGATAATAAAACACAGCATGATATAGTAGGCTAGTAGCAGTGTTGGGGGTAACGAGTTACAAAGTAACGGATTACAGTAACAATATTACTTTTTTGGGTAACGAAGTAAAGTAACGCATTACACTAAAAATATCGGTAACTACACTACTTTACTATACTATAGGAACGCGTTTGCCTGTGTGTAAAGTTCTGTCTAGTGGTGCGTGCGCACCGTTGCCATAGAGATCGATTTGAGTGACATAGCTGCCGGTGCACAGGAGAGAGGGAAATGGAGACGGAAACAGGGGGTCTCTGCAGCGCGCACGCTCGCCGTTGTACTATTCTGTGAAACGTGTACGGGGCGACTCGAGTAATTGTCCTCTTAACCATCAGGAATCAACGGTGAGAAGAAGAAAGGTCCACACGTGAAAATGTTTGTTTTAGTAGGCTACATCACCACCAATAACACTACAAAAAGAATCGTGTACGTAAAATCCAGTAAACCCTGAGATTACTTGTGACATTAGAACAAAATATGTGGATATAAAAACATGTATGTAGACTAGAACAAAATCAACGATCTCTTACATATTTTCTAATTTCACTAAACATTTCATTAAGTTTCGTGGACATTTTATAAAACATGGATCTTTTTATTAAAAAGGCTTATTATGCTATTATTACGCACAAACTGTGTGCCGGTGCGGTGAGACGTACATGCTCGGGCTGATTCGGCTCCTTGAAGTCGTTCGTCCTCGGATTCGGCGCCGTGCGCGCTGTTAAAAAACTTTTCTCAAGTCTTGGAGCACAGCAGGTAACACAAAACGAAATGAACAGGGTTGTTGCAGGGTTCATTGTAGAAGACATACTTCCCCTTAGGGCTGACTTCTAATAGTCGAGGATTCGACGATTCGATTCGGAGAGGTCTGATTCGACTATGAACCTCATAGTCGAACAGTAGGGAAGTGTTATGTAACCAATAGGGGTGTGACGGTTATCATATAACCATGAGACCGACAGTGTCATTAGAACTCCATAACCGCCAAAACCGTGCTATTAAAATATTTTTTACAAAAAATTTTTATCATAGAGAATGTTTAAATACTAATATCAGCTTACGAGGGAAACGGAGGCGGAGTTAGTGGTGGTTCGGAGGCTGAGTGCTGGAGATCATTCGGGAGAGGTCTGTGCACCTTCACCGATCAGAACGCGCGCTGACACGGAGAAAGCCTTGTTTATACCAGACGCGTCCGCACGAGCGCGAAGGTGCGCATGGCAAAAAATGACGCGTTGGGTGTGCAAGACCGGCAAGACCCCATTTCGCTTGGCTGTGTGCACGGCTTTTTTTGTAACAGCGCGCGCGACACCGCATCCGAGGATGAACGGCTTCAAGCCGAATCTGCTCGGGCATGTACGTCTCACCGACCGCACCGGCAACCAGTTTGCGCGTCTAAATTGCAAAGTTCATTGCAAAGTTTTTTTGTTAAGGTTTTGTTTACTGTGTGTGATTTATTTAAAACAAAGCTTTTTTTGTTGTTGTTAAGGATTCATTTAATGGAAAGCACATTCACTTCTAGTTGTCTTGCTGTTCATTTTAAACGTAGAGCGAGTTGTCCTATAAGAGACGAACAGTTATTCAACCGAACGTCTAGCTGCTATCTGAAAAAATAAATAAAAAAAAGGTTCGACTATCAGTCGACTACGGCAAAATCTAACGAATCAGATTCGACTATGAAAATCCTTCGTCGAAAACAGCCCTACTAAATTGTGAACGGATATTGAATATCTCAAACGGTTTTGCTATGGCGAGGGATTATGTCAAAAAAAGAATCAGGAAATGTCTCATATCTTTCTAAAATGTAATTATACACCATTTATTTTTCTATAAAATTATACTAATATTAGAACTAAACCCATTGTATTCCTTTTTTTCAATTTAAGATTTATGTTTTAAGTTTAAAAACAGCCAGAATGGTTGTTTAGCCAAAAAAATAAAAAAATAAAAATCATTCATAGTGCTTTACTGCCCTCTTGTGTTCAAAATCAGGTAGGCCAATTGTATTAAATTGTAGGGATGCTAGTCTACTATGGGAATATTTTCCCACCGTGACTCCGCTGGGGGCTTTAAAATCGCTAACTTGAAAGCGAAAGTAACGGACGTCTCCACAAGACGTGCAGCTGTGAGCATTTTCGTTTCATTTTAAAAGAAGCCCCATTTCGGGGGCGGATTTCTTGAATGTATTTTACAAAATCACAATGTTGTGTTTGATTGCGAGTATCCAAAAATAAGTAAACACTTTGCAGTTTGAATGATCTTCTTGAATAAAATGACGGAGTAGCCAATGTTTCCACTGTTCCATCGCGGACGTCCACACGGACATTGATAATGGTGGCGCGTGCAGAGCGCTCGAGGGAATTCCTATGGAAGTAGGAATGACCTAAAAAACGTTCGCTCTGTTCTGCTCGCTCATCGCTGTGGACGCGCACCGTTATGAATGCCAGTGCAGCCGCATACTTTTTAGTGTCACTTTAAAATTAGTGCAATATCGGGGGCCGATTGCTTGAATTGTGAGTTCAATAGTCTATTATTTTTCACGGAAAACACAACAACAAAAGAGTATAATGATAGATTCGCTTAAATAGGCGCTTTTACATAAAATAGCCTATTCCGTCATCATCTTTTCAGTCAGCTCTTCACTCTCGTGATTAATGAAATTTGACTCCTGTTGCTGATATTTGCTGCAACTTTCGTTCAGCTCACAATTTAGTAAGCAAACACGCTTCAAATGTGTTTATTTTATTTTTGTGTATATATATGTGTGTATATATATATATATATATATATATATATATATATATATATATATATATATATATATATATAGCTTAGGTTTCAAATATGAGTTAATTAACAATCGTTGGAAAGAATGATACTTTTAAACATAACACTAAACCGTCATTAGGTGTCGCCAGGCGACCGTCTTAATGAGCGAGTCATTGATTCATTCGTTCAAACAATTCGTTCGAACGGCTGAGTCATTCATGAATGAGACAGATTATGGATTGGTCGTTGAATCTTTGAGTCAACCGATTCGTTCAAAATGCTACATCATTCAGTAATGAGAACGCGTTGCTGTGAGATGCTCGATGGTTCTGCTGTGATCTTTGTTGAACTATTTTCGCTGCTGAAACAGAAAAAAAGTAAATATTGCATCTAAAATGTAAGTGATTTGACGTGTGTGTGTGTGTGTGTGTGTGTGTGATTCTGTCTGTTACAGTGATTGTTTAACCCTTGTTAAAGTTTAGGCTTTGTATTTTTGGATATATATCTTTTTATATATAAAAAAATTGCATACAACCCATATGTTTTAAATGTATTGTTTGCTTTAAATTACATTGAGATTTGTATGTTTGGTAATTGAACCTGAATGAATTTTAAATGGATGTGCGATATTTCAGATCATATTTTTGTTTTCCTTAAAATTTGAACTAACACTAACTTTACTCTCATCTGAATGATAGATTATTTATTTATGTATAAAATAAAAACACATTTGATTTTTCTTTTTTAATCAATGTAGAATGTGTAACTGAAAAATAAACAGATTAGGGCTCTGTTAGAGAACAAGAAATGAAAACCAATGCAATATGATGAATGTCCAAAAGATTTTTTTGCTTTTAAACTATGTGTGTGTGTGTGTGTGTGTGTGTGTGTGTGTGTGTGTGTGTGTGTGTGTGTGTGTGTGTGTGTGTGTGTGTGTGTGTGTAAGAGATTTTGGTTGGGTGACAGTTGTAGTTTACAGTTTGACAAAAGCACAATGTTGTGTTTTATTGCGATTGTACACAAATATAAGTAAACACTTTGTAGTTTGAATAATGTCCTGTATGAACAAAAGGACGGAGTATGTTTTTATGTCTACATTGTTCAATCACGCCTCACACACACACACACACACAAAAACTATTTTTCTAATCAGATCAGGCAAATATTCTGTCTTGGCACACTTCATATAACTTTCAAACTTGTGTAATTATTTCATGTGTCCATTAAGTCCATGAGACCGTAGGGTGTCTCATTTTTCATTTTAGGTTTCAGAAGGTTGCTCACGCATACTTTGTGGTTGATATGTGCCCTCAATGCACACTTTTGCAGAGCCCACACTGATGCAAGCTCTACAGCACACATCTTCTCAAAGGTCAAAGCGGGGTTACGTTATTGCCCGTCACGCACAGTAACCCTAAAGGCACCGGGGGTGGCGGCGCCACCGGCTTGTTGATATATATATATATATAAATATAGCTGCGAGCAGCGATGAAGGGCCAAAGCCGGCGGCACCGCCACTCCGGTGCCTTTAGGTAACTAAAGGCACCGGGGTTGCGGTGCCACCGGCTTGGGCCCGTAATCGCTGCTCGCAGCTATATTTTTTATTATTATTATTATTATTTTACTACCTTTTGGGCACTTTTGGGGGCCTTAACGTGCTCAAAAACTCTTGAAACTTTGCACACGGGTCAGAACCCGCGGCCATCAGGGCCGGGCTGAAGCTGGTACCCGGGCGTGGCAGGGGGGCTCGACAGCGCCACCTGGAACGGGGTTTGAAAACATGTCCATATATCAAACACGCTTGCATGTAATAATCTGAAACTCGCTACACTTATATATCTCATCGGGCCGAACAACTTTCGTGCTCTAAGTTTTATGCCAGCCCAACAGGAAGTCGGCTATTTAGGGTTGTTTGGAAACGCATGCTCAGGAATTTGCAACACTTCTCCTAGGGAATTCCCCCGTTCGTCTCCAAACTCGGTGTGCATGAAGTCAAGACATTGAGGATGAAAAATTGCCAGGGGATTTTCGAGATATCGAACGGTTTGGCCGTGGTGAGGAAACGAATTTATGGCGAATAATGGAAACAGGAGTGTGTTATAACTTCTACATACATTAACTGATCTTGATGAAACTTCAGCAGTGTGTTCGCTGTAAGAGGCCGATCACATGGATGTGACTATTGTGAGTCAAAGTTATAGCGCCACCAACTGGCAGCAGGAAGTGTGTCACTTTCTAAATGCTTTTGACAAAAGTGGGGGGGTTAGTTTTATCTACAGTAACAAAACTCTGTATGTATATTGAACTCTTCGAGCTGGACAACTTTCTACTTTACACTTATTAGCTACAACCAACAGGAAGTTAGATATTTTGGTTTGAATGTGGATTTCAGATTCTGAGTTTTTAGTTACTCCTCCTAAGTAGTTTATTTTATTCACGCCAAACTTTTTCAACATGATGAAAATACATTAAAGATGCTAAATTGTGAACGGATATTGAATATCACAAACGGTTTTGCTATGGTGAGGGATTAAATTAATGTCAAAAAAAGAATCAGGAAATGTCTCATATCTTTCTAAAATGTAATTATACACCATTTATTTTTATATAAAATTATACAAATATTAGAACTAAACCCATCTTATTCCCTTTTTTCAATTAAAGAATTATGTTTAAGTTTAAAAACAACCAGAATGGTTGTTTAGTCAAAAAATGTTACATACATAGTGCTTTACTGCCCTCTTGTGTTCAAAATCAGATAGGCCTACTGAATTTATATATAAATATTATGGATTTTACTATGGGAATATTTTCCCACCGGTCAATCAACGTGTGACACCGCTGGGGGCTTTAAAATCGCTAACTTGGAAGCGAAAGTTAAATAAGGACGTCTGCACAATACACTCACCTAATGGATTATTAGGAACACCTGTTCAATTTCTCATTAATGCAATTATCTAATCAACCAATCACATGGCAGTTGCTTCAATGCATTTAGGGGTGTGGTCCTGGTCAAGACAATCTCCTGAACTCCAAACTGAATGTCAGAATGGGAAAGAAAGGTGATTTAAGCAATTTTGAGCATGGCATGGTTGTTGGTGCCAGACGGGCCGGTCTGAGTATTTCACAATCTGCTCAGTTACTGGGACTTTCACGCACAACCATTTCTAGGGTTTACAAAGACTGGTGTGAAAAGGGAAAAACATCCAGTATGCGGCAGTCCTGTGGGCGAAAATGCCTTGTTGATGCTAGAGGTCAGAGGAGAATGGGCCGACTGATTCAAGCTGATAGAAGAGCAACTTTGACTGAAATAACCACTCGTTACAACCGAGGTATGCAGCAAAGCATTTGTGAAGCCACAACACGCACAACCTTGAGGCGGATGAGCTACAACAGCAGAAGACCCCACCGGGTACCACTCATCTCCACTACAAATAGGAAAAAGAGGCTACAATTTGCAAGAGCTCACCAAAATTGGATAGTTGAAGACTGGAAAAATGGTGCCTGGTCTGATGAGTCTCGATTTCTGTTGAGACATTCACATGGTAGAGTCAGAATTTGGCGTAAACAGAATGAGAACATGGATCCATCATGCCTGTTACCACTGTGCAGCCTGGTGGTGGTGGTGTAATGGTGTGGGGGATGTTTTCTTGGCACACTTTAGGCCCCTTAGTGCCAATTGGGCATCGTTTAAATGCCACGGCCTACCTGAGCATTGTTTCTGACCATGTCCATCCCTTTATGGCCACCATGTACCCATCCTCTGATGGCTACTTCCAGCAGGATAATGCACCATGTCACAAAGCTTGAATTATTTCAAATTGGTTTCTTGAACATGACAATGAGTTCACTGTACTAAAATGGCCCCCACAGTCACCAGATCTCAACCCAATAGAGCATCTTTGGGATGTGGTGGAACGGGAGCTTCGTGCCCTGGATGTGCATCCCACAAATCTCCATCAACTGCAAGATGCTATCCTACCAATATGGGCCAACATTTCTAAAGAATGCTTTCAGCACCTTGTTGAATCAATGCCACATAGAATTAAGGCAATTCTGAAGGTAAAAGTGGGTCGAACACAGTATTAGAATGGTGTTCCTAATAATCCTTTAGGTGAGTGTACATTAATAATGGTGCAGAGTAGAGCTTTTTCAATTAATTCCTATGGAAGTAGGAATGAACTAAACAACGTTCACTCTGTTCTGCTCGTCCCTCACCTTGGGCGCGCACAGTTATGAATGCCCGTGCAGCCGTGAACATTTTAGTTTAATTTTAAAATTAGTGCCATTTCGGGGGACGTATTACTTTAAATTATTTAACAAAAACACACTGTTGTGTTTTATTGCGAGTGTACACAAATATAAGTAAACACTTTGCAGTTTGAATGATGTCCTGTTTGAAGAAAATGACGGAGTATGTTTTTACGTGTAACACACTGTTCAATCGCGCTGAGCCACCCACACACACACATTCCAGCATTGCAATCTTGACATCGCAAGCCTGTTCATTTATACATATGTGCTATATATATATATATTAGATCAATATATATGTTTTCCTTAAATAATTTTAAAACCTCTGCAATATGGTGGATGTCCAAAAGATGGGACTCACAGACTGTTTTTAAATGGGGTTGGATAAATATCTTTTTGCTTTTAAACTGTGTGTGTGTGTGTGTGTGTGTGTGTGTGTGTGTGTGCCTTGGTGTCTGTTAGTGACAAGAGTTCAAGCTTAAGTTTAAGGCCTTGTCTTTTTGTGTATATATATATATATATATATATATATATATATATATATATATATATATTATATTATTATTTTTTCTCCAAAATATTCATATAATCCATATATGTATTTACATGTATTGTTTGCTTTAAATTAAATTAAGATTGTATATTTGGTAATTGAACCTAAATGAATTAAAAATTTATGTGCTCTATTTCAGATCAATACAATCAATGTTTTCCTTCATTTTAATCAACACTAACTTTATTCTCATCAGAGTTATACTACCATTAAAAAAACACATTTGATTTTCTATTTTAATCAATGTAGAATGTGTAACTTAAAAATAAACAAATCAGTGCTCTGTTTGAGGACAAGAAATGAAAACCTATGCAATATGATGAATGTCCAAAAGATGGCACTCAGACTGTTTTTAAATGGGATTGGATAAACATTGTTTTGCTTTTAAACTGTGTGTGTGCGTGTGTGTGTGTGTGTGTGTGTGTGTGTGATTGTGCCTTGGTGTCTGTTCGTGACAAGAGTTTAACCCTTGTTCAATTTAAGTTTAAGGCCTTGTATTTTTGGATATATATATATATATATATATATATATATATATTATATTTAATTATATATATATATATATATATATATATATATATATATATATATATATATATATATATATATATATATATTAGGGGTGTAACGGTTCACAAAATTCACGGTTCGGTTCGATACGATACACTTGTGTCACAGTTCGGTACGGTTCGGTACGTTTTCGATACAGCAAAAAGAAAGAAATGCCAGAGAAATTTCCTTGATTTAATTTTTTTAATTATACTTTTATTAAAACTAACATCATAAAGTATGATATTTTTTTTACTTTGAGCAATGATGGAGCTATACTTGACTTTTCTTAGGAGCATATAAAACAAAACAGCTCCTTGGACAAAATGAAATGTGATAGTACTTATAAACAAAGGTTTATTTTAGTTCAGATTAACATTTGAGGGCAGCAATTGTATTCATAATGTCAAAATAAAACCGACGTAATGTTACTTGAGAGCATAATAGCCTACTATTCCTGCCAAACTCCCATGGTTACAGTTAGTAGTGTTACTACAGTACAGTACATCCATGGTGAATGTTGCTGATCTGTGGACACTGGATAGTTCATTCATGGCACAATGTTTTGATGTTGGGCAATGTTGTGGTCACGCCAGAGTCTCTTACATTATGAGCGCGCTTGCCCACGCACGACGCGCTTACATTTGAAATAACGACATTTTGGTCGGCAGGAAAAATGGTCCAACGAACCGTTCGGTTTAAAAATGCGTACCGAAAACCGAACCGAAAGCCTCGTACCGAACGGTTCAATACGAATACGTGTATCGTTACACCCCTAATATATATATATATATATATATTTATTATTATATATTATTATTAAATTTTTTTCTACAAAATATTCATATAAACCATATATTTTAAGTGTATTGTTTGCTTTAAATTAAATTAAGATTGTATGTTTGGCATTGAACCTAAATTAATTTAAAATTAATGTGCTATATTTCAGATCAATAAAATCAATGTTTTCCTTCATTTTAATCAACACTAACTTTATTCTCATCTGAATTATAAATAACTTATTTCTGTATAAAATAAAAAATCCCGAATAATCCAGACCAACCAGAGTGCACTATTCCTACAACATCATCATCTGCTGAAGCAGAACTACCAGAGCCGTTCGGCAGATTTTCAGTCTTGTGTGCTTATTTCATGTGTCCGTTAAATCCATGAGACCGTCTGTAGGGTGTCTCATTTTTCATTTTAGGTTTCAGAAGGTAGCTCATGCATACTTTGTGGTTGATATGTGCCCTCGATGCGCACTTTTGCAGAGCCCACACTGATGCAAGCTCTACAGCACACTTCTTTTCGACAGTCAAAGCAGGGTTACGTTTTTGCACGACGTGCACAATAACCCTAAAGGCACCGGGGTGGCGGTGCCGCCGGCTTCTTTTATATATATATATGAAGAGGTCTTTTCCAAAACGCGATAAACGCCATTTTTAAAAAAAATGAGTTTGTCATGTCATTTTGCTGTGCACTGAACCTATTCACTGCTCCATCAACATTTCATGCCAAATCGCTACATTTCCTTGTTTAAAATGTACTACAAGATGCAGTTTCTTTCCAAAACGCGATAAGCGCCAAACCTATTTTTAGCCTAAACGCGATAAATCCTCTCAACTAATCAGAATTCGGTGAACGTTCTACGCAATCCAACAGGGTGGCGCTCTGAACAGAGGTTTGTTTATGTTCATTTATTCCTCAAAATGAGTGAGTTTTCTAGTCGACTAGTAGTAGTTCATTTAAGTTTAATCACATATTTCTATTGATTTAATTATTTAAATATGGGAGAGAAACCATAATGACCATTTTTTTAATTGCCTATTCCGCATCTCACGCATAAAGCTTGCCACAAAGAACCGACAAAAGTAATGATTAGGCCTATGCATGAAACTTTTGAATTGTTTATTTTTTAATTAGTGTTTTCTGTCAGATATAGCTGAAAAGATAAAGTTGACTATGCTGACTCGCCATCTTCGCAGTAGTGAACGCGCCTATAGAGAGAAATGCAAACTTTGAATTAGCCTACATACGCAGAGAGTAGCCAATTTCTTTTCGTTTTTAATTGTTTTGTTTAAATGTAGACATTTCAAGCTTTTTATAGATATACTTCTCAGGATTGTGAGGCAAGTATCGCTGTGTTTCGGTTCATTTATGTGATGCTCTCCAGATCACGCGCGGGCGCTTCCGTGTCCTGATTATATGTCTGCTTATATTTGCTTATTTATTTATTATTAATCCAGTCAATTTGTTGATGAAACATTGATTAAAATGAAGATACAATTTATACAAAACGAAATTCACTTTAAAGCAAGGCTTTCTACTAAACAAAACTTAATAAGTGGTCAAAATCATGTCTGACCCATTCCAAATGTTTTCCGATATATTGGTCATCTTATGATCCTATCATACTCATCTCATGCGGTTCCCTTTTCATATAATCAACATAGATGAAAAAAAAAATAACATTAGCCTATATTATTAAACATAAATATGAAACGTATGTTTAAGTTTTTTTTTAAACTTAGCCTATATGTAAGCGTCACGCCGCTCCGCTTTGTTCACATGCTGTGTAGCCTATACAAGCATGTGTGTGTGTGTGTGGTGGAGGGGTGCCCATCACTACTTTTGAATATCGTTATCATTATTAAATATTTTTAATAATTTGTTTTTTTTACGCATATGTAGTGGACAAATTGGTCCTACTTGTTACAGGTTTGACACTTTACTAAAAATGACTCTGAATGTATTACTAAATAACTTATTGAATAGCTATTGATATCATTACTATTTTCAGGTTCTGCACCAAATGACTTTTAGCCTAAATGTGTTACTAAATTTAATTTATAGTATGAGCCCCTGATTATATGTTACATGCTCTCGTTTTTTTTTTTTTTAAGACAAACCATACAGTTTTGGAAAAAAATGATGGATTTATAGCGTTTTGGAAAAAAAATAAATTAACTTTTAATTTATCATAAACAATATTGTTGTTTGATTTAATAATCATTGTTCAACATGTTCAGACTGAGCCAATAAAACATTTTAACAGGATAAATTGAATATTCACAAAATGTGTGGGTCTAGGTAAAAAATGTAATTTTCCTGAAAACTATTGAAATGGATTTATAGCGTTTTGGAAAAGACCTCTTCATATATATATTAGTGCTGGGCAACGATTAAAATTTTTTATCGCGATTAATCGCATGATTTTCTTGCGATTAATCGCGATTAATCGCATTGTTACGCGCAAACTTTAATAATGAATTCTAAAGTAGTGTATTACTCACTTTTGAATTAAATGTACTGCTATATACACAAAAGTGTAATAACATGTGGTTTGCAAAAACTTTAAACAAATAAGGTGCTTTATACCAGCAGTATTCCCTTTACACAGCAATAAAATGTTTATTGTAAATCTCAACTTAAACATTAATGTAATCAAATAAAATATTAAAACAAAGCTATTTGCCACTGCCAGGGCATTACCTTTTATCTAGTTTGTTAAAACGAGTCCAGTTTTCTTGTTTTTTTTTCTTAACAGGTATCAACAGGTGTCTTTTAGCAGCAGAAACAGTCTATGTAGTCAGAAGTCATGAGATATAAGTCGACCAACGTTACTTCTCTGATAGTAGCTTAGGTTTGGTCATGCCAATGGTTTCCCACGTACACTAAGATTGCATTAAACAGAGGTAAAGCCCAATTTATACTTCTACGTCGAACTAACGTCGTACCCTGACGTGCACCTCTCCAAAAATGTAACAACGCGTCAATTCTACGCGTACCGCAAGCGCTGTGATTGCTAGAACCGCTCCACGGGTTTCACATGCTCCCTCTGCATGTGTAATTGCGCGTCAACGCGGACAACGACGCAGAAGTAAAACCAACCAACGAGTAGTGTATAGCGTAAGTCCGACACAGAAGTATAAATCAGCCTTTTAGATTGAGGTGAATTGGTCGAGCACAAGGTGCAGCGACAAGCGGGTGCGTTCTGTGAAACTGCTCGCCTCACGCGCTCGCCTCACGCACGCACCCGCACCCGCGCCCGCCCGTTGCCGAAGTTGAATTGTCTAAAAGGACTTTGATTGTCTATAACTTTTTGTACACGACGCGCAGTACAAATCATTGGAAGAGAGACTGATCCTCGGCTCGCTGTTTGTGAGTTTCCAATATTTAAATAGTAATCAGGACATCAACAGAAGGGAATTCACATTGCACAGCATCCCCGCTAAACTGCACGCAGGCACATCAGGTAAAGTTATGTAATTTTAATTTAAGTTAAAAAGACCAGCTGCGTAGCGCACAGAAGCCGTTGCCGTGGTTACTATCTATAGAGCGCCTGTTATTCACTCGCGGAGCGCTGTCTCCCTTTCTGTTCACCTGAGAGAACCTGCCAAAGCCTCTCTCCACTGGTGGTTTGGGTGGGTTATTTGCTGGCTGACCAACATCTCACCCCTCCTGTGATCCATGGTTTGACTGTAGGCCTATGTCCTATTCAGAGCCAGTGTGCAGCGGACTTTCAAAAAAAAAAAAAAACTGCGTTAACGTGCGATAAAAAAATTGTCGGCATTAATTAATAAATGCGTTAACGCGATAATAACGCGTTAACTTGCCCAGCCCTAATATATATATATATATATATATATATAGCTGCGAGCAGCGATGAAGGGCCAAAGCCAGCGGCACCGCCACCCCCGGTGCCTTTAGGTAACTAAAGGCACCTGGGTTGCGGTGCCACCGGCTTGGGCCCGTAATCGCTGCTCGCAGCTATATTTAGGGCCCAAGCCTTGAAAAGGCGAAGGCCCTATTGTTTTCCTTAGATTATTAGGGCCCAAGCTTTGAAAAGGCGAAGGCCCTATTGTTTTCCTTAGGATTATTATTAGGGCCCAAGCCTTGAAAAGGCGAAGGCCCTATTGTTTTCCTTAGGATTATTATTATTAGGGCCCAAGCCTTGAAAAGGCGAAGGCCCTATTGTTTTCCTTAGGATTATTAGGGCCCAAGCCTTGAAAAGGCGAAGGCCCTATTGTTTTCCTTAGGATTATTATTATTAGGGCCCAAGCCCTGAAAGGGCGAAGGCCCTATTGTTTTCCTAAGGATTATTATTATTAGGGCCCAAGCCTTGAAAAGGCGAAGGCCCTATTGTTTTCCTAAGGATTATTATTATTAGGGCCCAAGCCTTGAAAAGGCGAAGGCCCTATTGTTTTCCTAAGGATTATTATTAGGGCCCAAGCCTTGAAAAGGCGAAGGCCCTATTGTTTTCCTTAGGATTATTATTATTATTAGGGCCCAAGCCTTGAAAAGGCGAAGGCCCTATTGTTTTCCTAAGGATTATTATTATTCTTCCGACTTATTATTATTATTATTATTATTAGGGCCCAAGCCTTGAAAAGGCGAAGGCCCTATTGTTTTCCTAAGGATTATTATTATTCTTCCGACTTATTCTTCTTCCGACTTATTCTTATTATTATTTTACTACCTTTTGGGCACTTTTAGGGCCCTTAACGTGCTCGAAAACTCTTGAAACTTTGCACACGGGTCAGAACCCGCGGCCATCAGGGCCGGGCTGAAGCTGGTACCCGGGCGTGGCAGGGGGGCTCGACAGCGCCACCTGGAACGGGGTTTGAACACTTGTCCATATATCAAACACGCTTGCATGTAATAATCTGAAACTCGCTACACTTATATATCTCATCGGGCCGAACAACTTTCGTGCTCTAAGTTTTACCCCAGCCCAACAGGAAGTCGGCTATTTAGGGTTGTTTGGAAACGCATGCTCAGGAATTTGAAACACTTCTCCTAGGGGTGCTTGACCACAGGGGTTCCCCAGGGTTCAGTTCTTGGACCGCTCCTCTTCTCCATCTACACCACATCACTGGGACCCATCATACAGGCACATGGTTTCTCTTACCATTGCTATGCTGATGACACCCAACTCTACCTCTCATTTCAACCAGATGATCCCACAGTAGCTGTACGGATCTCAAGCTGTCTGGCGGACATCTCGGCGTGGATGAAGGAACATCACCTGCAGCTCAACCTGGCAAAGACTGAGCTTCTCGTCCTCCCTGCCAATCAGTCTCTACAGCACGACCTCACTATCCAGCTAGATTCATCCTCAATCACCCCATCAAGGTCGGTTAGAAATCTTGGAGTAATCTTTGATGATCAGCTGACCTTCACTGACCACATTACAAAGACAACTCGATCATGCAGGTTTGCTATGCACAACATCAGGAAGATCAGACCTTTCCTAACTGAGCATGCAACACAACTTCTCGTCCAGGCCCTGGTCATTTCTAGGCTTGATTACTGCAATGCTCTTCTGGCTGGACTTCCATCATGTGCAACTAAACCTCTACAAATGATCCAGAATGCTGCAGCTCGTCTCGTCTTCAACGAGCCCAAAAGGGCCCACGTCACTCCTCTGTTCATCTCTCTGCACTGGCTACCACTCTCTGCTCGCATCAAGTTCAAGGCTTTGACGCTTGCTTACAGATTGACCACAGGTTCAGCCCCCTCCTACTTCCACTCACTACTACAAGTGTACATCCCTACCAGAAGCCTACGATCGGTCAATGAGCGACGGCTCGTGGTACCATCACAGCGGGGCACAAAATCAGGTCCAGGACATTCTCATTGACAGTTCCATGCTGGTGGAATGATCTCCCCACCGTCATCCGGAATGCAGAATCCCTGACAACATTCAAAAGGCAACTGAAAACTCATCTCTTCCGGGAGCACTTAACATAAAAAAAAAATAAAAAAAAAAAAAAAAAATCCTTTCCTTTAAATCCTCACTTGCCTGGCTTATGCTACTCCGAGCAATGTCTGAACTTTGTATTTTGAACACTTCTTGCGTTGTTTTTGCCTCTTCACGATGACTCGCTTGGTTTAGTCCTCAATTGTAAGTCGCTTTGGATAAAAGCGTCTGCTAAATGACTAAATGTAAATGTAAATGTAGGGAATTCCCCCGTTCGTCTCCAAACTCGGTGTGCATGAAGTCAAGACACTGAGGATGAAAAATTGCCAGGGGATTTTTGATATCTCGAACGGTTTGGCCGTGGCGAGGAAACGAATTTATGGCGAATAATGGAAACAGGAAGTGTGTTATAACTTCTGCATACATTAACTGATCTTGATGAAACTTCAGCAGTGTGTTCGCTGTAAGAGGCCGATCACATGGATGTGACTATTGTGAGTCAAAGTTATAGCGCCACCAACTGGCAGCAGGAAGTGTGTCACTTTCTAAATGCTTTGAAATCACCCTCTTATTTTTACCCGATTTTCTTCAAACTTTATGTGTATAATGTAAACACACGGCAGATGTAGACCTGTGAAAGGATTATTGATATCTTAGATACTGTTGCCGTGGCAACGCATCAAACTTTATTATTCTTTGTTGATGCTTTTGAGACTCTTAACATGCTTGAAATTGCATGAAACTCGACAGACACATCACATTTATTAGCCAGTAGACATGTGCAAAGTTTCAGAAACGGGCGTGGTGCAGGGGCTCAGTAGCGCCACCTTTAGTCAAAAATGGGGTATTAGTTTTACCTACAGTAACAAAAATAGGCACGTATATTGTTCTCCTCGAGCCGGACAACTTTCTAATTTACACTCACTAGCTCGGATCGACAGGAAGTCAGATATTTTGGTTTGAATGTGATTTTCAGGAGGATTTTCTCCCTCCCTCTCTCTCTGTCTCTGCATCTATGTGTGTGTGTGTGGGGTGAGGGGATTGTCTGTTGAGTGAAAATGCTTTTAAAATTGTTTTTCAAGGTTTTGGGGCCCTTAACGTGCTCGAAAACTCTTGAAACGTTGCACACAGGTCAGAACCCGCGGCCATCAGGGCCGGGCTGAAGATGGTACCCGGGCGTGGCAGGGGGGCTCGACAGCGCCCCCTGGAACGGGGTCCGAAAACTTGGTCCATAAATCAAACACACTTGCATGTAATAATATGAAACTCGGTACACATATAGATCTCATCGGTTCATATATACTTCATGCTCTTACTTTTTACCCCAGCCCAACAGGAAGTCGGCTATTTAGGGTTGTTTGTTAAACGCATGCAATGGAATTTAAAGTACTTCTCCTAGAGAATTCAAAGAAATGCCACGAAACTCGGTCAGCATGAAGTCAAGACATTGAGGATGAAAAATTGCCAGGGGATTTTTGATATCTCGAACGGTTTGGCCGTGGCGAGGAAACGAATTTATGGCGAATAATGGAAACAGGAAATGTGTTATAACTTCTACATACATTAACTGATCTTGATGAAACTTCAGCAGTGTGTTCGCTGTAAGAGGCCGATCACATGGATGTGACTATTGTGAGTCAAAGTTATAGCGCCACCAACTGGCAGCAGGAAGTGTGTCACTTTCTAAATGCTTTTGACAAAAGTGGGGGGGTTAGTTTTATCTACAGTAACAAAACTCGATATGTATATTGTACTCTTCGAGCCGGACAACTTTCTAATTTACCGTAATTAGCAACGACCAACAGGAAGTCAGATATTTTGGTTTGAATATGGTGAGCCTCTCTCTGAGCTCTGTATGGCAAGCCCTTTTAACATTTAAAAGCTAAGTTTGACTATCCGGAATTAACATTGTTGATATCAACAACGTCTTTCTGACAAGTCGTAATTATATTTTGGATAGTTTGTATTATCATTTAAGATATCTGTAACGTAATTGGCCTATGGCTAAGCCACGCCCCCAAACGCGATGAGCCAATCACAGTGCGCATAGCTAACCCAATAAAATGAAAGTTACAGATATCAAATTTCAGATATCTCTAATCAAAATGAATTTCAAGATATCTTTCACTTGATAATAGATATCTAATATCTATTATCAAAATTATGACTATCCCTAACTCCAGTTTGAGATATCTACAATGCCGTTCTGACTAGTCATAATTTAAATGTATTTAAATGTATTGTTTGCTTTAAATTAAATTAAGATTGTATGTTTGGTAATTTAATCTAAATTAATTTAAAATTTATGCACTATATTTCAGATCAATATATTTGTTTTCCATCATTTTAATCAACACTAATTTTATTCTCATCTAAATTATAAATAACTTATTTCTGTATAAAATAAAAAATCCCGAATAATCCAGACCAACCAGAGCGCACTATTCCTACAACATCATCAGTGCTGAAGCGGAACTACCAGAGCCGTTCGGCAGATAGCGAGCAGATGCAGCATATGTGTTGTGACGAGGCAGGGTCAGGCCAGGGGGGTCCATTTGCAGCTTCTTATTAAGAAAGGTCAAGACAGGCAGGGTGAGCAATGGCAAACAGGGCAGAACAGAAAAGGCAGAGACAAACCAGGTTGACAGGCAAAGGGCAAAGACCTCCAGATAAATACTGGGCTTCTGGATTTACACATTTAAGTGCTGCAAAACAGATTGACTTATGACATCCTATGACAGGGGTGGGCAACAGTTTTAGTCTGAGGGCCACAGTTACTTTGGCAAAGTAAACGGAGGGCCACACTTTGGACAATTGCAATTAAACAGTTACATGATTAAATGGTACAAATTAATTCAATGCAAATATGTATAAGGCTACTCTACAGTTACTTTGACTTTGCCAGCCTATTTCAAGGCCTGATATTTATTTTTGCTATAGGCCAGTCTGACCTAGGCCACTCTAAGGTTACAATAACTTGATTTACTTTCCTACACTACCCTGCACATTGTTCATGTCATTCATACCAGCTGTAACTATTCAAGATGGAAAGCTATTAACAAAACTGCAAATGTATGTGTGCAGGTTACATTAACATTAGGGATGTGCACGAATATTCGAATTTTCGATCTGTAATTATTATTAGTAAAATAAAATACTATTCGAATTTTACTACGTTGCTTTGCTGTCCGTAAATGCAGTGAATCCATGATAAATCCCAAGCACTAACTCGCAATTATAATTAAATGCACTGGGTGGCGCTGTGGAGTGTGTTAACAAGTTGTGTGTATTTGATCACATAATGTTGTCGTCTGCCTCGCGAAGTTTGGAATTACTTGAAAATGATCTTACTAAATGGAATTACTTTTGATCAAATTAATTAATTTATCTGAGTTATAATATCATCATCACCACAATGAGAAATCACATGAAATCCAAACAGTCGACTGAGGAAAGACAGCTGACCAACACTGCATTCACGACTGCAGGTAAGCGCAGCTGGACCCCGCGTGATCCGAGCTTAGATGATAACTTATCTTATAGCAAAATTATTTTGAGACATATGCTTCCTTTAAGTTTCGTTGAGGGAGACCGGTTAGCAGAAAACGCAAAGTGCTGTTAGAAACTTAGACGTTTCAGAGACACAAAGATAATGGTGTTCTGTCAGCGCAGCGCCTTTTCTCACTCGATCATAAATTGCTGGCGGCGCCCCTGCATGTGGATATTGTTTTTCTCTATATAAACGTGAAACAATATAAACACGATAATCATATGCTGACTCGAGTGTGTGTACGTTCTGTACAATATCTGGTGCAACCGCTTTATTAGGCGTTTTTTTCCCGTTCGCGCTGCTTGAGCATTCTTTTATTAATTCTTTTGTTTTTTATATTTTTTGTTTACACATAGGCCTAATGTTTAATGTTTTCAACTAAAAGAAATGGTGACAAAAACGTAAAAAAAAAACAAACAAAAAAAACAAACAAACATATTTTTCGTTAAATGTCATTTAAATAAACGAATATTCGAATATTCGATTTTTATGAGCCCAAATATTCGAATGCAATATTTTTGAAAAATGCCCATCCCTAATTAACATACAGACTTCCAGTGTTGGGAAGGATACTTTCAAAACATATTTCGTTGCAGAATACATGACTGGCAAAACCAGCAAAAGTAATGATTATGAATATGTAAAATATAGCAAGGAGATATTTTAATTGTTTATTAATAAATAAGTGTTTTCTTTGTCATTGTCGGCTAAGATGAAGTTGACAAACAGTAATCTTAAATTAATACAGTACAACTGGATTATGAGAACGTATTTTACTCCAGTTAGGTTAAATAAAATTAATCCGAATTTTCCAGACACATGCATTAAAAGCTCAACTGATAAAGGCACATTGTTGCACTGCATGTGGAATTGTCCTAATGTGCAGGAGTTTTGGAAAGAGGTCATTTTACTAATTTCTCAGATGGTATCTGTCAATCTCCCAATGAGACCAGAAATTTTTATTTGGGGGATTTTACCAGAGAATTTGGTGCATTGTAGAAGCACTTGCAGATTCATTGACATCTGTATACTTCAAGCAAAGCGTTTAATAGCTATGTATTGGAAGAAAATGGAAAAGCCACCTATTTTACAGTGGATCAATAATATGTCCTTTTGTTTGTCAATGGAAAAGATTACATACATATTGAAAGGTAAATTGTCTTTTTTTAAGAGTATTTGGAAACCCTTTATATCCTTTATTTCAAATTCTGATTTCAATAATATAATAAATGAGGTAGAAAGAGTTAAAATAACTTGATTCTCAACCTATTCTCACCTCATGTTATGACTAGTAAATCATTAGTCATTTAATCATTTACTATTTCTCCTGAAATAGTCCCTCTCATGTCATGATTTGCTTCTCTTGTATGCCTAATTACTTCCAACTAATGTGTAGCTATCCTATTTGACCTATGCCTGTTTTTTAGTTTTATTTTGTTTATATACATGTATACATATACTTTTTTTTTTTTTCACAATTATTATTCCTTATTTCCTTTTTTATTTATTATTACTATTTATTTATTTTCATTATTATTATTTTTATTATGTAAAAGAGATCCAACCTTTTAATTTACGTTATTGTTGTATTATACTGGCATAAGCTGTTGTATCTCAATAAACAAAGTATTACAAAGATGAAGTTGACGATGCTGACTCGCGATCTTCAGTAGCCTAGTGAACGCGCCAGAGAGAAATGCACATTTCATAAGGATTACATAAGCAGAGAGCAGTCTGTAGTCTGTTTTCTTTCGTTTTGAATTGTTCAGTTTAAAAGTAGACATGTGAGGCAAGTAGGCTACTTTATATGCTGGGTTTCGGTTCATTTATGAGACGAGCTCCAGTTCACGCGCCGGCGTGATTATCTCGTTATTAATGTTTCGTGATTATCTCTATATTGTCTGCTATATTTACTTCTTATTTATTAAATACAGGCAATTGGTTGATGAAACATTGATTAAAATTAAGATACAATTAATACAAAACGAAATTCACTTTAAAGAAAGGTTTTGTGCTTTCTGTTTGATGTCTTTGTGAAAGTTTTAAAGCATCTTTTAGTGCCGCTTTCAGAGCGCTCACGTCCGTAACGGAGAACACGTCCGTAACATTGTTTTTCCTCATAAATGCGAACACGAAAAATAAAATAAAATGAATATTTTATGTTATGTGGAGACAGAGACAACCCTTGATCCGGTGGGTAGTATTAATTTTGGTTTGCGCAGTGTAATTCACAGAATTACTAAAACATATTTGCCACCTAACTTAAAGATTGTTTTGTGTCACGCATGTTTATTTTGGCGTGTGTTTCATCCAAATTGCGATCGCATCGCGGGGGCGGATTGAAGCACTATGCGGGCCGGATCCGGCCCCCGGGCCGTATATTGCCCATGTATGTCCTATGACATTAAAAATGATTCTAAATTTAAATGATCTCATATATGTGGCTATTGTGATTCACGATCATAGGCCCTGTCCAAAATGGTACACTTCATATGAATTTTCGGTCTTGTGTACTTAGTTCATGTGTCCGTTAAATCCATGGGACCGTAGGGCGACAGTGAAAGCGGGGTTACGTTTTTGCACGTCGTGCACAGTAACCCTAAAGGCACCGGGGTGGCAGTGCCACCGGCTTGTTTTTATGTATATATATATATATATATATATATATATATATATATATATATATATATATATATATATAAAAATATAGCTGCGAGCACCGATGAAGGGCCAAAGCCGGCGGAACCGCCACTCCGGAGCCTTTAGGTAACTAAAGGCACCGGGGTTGCGGTGCCACCGGCTTGGGCCCGCAATCGCTGCTCGCAGCTATATTTATTATTATTTTACTACCTTTTGGGCACTTTTGGGGCACTTAACATGCTCGAAAACTCTTGAAACTTTGCACACGGGTCAGAACCCGCGGCCATCAGGGCCGGGCTGAAGCTGGTCCCCGGGCGTGGCAGGGGGGCTCGACAGCGCCACCTGGAACAGGGTTTGAACACTTGTCCATATATCAAACACGCTTGCATGTAATAATCTGAAACTCGCTACACTTATATATCTCATCGGGCCGAACAACTTTCGTGCTCTAAGTTTTACGCCAGCCCAACAGGAAGTCGGCTATTTAGGGTTGTTTGGAAACGCATCCTCAGGGATTTGAAACACTTCTCCTAGGGAATTCCCCCGTTCGTCTCCAAACTCGGTGTGCATGAAGTCAAGACACTGAGGATGAAAAATTGCCTGGGGATTTTTGATATCTCGAACGGTTTGGCCGTGGCGAGGAAACGAATTTATGGCGAATAATGGAAACAGGAAGTGTGTTATAACTTCTGCATACATTAACTGATCTTGATGAAACTTCAGCAGTGTGTTCGCTGTAAGAGGCCGATCACATGGATGTGACTATTGTGAGTCAAAGTTATAGCGCCACCAACTGGCAGCAGGAAGTGTGTCACTTTCTAAATGCTTTGAAATCACCCTCTTATTTTTACCCGATTTTCTTCAAACTTTATGTGTATAATGTAAACACACGGCAGATGTAGACCTGTGAAAGGATTATTGATATCTTAGATACTGTTGCCGTGGCAACGCATCAAACTTTATTATTCTTTGTTGATGCTTTTGAGACTCTTAACATGCTTGAAATTGCATGAAACTCGACAGACACATCACATTTATTAGCCAGTAGACATGTGCAAAGTTTCAGAAACGGGCGTGGTGCAGGGGCTCAGTAGCGCCACCTTTAGTCAAAAATGGGGTATTAGTTTTACCTACAGTAACAAAAATAGGCACGTATATTGTTCTCCTCGAGCCGGACAACTTTCTAATTTACACTCACTAGCTCGGATCGACAGGAAGTCAGATATTTTGGTTTGAATGTGATTTTCAGGAGGATTTTCTCCCTCCCTCTCTCTCTGTCTCTGCATCTATGTGTGTGTGTGTGGGGTGAGGGGATTGTCTGTTGAGTGAAAATGCTTTTAAAATTGTTTTTCAAGGTTTTGGGGCCCTTAACGTGCTCGAAAACTCTTGAAACTTTGCACACAGGTCAGAACCCGCGGCCATCAGGGCCGGGCTGAAGATGGTACCCGGGCGTGGCAGGGGGGCTCGACAGCGCCCCCTGGAACGGGGTCCGAAAACTTGGTCCATAAATCAAACACACTTGCATGTAATAATATGAAACTCGGTACACATATAGATCTCATCGGTTCATATATACTTCATGCTCTTACTTTTTACCCCAGCCCAACAGGAAGTCGGCTATTTAGGGTTGTTTGTTAAACGCATGCAATGGAATTTAAAGTACTTCTCCTAGAGAATTCAAAGAAATGCCACGAAACTCGGTCAGCATGAAGTCAAGACATTGAGGATGAAAAATTGCCAGGGGATTTTTGATATCTCGAACGGTTTGGCCGTGGCGAGGAAACGAATTTATGGCGAATAATGGAAACAGGAAATGTGTTATAACTTCTACATACATTAACTGATCTTGATGAAACTTCAGCAGTGTGTTCGCTGTAAGAGGCCGATCACATGGATGTGACTATTGTGAGTCAAAGTTATAGCGCCACCAACTGGCAGCAGGAAGTGTGTCACTTTCTAAATGCTTTTGACAAAAGTGGGGGGGTTAGTTTTATCTACAGTAACAAAACTCGATATGTATATTGTACTCTTCGAGCCGGACAACTTTCTAATTTACCGTAATTAGCAACGACCAACAGGAAGTCAGATATTTTGGTTTGAATATGGTGAGCCTCTCTCTGAGCTCTGTATGGCAAGCCCTTTTAACATTTAAAAGCTAAGTTTGACTATCCGGAATTAACATTGTTGATATCAACAACGTCTTTCTGACAAGTCGTAATTATATTTTGGATAGTTTGTATTATCATTTAAGATATCTGTAACGTAATTGGCCTATGGCTAAGCCACGCCCCCAAACGCGATGAGCCAATCACAGTGCGCATAGCTAACCCAATAAAATGAAAGTTACAGATATCAAATTTCAGATATCTCTAATCAAAATGAATTTCAAGATATCTTTCACTTGATAATAGATATCTAATATCTATTATCAAAATTATGACTATCCCTAACTCCAGTTTGAGATATCTACAATGCCGTTCTGACTAGTCATAATTTAAATGTATTTAAATGTATTGTTTGCTTTAAATTAAATTAAGATTGTATGTTTGGTAATTTAATCTAAATTAATTTAAAATTTATGCACTATATTTCAGATCAATATATTTGTTTTCCATCATTTTAATCAACACTAATTTTATTCTCATCTAAATTATAAATAACTTATTTCTGTATAAAATAAAAAATCCCGAATAATCCAGACCAACCAGAGCGCACTATTCCTACAACATCATCAGTGCTGAAGCGGAACTACCAGAGCCGTTCGGCAGATAGCGAGCAGATGCAGCATATGTGTTGTAACGAGGCAGGGTCAGGCCAGGGGGGTCCATTTGCAGCTTCTTATTAAGAAAGGTCAAGACAGGCAGGGTGAGCAATGGCAAACAGGGCAGAACAGAAAAGGCAGAGACAAACCAGGTTGACAGGCAAAGGGCAAAGACCTCCAGATAAATACTGGGCTTCTGGATTTACACATTTAAGTGCTGCAAAACAGATTGACTTATGACATCCTATGACAGGGGTGGGCAACAGTTTTAGTCTGAGGGCCACAGTTACTTTGGCAAAGTAAACGGAGGGCCACACTTTGGACAATTGCAATTAAACAGTTACATGATTAAATGGTACAAATTAATTCAATGCAAATATGTATAAGGCTACTCTACAGTTACTTTGACTTTGCCAGCCTATTTCAAGGCCTGATATTTATTTTTGCTATAGGCCAGTCTGACCTAGGCCACTCTAAGGTTACAATAACTTGATTTACTTTCCTACACTACCCTGCACATTGTTCATGTCATTCATACCAGCTGTAACTATTCAAGATGGAAAGCTATTAACAAAACTGCAAATGTATGTGTGCAGGTTACATTAACATTAGGGATGTGCACGAATATTCGAATTTTCGATCTGTAATTATTATTAGTAAAATAAAATACTATTCGAATTTTACTACGTTGCTTTGCTGTCCGTAAATGCAGTGAATCCATGATAAATCCCAAGCACTAACTCGCAATTATAATTAAATGCACTGGGTGGCGCTGTGGAGTGTGTTAACAAGTTGTGTGTATTTGATCACATAATGTTGTCGTCTGCCTCGCGAAGTTTGGAATTACTTGAAAATGATCTTACTAAATGGAATTACTTTTGATCAAATTAATTAATTTATCTGAGTTATAATATCATCATCACCACAATGAGAAATCACATGAAATCCAAACAGTCGACTGAGGAAAGACAGCTGACCAACACTGCATTCACGACTGCAGGTAAGCGCAGCTGGACCCCGCGTGATCCGAGCTTAGATGATAACTTATCTTATAGCAAAATTATTTTGAGACATATGCTTCCTTTAAGTTTCGTTGAGGGAGACCGGTTAGCAGAAAACGCAAAGTGCTGTTAGAAACTTAGACGTTTCAGAGACACAAAGATAATGGTGTTCTGTCAGCGCAGCGCCTTTTCTCACTCGATCATAAATTGCTGGCGGCGCCCCTGCATGTGGATATTGTTTTTCTCTATATAAACGTGAAACAATATAAACACGATAATCATATGCTGACTCGAGTGTGTGTACGTTCTGTACAATATCTGGTGCAACCGCTTTATTAGGCGTTTTTTTCCCGTTCGCGCTGCTTGAGCATTCTTTTATTAATTCTTTTGTTTTTTATATTTTTTGTTTACACATAGGCCTAATGTTTAATGTTTTCAACTAAAAGAAATGGTGACAAAAACGTAAAAAAAATAAAAAAAATAAAAACAAACAAACATATTTTTCGTTAAATGTCATTTAAATAAACGAATATTCGAATATTCGATTTTTATGAGCCCAAATATTCGAATGCAATATTTTTGAAAAATGCCCATCCCTAATTAACATACAGACTTCCAGTGTTGGGAAGGATACTTTCAAAACATATTTCGTTGCAGAATACATGACTGGCAAAACCAGCAAAAGTAATGATTATGAATATGTAAAATATAGCAAGGAGATATTTTAATTGTTTATTAATAAATAAGTGTTTTCTTTGTCATTGTCGGCTAAGATGAAGTTGACAAACAGTAATCTTAAATTAATACAGTACAACTGGATTATGAGAACGTATTTTACTCCAGTTAGGTTAAATAAAATTAATCCGAATTTTCCAGACACATGCATTAAAAGCTCAACTGATAAAGGCACATTGTTGCACTGCATGTGGAATTGTCCTAATGTGCAGGAGTTTTGGAAAGAGGTCATTTTACTAATTTCTCAGATGGTATCTGTCAATCTCCCAATGAGACCAGAAATTTTTATTTGGGGGATTTTACCAGAGAATTTGGTGCATTGTAGAAGCACTTGCAGATTCATTGACATCTGTATACTTCAAGCAAAGCGTTTAATAGCTATGTATTGGAAGAAAATGGAAAAGCCACCTATTTTACAGTGGATCAATAATATGTCCTTTTGTTTGTCAATGGAAAAGATTACATACATATTGAAAGGTAAATTGTCTTTTTTTAAGAGTATTTGGAAACCCTTTATATCCTTTATTTCAAATTCTGATTTCAATAATATAATAAATGAGGTAGAAAGAGTTAAAATAACTTGATTCTCAACCTATTCTCACCTCATGTTATGACTAGTAAATCATTAGTCATTTAATCATTTACTATTTCTCCTGAAATAGTCCCTCTCATGTCATGATTTGCTTCTCTTGTATGCCTAATTACTTCCAACTAATGTGTAGCTATCCTATTTGACCTATGCCTGTTTTTTAGTTTTATTTTGTTTATATACATGTATACTAGGGGTGTGACGAGACGCATATCTCACGAGACGAGACTAGACACGAGATTGGGTTCACGAGAACGAGACGAGACGAGATTTTTGCACAATTTTTCAGAAATCCTCAATGACAAAATTCATGACTGGAAAAATAGTATGCAGGTGCATTTTGCAATGTTTAACTAATAATCTTCTAATGCATGTCATTGCAGGTCTACTTTATGAGTATGAATTATCAAATGCATTGAAAGAAAACAATATACAAGCACTGTAAAAGGTTTTTATTGACTGGCTTTTCTCCTGTATGATTTCACATTAGTCTCTTCAGACCTTACTGTACATTTAAGAGCTTTCAGAACTTCTGATTGAGGCTGTGTGTGACCTAACTGAACTCCTTTAAGTCTTATTAAGCGCAAACAATAAGTGCAAGTGCAAACAATAAGTGCAAGTGCAACCATAATCAAAGTTAGCAACCATAATCAAACCATAACACTCTTTATAATTGTTTTGAAATGGCTGTTTTATTTTGCACCGCAGTTATAGGGTTAATGCGGTGAGTTTGGAAAAGGCCGGGTAGAGAGAAACGAGGCTGGTGTGTTTGTCTCTACAGTTGTTCTTGCGTTCCGATTATAAGTTCAGAAACGGAGTCTCCCTTGCCTGTTGTTGTCCATAAGACATTACAGTAGGCCTACTCTCTTAATATTCGAAGTCCAATCTGAGACCATAGCGGAAAATAAACAGTCCAGAGATGGGTATTGGGAGACGGACTATGTATGCGGCCTAATTTGTGCGCAATGCACATCAGGGAGCTTTTGTTTTACTTTCACTTTCGTGATCGCGCATACTCTGTGTATAGGGAGCAGCTGTGCTGAGCGTGCATTCTACAAGATAAGACATTTATCAGACGTTTAGTCTATGTTGCGCAATGAATCCTCCGCGATCCTCACGCGATCAGTGAACTGTGATTCGTGCTGCACTGATTGCAACGGAAACTCGTGCTGGATGAGCAGAGCAGACTTTTACATTAGTTTATAAGGGTTTTTATTTTTTTATGAAAACAGCAAAACGATAGTTTGGCAGGCGAATGTGAGTGTAGCAGTGGAATATTCTATGGAAATCTCACCCTCACGCTCAGTCATGGCGATATCGCGAGACAGCTTTTCACTCGACGGGAAATCTCGTCATGTTTTAGTCTCGCGAGATCTCGTGGCGCAAGATCTCGTCACACCCCTAATGTATACATATACTTTTTTTTTTTTTTCACAATTATTATTCCTTATTTCCTTTTTTATTTATTATTACTATTTATTTATTTTCATTATTATTATTTTTATTATGTAAAAGAGATCCAACCTTTTAATTTACGTTATTGTTGTATTATACTGGCATAAGCTGTTGTATCTCAATAAACAAAGTATTACAAAGATGAAGTTGACGATGCTGACTCGCGATCTTCAGTAGCCTAGTGAACGCGCCAGAGAGAAATGCACATTTCATAAGGATTACATAAGCAGAGAGCAGTCTGTAGTCTGTTTTCTTTCGTTTTGAATTGTTCAGTTTAAAAGTAGACATGTGAGGCAAGTAGGCTACTTTATATGCTGGGTTTCGGTTCATTTATGAGACGAGCTCCAGTTCACGCGCCGGCGTGATTATCTCGTTATTAATGTTTCGTGATTATCTCTATATTGTCTGCTATATTTACTTCTTATTTATTAAATACAGGCAATTGGTTGATGAAACATTGATTAAAATTAAGATACAATTAATACAAAACGAAATTCACTTTAAAGAAAGGTTTTGTGCTTTCTGTTTGATGTCTTTGTGAAAGTTTTAAAGCATCTTTTAGTGCCGCTTTCAGAGCGCTCACGTCCGTAACGGAGAACACGTCCGTAACATTGTTTTTCCTCATAAATGCGAACACGAAAAATAAAATAAAATGAATATTTTATGTTATGTGGAGACAGAGACAACCCTTCATCCGGTGGGTAGTATTAATTTTGGTTTGCGCAGTGTAATTCACAGAATTACTAAAACATATTTGCCACCTAACTTAAAGATTGTTTTGTGTCACGCATGTTTATTTTGGCGTGTGTTTCATCCAAATTGCGATCGCATCGCGGGGGCGGATTGAAGCACTATGCGGGCCGGATCCGGCCCCCGGGCCGTATATTGCCCATGTATGTCCTATGACATTAAAAATGATTCTAAATTTAAATGATCTCATATATGTGGCTATTGTGATTCACGATCATAGGCCCTGTCCAAAATGGTACACTTCATATGAATTTTCGGTCTTGTGTACTTAGTTCATGTGTCCGTTAAATCCATGGGACCGTAGGGCGACAGTGAAAGCGGGGTTACGTTTTTGCACGTCGTGCACAGTAACCCTAAAGGCACCGGGGTGGCAGTGCCACCGGCTTGTTTTTATGTATGTATATATATATATATATATATAAAAATATAGCTGCGAGCACCGATGAAGGGCCAAAGCCGGCGGAACCGCCACTCCGGAGCCTTTAGGTAACTAAAGGCACCGGGGTTGCGGTGCCACCGGCTTGGGCCCGCAATCGCTGCTCGCAGCTATATTTATTATTATTTTACTACCTTTTGGGCACTTTTGGGGCACTTAACATGCTCGAAAACTCTTGAAACTTTGCACACGGGTCAGAACCCGCGGCCATCAGGGCCGGGCTGAAGCTGGTCCCCGGGCGTGGCAGGGGGGCTCGACAGCGCCACCTGGAACAGGGTTTGAACACTTGTCCATATATCAAACACGCTTGCATGTAATAATCTGAAACTCGCTACACTTATATATCTCATCGGGCCGAACAACTTTCGTGCTCTAAGTTTTACGCCAGCCCAACAGGAAGTCGGCTATTTAGGGTTGTTTGGAAACGCATCCTCAGGGATTTGAAACACTTCTCCTAGGGAATTCCCCCGTTCGTCTCCAAACTCGGTGTGCATGAAGTCAAGACACTGAGGATGAAAAATTGCCAGGGGATTTTTGATATCTCGAACGGTTTGGCCGTGGCGAGGAAACGAATTTATGGCGAATAATGGAAACAGGAAGTGTGTTATAACTTCTGCATACATTAACTGATCTTGATGAAACTTCAGCAGTGTGTTCGCTGTAAGAGGCCGATCACATGGATGTGACTATTGTGAGTCAAAGTTATAGCGCCACCAACTGGCAGCAGGAAGTGTGTCACTTTCTAAATGCTTTGAAATCACCCTCTTATTTTTACCCGATTTTCTTCAAACTTTATGTGTATAATGTAAACACACGGCAGATGTAGACCTGTGAAAGGATTATTGATATCTTAGATACTGTTGCCGTGGCAACGCATCAAACTTTATTATTCTTTGTTGATGCTTTTGAGACTCTTAACATGCTTGAAATTGCATGAAACTCGACAGACACATCACATTTATTAGCCAGTAGACATGTGCAAAGTTTCAGAAACGGGCGTGGTGCAGGGGCTCAGTAGCGCCACCTTTAGTCAAAAATGGGGTATTAGTTTTACCTACAGTAACAAAAATAGGCACGTATATTGTTCTCCTCGAGCCGGACAACTTTCTAATTTACACTCACTAGCTCGGATCGACAGGAAGTCAGATATTTTGGTTTGAATGTGATTTTCAGGAGGATTTTCTCCCTCCCTCTCTCTCTGTCTCTGCATCTATGTGTGTGTGTGTGGGGCGAGGGGATTGTCTGTTGAGTGAAAATGCTTTTAAAATTGTTTTTCAAGGTTTTGGGGCCCTTAACGTGCTCGAAAACTCTTGAAACTTTGCACACAGGTCAGAACCCGCGGCCATCAGGGCCGGGCTGAAGATGGTACCCGGGCGTGGCAGGGGGGCTCGACAGCGCCCCCTGGAACGGGGTCCGAAAACTTGGTCCATAAATCAAACACACTTGCATGTAATAATATGAAACTCGGTACACATATAGATCTCATCGGTTCATATATACTTCATGCTCTTACTTTTTACCCCAGCCCAACAGGAAGTCGGCTATTTAGGGTTGTTTGTTAAACGCATGCAATGGAATTTAAAGTACTTCTCCTAGAGAATTCAAAGAAATGCCACGAAACTCGGTCAGCATGAAGTCAAGACATTGAGGATGAAAAATTGCCAGGGGATTTTTGATATCTCGAACGGTTTGGCCGTGGCGAGGAAACGAATTTATGGCGAATAATGGAAACAGGAAATGTGTTATAACTTCTACATACATTAACTGATCTTGATGAAACTTCAGCAGTGTGTTCGCTGTAAGAGGCCGATCACATGGATGTGACTATTGTGAGTCAAAGTTATAGCGCCACCAACTGGCAGCAGGAAGTGTGTCACTTTCTAAATGCTTTTGACAAAAGTGGGGGGGTTAGTTTTATCTACAGTAACAAAACTCGATATGTATATTGTACTCTTCGAGCCGGACAACTTTCTAATTTACCGTAATTAGCAACGACCAACAGGAAGTCAGATATTTTGGTTTGAATATGGTGAGCCTCTCTCTGAGCTCTGTATGGCAAGCCCTTTTAACATTTAAAAGCTAAGTTTGACTATCCGGAATTAACATTGTTGATATCAACAACGTCTTTCTGACAAGTCGTAATTATATTTTGGATAGTTTGTATTATCATTTAAGATATCTGTAACGTAATTGGCCTATGGCTAAGCCACGCCCCCAAACGCGATGAGCCAATCACAGTGCGCATAGCTAACCCAATAAAATGAAAGTTACAGATATCAAATTTCAGATATCTCTAATCAAAATGAATTTCAAGATATCTTTCACTTGATAATAGATATCTAATATCTATTATCAAAATTATGACTATCCCTAACTCCAGTTTGAGATATCTACAATGCCGTTCTGACTAGTCATAATTTAAATGTATTTAAATGTATTGTTTGCTTTAAATTAAATTAAGATTGTATGTTTGGTAATTTAATCTAAATTAATTTAAAATTTATGCACTATATTTCAGATCAATATATTTGTTTTCCATCATTTTAATCAACACTAATTTTATTCTCATCTAAATTATAAATAACTTATTTCTGTATAAAATAAAAAATCCCGAATAATCCAGACCAACCAGAGCGCACTATTCCTACAACATCATCAGTGCTGAAGCGGAACTACCAGAGCCGTTCGGCAGATAGCGAGCAGATGCAGCATATGTGTTGTAACGAGGCAGGGTCAGGCCAGGGGGGTCCATTTGCAGCTTCTTATTAAGAAAGGTCAAGACAGGCAGGGTGAGCAATGGCAAACAGGGCAGAACAGAAAAGGCAGAGACAAACCAGGTTGACAGGCAAAGGGCAAAGACCTCCAGATAAATACTGGGCTTCTGGATTTACACATTTAAGTGCTGCAAAACAGATTGACTTATGACATCCTATGACAGGGGTGGGCAACAGTTTTAGTCTGAGGGCCACAGTTACTTTGGCAAAGTAAACGGAGGGCCACACTTTGGACAATTGCAATTAAACAGTTACATGATTAAATGGTACAAATTAATTCAATGCAAATATGTATAAGGCTACTCTACAGTTACTTTGACTTTGCCAGCCTATTTCAAGGCCTGATATTTATTTTTGCTATAGGCCAGTCTGACCTAGGCCACTCTAAGGTTACAATAACTTGATTTACTTTCCTACACTACCCTGCACATTGTTCATGTCATTCATACCAGCTGTAACTATTCAAGATGGAAAGCTATTAACAAAACTGCAAATGTATGTGTGCAGGTTACATTAACATTAGGGATGTGCACGAATATTCGAATTTTCGATCTGTAATTATTATTAGTAAAATAAAATACTATTCGAATTTTACTACGTTGCTTTGCTGTCCGTAAATGCAGTGAATCCATGATAAATCCCAAGCACTAACTCGCAATTATAATTAAATGCACTGGGTGGCGCTGTGGAGTGTGTTAACAAGTTGTGTGTATTTGATCACATAATGTTGTCGTCTGCCTCGCGAAGTTTGGAATTACTTGAAAATGATCTTACTAAATGGAATTACTTTTGATCAAATTAATTAATTTATCTGAGTTATAATATCATCATCACCACAATGAGAAATCACATGAAATCCAAACAGTCGACTGAGGAAAGACAGCTGACCAACACTGCATTCACGACTGCAGGTAAGCGCAGCTGGACCCCGCGTGATCCGAGCTTAGATGATAACTTATCTTATAGCAAAATTATTTTGAGACATATGCTTCCTTTAAGTTTCGTTGAGGGAGACCGGTTAGCAGAAAACGCAAAGTGCTGTTAGAAACTTAGACGTTTCAGAGACACAAAGATAATGGTGTTCTGTCAGCGCAGCGCCTTTTCTCACTCGATCATAAATTGCTGGCGGCGCCCCTGCATGTGGATATTGTTTTTCTCTATATAAACGTGAAACAATATAAACACGATAATCATATGCTGACTCGAGTGTGTGTACGTTCTGTACAATATCTGGTGCAACCGCTTTATTAGGCGTTTTTTTCCCGTTCGCGCTGCTTGAGCATTCTTTTATTAATTCTTTTGTTTTTTATATTTTTTGTTTACACATAGGCCTAATGTTTAATGTTTTCAACTAAAAGAAATGGTGACAAAAACGTAAAAAAAAAAAAAAAAAAAAAAACAAACAAACATATTTTTCGTTAAATGTCATTTAAATAAACGAATATTCGAATATTCGATTTTTATGAGCCCAAATATTCGAATGCAATATTTTTGAAAAATGCCCATCCCTAATTAACATACAGACTTCCAGTGTTGGGAAGGATACTTTCAAAACATATTTCGTTGCAGAATACATGACTGGCAAAACCAGCAAAAGTAATGATTATGAATATGTAAAATATAGCAAGGAGATATTTTAATTGTTTATTAATAAATAAGTGTTTTCTTTGTCATTGTCGGCTAAGATGAAGTTGACAAACAGTAATCTTAAATTAATACAGTACAACTGGATTATAATAACGTATTTTACTCCAGTTAGGTTAAATAAAATTAATCCGAATTTTCCAGACACATGCATTAAAAGCTCAACTGATAAAGGCACATTGTTGCACTGCATGTGGAATTGTCCTAATGTGCAGGAGTTTTGGAAAGAGGTCATTTTACTAATTTCTCAGATGGTATCTGTCAATCTCCCAATGAGACCAGAAATTTTTATTTGGGGGATTTTACCAGAGAATTTGGTGCATTGTAGAAGCACTTGCAGATTCATTGACATCTGTATACTTCAAGCAAAGCGTTTAATAGCTATGTATTGGAAGAAAATGGAAAAGCCACCTATTTTACAGTGGATCAATAATATGTCCTTTTGTTTGTCAATGGAAAAGATTACATACATATTGAAAGGTAAATTGTCTTTTTTTAAGAGTATTTGGAAACCCTTTATATCCTTTATTTCAAATTCTGATTTCAATAATATAATAAATGAGGTAGAAAGAGTTAAAATAACTTGATTCTCAACCTATTCTCACCTCATGTTATGACTAGTAAATCATTAGTCATTTAATCATTTACTATTTCTCCTGAAATAGTCCCTCTCATGTCATGATTTGCTTCTCTTGTATGCCTAATTACTTCCAACTAATGTGTAGCTATCCTATTTGACCTATGCCTGTTTTTTAGTTTTATTTTGTTTATATACATGTATACATATACTTTTTTTTTTTTTCACAATTATTATTCCTTATTTCCTTTTTTATTTATTATTACTATTTATTTATTTTCATTATTATTATTTTTATTATGTAAAAGAGATCCAACCTTTTAATTTACGTTATTGTTGTATTATACTGGCATAAGCTGTTGTATCTCAATAAACAAAGTATTACAAAGATGAAGTTGACGATGCTGACTCGCGATCTTCAGTAGCCTAGTGAACGCGCCAGAGAGAAATGCACATTTCATAAGGATTACATAAGCAGAGAGCAGTCTGTAGTCTGTTTTCTTTCGTTTTGAATTGTTCAGTTTAAAAGTAGACATGTGAGGCAAGTAGGCTACTTTATATGCTGGGTTTCGGTTCATTTATGAGACGAGCTCCAGTTCACGCGCCGGCGTGATTATCTCGTTATTAATGTTTCGTGATTATCTCTATATTGTCTGCTATATTTACTTCTTATTTATTAAATACAGGCAATTGGTTGATGAAACATTGATTAAAATTAAGATACAATTAATACAAAACGAAATTCACTTTAAAGAAAGGTTTTGTGCTTTCTGTTTGATGTCTTTGTGAAAGTTTTAAAGCATCTTTTAGTGCCGCTTTCAGAGCGCTCACGTCCGTAACGGAGAACACGTCCGTAACATTGTTTTTCCTCATAAATGCGAACACGAAAAATAAAATAAAATGAATATTTTATGTTATGTGGAGACAGAGACAACCCTTCATCCGGTGGGTAGTATTAATTTTGGTTTGCGCAGTGTAATTCACAGAATTACTAAAACATATTTGCCACCTAACTTAAAGATTGTTTTGTGTCACGCATGTTTATTTTGGCGTGTGTTTCATCCAAATTGCGATCGCATCGCGGGGGCGGATTGAAGCACTATGCGGGCCGGATCCGGCCCCCGGGCCGTATATTGCCCATGTATGTCCTATGACATTAAAAATGATTCTAAATTTAAATGATCTCATATATGTGGCTATTGTGATTCACGATCATAGGCCCTGTCCAAAATGGTACACTTCATATGAATTTTCGGTCTTGTGTACTTAGTTCATGTGTCCGTTAAATCCATGGGACCGTAGGGCGACAGTGAAAGCGGGGTTACGTTTTTGCACGTCGTGCACAGTAACCCTAAAGGCACCGGGGTGGCAGTGCCACCGGCTTGTTTTTATGTATATATATATATATATATATATATATATATATATATATATATATATATATATATATATATATAAAAATATAGCTGCGAGCACCGATGAAGGGCCAAAGCCGGCGGAACCGCCACTCCGGAGCCTTTAGGTAACTAAAGGCACCGGGGTTGCGGTGCCACCGGCTTGGGCCCGCAATCGCTGCTCGCAGCTATATTTATTATTATTTTACTACCTTTTGGGCACTTTTGGGGCACTTAACATGCTCGAAAACTCTTGAAACTTTGCACACGGGTCAGAACCCGCGGCCATCAGGGCCGGGCTGAAGCTGGTCCCCGGGCGTGGCAGGGGGGCTCGACAGCGCCACCTGGAACAGGGTTTGAACACTTGTCCATATATCAAACACGCTTGCATGTAATAATCTGAAACTCGCTACACTTATATATCTCATCGGGCCGAACAACTTTCGTGCTCTAAGTTTTACGCCAGCCCAACAGGAAGTCGGCTATTTAGGGTTGTTTGGAAACGCATCCTCAGGGATTTGAAACACTTCTCCTAGGGAATTCCCCCGTTCGTCTCCAAACTCGGTGTGCATGAAGTCAAGACATTGAGGATGAAAAATTGCCAGGGGATTTTTGATATCTCGAACGGTTTGGCCGTGGTGAGGAAACGAATTTATGGCGAATAATGGAAACAGGAAGTGTGTTATAACTTCTACATACATTAACTGATCTTGATGAAACTTCAGCAGTGTGTTCACTGTAAGAGGCCGATCACATGGATGTAACTATTGTGAGTCAAAGTTATAGCGCCACCAACTGGCAGCAGGAAGTGTGTCACTTTCTAAATGCTTTTGACAAAAGTGGGGGGGTTAGTTTTATCTACAGTAACAAAACTTGATATGTATATTGTACTCTTCGAGCCGGACAACTTTCTAATTTACCGTAATTAGCAACGACCAACAGGAAGTCAGATAATTTGGTTTGAATATGGTGAGCCTCTCTCTGAGCTCTGTATGGCAAGCCCTTTTAACATTTAAAAGCTAAGTTTGACTATCCGGAATTAACATTGTTGATATCAACAACGTCTTTCTGACAAGTCGTAATTATATTTTGGATAGTTTGTATTATCATTTAAGATATCTGTAACGTAATTGGCCTATGGCTAAGCCACGCCCCCAAACGCGATGAGCCAATCACAGTGCGCATAGCTAACCCAATAAAATGAAAGTTACAGATATCAAATTTCAGATATCTCTAATCAAAATGAATTTCAAGATATCTTTCACTTGATAATAGATATCTAATATCTATTATCAAAATTATGACTATCCCTAACTGAGATATCTACAATGCCGTTCTGACTAGTCATAATTTAAATGTATTTAAATGTATTGTTTGCTTTAAATTAAATTAAGATTGTATGTTTGGTAATTTAATCTAAATTAATTTAAAATTTATGTACTATATTTCAGATCAATATATTTGTTTTCCATCATTTTAATCAACTGAAGACTTAAATCTCATCATTTAATATTGTTTTTAGTTTTATTATTACTTTTTATTGATATTCATAACAGTAGTATTATGTATCTGTTTTGTACTTTTTATATGCATTCATAATCATATGTAATCATTGTATTTTGCGAATTCTACTGTTCACATACTGTTCTGAACATATGTGGGGGGAGAGACTTTGGGTGCGTGTTGAGAGACTGAATGTATAGTGTTTTTCCACCAAGTAAAATATGCATTCCTATGTTAAGGGGGACCTCTCTGTTAAGGGGAACCACATGTTTCTCTGGTAATGCAGTTTTTTTTTATTCAACATATAAGAACTGAAGCTCTTTGTCTAGGGCAGAGAGAGAGAAATGAGCGAGATGCTGGAAGGAAGATCTTTGTCCGGTCCATTGTCACTCTCTCCCTTATGCCTTATATACATTGGTAAAATAAATAAATATCTTGGCAGAATAACTGGTGTCTGTTTCCATGAAATTAAACAATAATAAGGGGAAGCAAGATTTTTAAATCTACAATTTGGCGTCACAGGAACAGGATCGCATACCCAGGCATTTGTCTCAATCATAGCAGGTAAGACTTTTTCCTTTCTAAAAAGTTCTGAGTCTGCCTGATGATTAGAGACAGTGACTGAAACTGCTGAAAAGAACTGTTATTTGAAGTACCAGTTGTTTTGCCAATGAATATAAGACATAAGAAAAAAAATATATATATATAAAAATAAATAAAAATTAATTCGAACTAATTGACTTATTTAAGTTGTTATCTGATCAGTACATCTCTAACAATATTTGATATGCTGGGATGGAGATGGATCTTTTTTAGAAAGAAGGCCATCTAGTCAGAAATTTGGGAGAATTAGCTATAAGACGGTTAAGTTAGAAAATTTGCTTGGTTGCATCTGCGACGTGGTTGGATTGTGGCGGGACTGTTTTAAAACGATGGCAGATTAATCCCTAAAACATCCAACACACTGAAGATTCGTTCTCAGAAGGAGACGAGGAAAGAGTAACACAAGCGATACTTGATTTATTAAAGCGGTTAAATGTGGCGATACTGTAAAAACGATGGCAGGGTAATATCTAAAACATTGTAACACGCTGAAGTAATACAAGTATAAAAGGCGCCCTTTGTAACTAGCTAGGATCGCGGGCATTCTGAATCTGACCGTAAAGCTGTTCAAATATTTGAGGATACTGATCTGAGAAGACTTCAAGAAAAAAAAAAAATAAAGAAAAAAGAAGAAACAAAGAAATTAATCTGAGATCAAATTAAAATATTAAAAAAAGAAAGAAAATAGTTCTGAGTTAACTGAAAAACAAAACAAAATACTGAAAAACATTGGAGTTAACTTCTCTTTAAATTTTTCTTTTGTTTGAGTGAGGGAAAGAGAGAGAAGCAGCCCCTTCCTTCAGAATTTCTCTATACCTTCACACACACACACATATACAGTTGGAGAAGGGAAAGAGGGGGAGAGAGAAGCAGGGTAGCCCCCCTAGAATTCACACACACAGCCTGCAGCTCTGAGCACACACACAGACGCATCACATAGGCTGCAGTTTCTGAACATAGACGCACACATAATACATAGCCCCCCCCTAGAATTCACACACATACATACACACACATACATACCCATAATCCAGCTGTTCTGAGTGCACAGACTTTGAATACTTTACAAGATGGCAGAAAGTGTCTGTAACAGCAGAACAATATCTGCTTGGTATCTGGACAGAAAGGACAAGAAACAAACTAAACTTTTGAGAAAAGGACTGGATATCAATGCATCTATGGATGCACAGTTAAGCTGGTTCGAGTCCCAAAAAGACAAGATCAAGTCAAAAGCATTTCCAATACTGGCAGCTCATTGGATTGTGAAACAAGGTGGAATTTGTTGTGATATAAATGGTGGTCCAGTTCCACTTGTTGAAGCAATGAAGCCTCAAATTGAAGCATATAATAAGCTGAACAAAATCATGTCTATCACATGTTCAGAGAAAGAAAATACAACCAGTGATGATTCATTTGATCCAGATTGGACAAATATAATAACTGAAGCTGAAAGGAAATATTCACAAGCACCAGTGAAACCCGTGACAACTGTAACGCCTCCTCCTTACAAACCAATCTATCCAACTTTGCCTGAACAATATACAAGTTCATCTGAACCTCTGACACAGCTTCAAGCTTCAAGATCAAATGGAGGTCCAGTTGACAAAATGTATGTTGCATCTGCACAAGCAGCTCCCATAATAACGAGATCTAAATCAGCCCAGCCAACCAGAGACATGCTGCGATGTACACCAGCTCGTAATTATGGATCTGACTGGGATGATGAGACAAGAGATGACGACATGATCACAGTTGACAAGATCGGTCCTGAATTTTCTTCACCTGTGATTAAAAGGGAAGAATTACAATCAGAAATGATGACAGAAGAGAGACCATTCACACCAGGTGAACGGCAAGCCATTCTCACAGCTTTGCCTCCTCTGAAGAGGCAAGATCCAAACACAGAGTTTTGGCGAGAATTAGACTCTCTGGTTGAAGCACATCAAATGTCATTAAGAGATATACACACCATTGTGAAAGCTAAAAGCCCAAGAGACCGATGGGAACGCTTGCCATCGTCGATAACAACAGCCCAATGGGTAGACTTGTGGGTTGATGCCCAGGGACGACCCCTGGGTCTTTGGCAAGCATTAGATGTATTCCGAAAAGAAATCCAAGAAATCTTGGGAAGCGGTAAAATTCCATTCACATCAGTGACATTAATTAAGCAAAAGGATGATGAATCTCCAGATGAATATGCTCAGCGTAAGTGGAATGCTTATGAGAGATGGGCCCTCTGTGCTAAGAAACAACCCGACAGAGATGATGTACAGTTCACTGACACACTTGTGGATGGCTTTAGCTCTAAATACCAACAAGCCTTATCACTTGGAGTTAACCCAGGCGAAACATTTGACCAAATTATGCAATGGGCTGGCCGTCTAGAGATGGCTATGAGATCAAACAAGGAAGAGGGAAACAAGTCAAATCGAAGAGGAGTGGCGACAGCTCAATACAACATGGACACAAAGAATAGGATGATTGTTTGCAGCAACTGTGGCAAGCGTGGCCACTCAAGAAAAGATTGTTGGGCTAAAGGAGGTGGAGCAGAAGGTCAAGGTCCATCATTTAAACAAGTCAGTGCGAAAAATCATGATGAAACCTCTCAAGGAAAGACGTGGACTGAAGCACAAGTCCGTCAGCTGATTGAGGGAATTATGTGTCCGCAATAGGAATCAGCGGCCCCCTGTATTAGCAAGAAAAGAGACAATCGCCTTTTCATCAATGCATTAATAGGGGGCCACCCATGCAACATTCTGGTCGACACTGGAGCAGCCATTTCAATAACAGATCTGAACCTACCTACAACAGATGAAACTATGGAGGTTGAAGGAGTTGGAGGAGGTATCACAACATTTCGCAAAAGTATACAAGTTCCACTGCAAATACATGAAGATGAAGTCTTATGGACATCTTTCTGGGTGGGACCGAATTCACAAGGAAGCCTTATTGGCATGGACATTCTTCCATTGTTGAACACGATCATCTTCACTGACAGTCGTCAAATCGCTACAACAGCTGGGATAATACCACACGAAGATCGCACATGTAATTTAAGTTCTGTTGGTGCAGCAAAACCAATCATCAGAGATTGGGGAACAGATGGTGTGTGGGGTCTTGTGTGCAGTTTATATCCAGATGTTTGGGCTAAACACAAATTGGATTGTGGCAAAGCCAACATTGACCCCGTTGTTATTGAGGGGCCGATACATGCCCCTCATAAACAATACCCTATCCGACCTGAAGCAAGACAAGCCGTGGAAGAGATAGTGGCAGATTTGGAAGCTGAAGGGATCATCAGACAAACTTCATCTACCACTAATAGTCCTGTCTGGCCTGTCAAGAAATCTGATAATTCATGGAGATTAACCATTGATTACACAAGACTTAACAGTGTAACACCAAAACCGCATCCTATTGTGGCCAATCCTGCCACCATTCTGAATGATATTCCAGGTAATTCAAGAATTTTCACGGTACTGGATGTACTGTCGGCTTTCTGGTCTATACCTATTGATGAAAGATCCCAAGAGAAATTGGCCTTCACAGTGGGCGCAAAACAGTATGTTTGGAACAGACTCCCACAAGGTCTTAATCTTTCTCCTGTGGTATTTCACAGAACTTTGGATCAGTTCTTAACTGAGCGAAAAGCTGAAATTGAGGGTTCAGGAAGTGTGTGCCTCCAATACGTGGATGACTTGTTAATTGCAAGCCCAGACGAAAAGAGCCATATATTTGCTCTGAATGTTGTCCTACAAGCCCTTGGGAAAGGAGGATTCAAAGTCAACCCCGACAAAGCACAGCTGGCCAAAACTAAGGTTATCTACTTGGGCCAAGAAATATCTGTTGAGGGAAGGAGAATGACAACAGAGCGTGTAGAGGCATTACGGCAACTTCCAAAACCTCTAACAGTTACAGGAATGCGGAAGGTGATGGGACTTTTTAACTATTGTCGTCAGTATGTACCTGACTTTGCAAGCATCACTAGCCCTCTCATCGACCTGTACAAGGGAGGAAAGCCTGGAGTGGAACAGATAAACTGGACATCGGAAGCTGAGGAAGCGTTTACTTCTATGAAAGAAAAACTGACTTCAGCCCCAGCCTTGGGGCTTCCTGATGGACGATTGCCATTTCATTTGTGGACCAGGGTGGGAGATGAGACCTACTCAGCAGTACTGTGTCAAAAACCAGGTGATCGATACAGACCAGTTGGATACTTTTCCACAAAGATTCCTGTCACAATGATTGGTCAACCACGATGTATACAAGCTCTCGATGGTGCCACATGGGCAGTGGATGCTGTGGAAAATCTGATAGGAGCACAAACGATCATATTGCACACTCCACACAGTATAGTGACGCTGTTGAACAACACAAACATCAAGACCATAACCGACGCAAGGAGAGCAAAGTGGGAAGCAACTTTGTTGAACAAGGATTTGAGAGTGGAAATCATCAGAGACACATCCCTTAACCCTGCAACAATGATGCTAGAACCACATGAGGGAACACCACACGAGTGTGAAAAACAAGTAGAAGAAGAAAGTCTTGGTCCCGTTAATCCAATACCTCTTGAAAATCCAGACAAGGAGTTATGGGTTGATGGATCCAGTTACTATGTTGATGGAAAACGACATACCGGATGGGCTGTGGTGGAAGCTGATGGAACTGTTGTGAAGAAAGGAGCTCTTTCTGGGCAATATTCAGCACAAGTAGCTGAGCTCATGGCACTTACGGAAGCTTTTGAACTATCGGAAGGAGATCGAGTCAACATCTACACAGATAGTCGTTATGCTTTTGGCGTGGTCCATGACTACCTTGCCCTGTGGAAAAAACGTGGACTTATCACTAGCAGTGGGAGCGAAATACAACATGCTTCCATAATTCGTCGCTTGATTGCAGCATGTCACTTACCCAGAGAAGCAGCCGTGATTAAAGTAAAATCACATCAATCTGACAAGTCCAAAGAAAGTCAAGGAAACACGGCAGCGGATGCAGCAGCTAGAGAAGCAGCTCTACTTCCTCTTACTCCTGTTACCGTGGTAGAGGAAAACAGCAAAGACAATCCTGAGCTCCATCTTCTTTCATATCAAACTGAGACAGATGAAGAGAAAGAACAATGGATAAAAGCGGGAGCGAAAGAGGATGATCAAGGTATCTGGAGAATCCCAACAGGACAAGTGGTGATGCCTATCGGAACAAGAAGAGAACTAATGCAGCTGTATCATGGAAAAGTGCATGCTGGAGCAAAAGCAATGAAAGCTCAAATCAGCGAGACTTGGTGGTGGCCACGGATGATGAGAGACATTGATGATTATTCTAGGAGATGTTTGATCTGCCTGAAAGCAAATGTGGGAAAATCTGTAAAGGTGCGAATGTCACATGCACCCAGACCAACAGGTCCATGGACACACCTCCAAATTGATTTCACAGGACCTTTATCACCCAGTGGAGGGTACCAATACATTCTAGTAATCATGGACAGATTTACTAGGTGGATGGAAGCATTCCCTACGAAAACTTGCACTGCTGAAGCGGCGGCACGAGTAATGGTTGAAGAAGTTTTTCCTCGCTGGGGTCTTCCATATGAAATTGATTCTGACAATGGAACTCACTTCACTGGAAAACTGATGAAGGAAGCAATGAAATTGATGGGGATCAAACAGAAATTCCACATTCCGTACCATCCGGAAAGTTCAGGGATGGTAGAGAGGATGAACAGATCGTTGAAAACATCTTTAACCAAAGCCATTCTGCAGACTGGTCAAGGTTGGCATAAGTTATTACCTGCTATTCTGTGGAACCTGAGAGCAACTCCAAACAGAGTAACAGGACTAACTCCTTTTGAACTGATGACTGGAAGAGCAATGGTTCTACCTCCTGATGCTCCGCCACCTGCAGGAACAGGAGGAGATTCTACTTTGTTCCAAGAGAAGTTACGACGCTATCTCACAATGCTGGACAAAGCTACCAAAGACAATAATAAGAAAGTGCGAGAAGCTCAACAGCAATGGGATGAAAAACACACCACTACTGACATTCCACACATTCCTGAGTTAGGCAGTTTTGTTATGGTCAAACGTATTGTTAGGAGAGGTTTAGAACCTAGGTGGGAGGGACCATATGAGATACTCTTAACAACTGATACAAGTGTTTGCCTCAAAGGGAAGGGTGTAGGAACAGATAGATGGTATCATTGGTCACAAGTTAAACCTTGCTTAGTGAATGAACAAAGTGATGACGGCTTATGGCCTGAGATTGAGCACTGTTCATCCATTAACTTTAAAGACTAGGAAAAGGAGTGATGATTAATTATTTTTCTGCTTCCATTTCAGGAATCAATTCCATTGACATTGATTAGAGATGGTCGCAAGTTATTCTCGATACACCACGACAATGGTATGCTTGTTTTTAATTTTACTTGGCATTTACCAAGGAAGCCAAGCTTTATGGACTCCTCGAGTTCAAGGAATCACTCGGAATGCAACTCTGAAATCTGGCCAACATTTTACTCTACCCTTTATTTCCAAATGGGGATTATGGGATTGGGTGCCACGTAATGATAAAGAGCTTGCTAAATATCGTGAGGGCATCTACGGTGGATGTGACTTTCACCATCAATGTTACAAAAGCAGAGTAATTTGGCCGGTGAAAGATGGGGGGTATTCTGGTAGTGCTCAAAGGCGAGAAATTTGTTCAAAAGAACAATGTGAAATTGTGGGGTTAAACCTCATAACGTCTACTAATGTGGAAATTAACTTCATTTTGAATCGTACTCACATGCTTACAATATGGGATTCATTAGCTCAAGGCTGTATATATCCCATAGTGTTGCCATGTGAGGGGTTTCTAAGGGATACAACCTCGGGAACAACAAGATTCAAGGGAAATTACGTACGAATTTGGCATTCGGAAGATGAAAATGAATATTGTGAGACTGAACTAGAAACTGGAGAAATTGGACGGTGTTTTTATCTTTCTGCGGAAAAGACAAACAAAGCTAAAACATGCCAAAGTACAACTATTGCACCAGTTCATGGTATCTTGTTAGCAAAAGAAACCAAAACCTTGATAAATGAAGCTCACATGGTGCGACAACGCATTAATTATAACTTGATATCTCTTCTTACTGTTTTTGATCAGTCCTACTGTGGAAATTTCACACAAATAAGGAGTTGGTTGGAGAAAGAAGTTAAATATTATACCTCTAAAGATCCTCTGAAAAGTCGAAATCGTACACCTCGGAGTATATGGGGAGATATAGCGGGGGTATTTGGATCTGTCAATTCAATTAGCAATACTGCTCAGATGAACCAACTAAGCGAATACACTCAATGGGTGGGAACAATGACTGGGAAAGGACTCACTGAGGCTCTTCAAGGTTCTCTACATATTTTAGCAGCGGGTCAGCATCTTAATAACGCAGCGAAGGAATTGGCAGATGCATTAGTGAAATCGTCTAATTTTGAGACACATCGTGCGGCGTGTTTATTTTTGGCACAGAATTTAAAGGATCAAATGGTAGAGGACATTCAAGTTATTCGAATGGGTCAAGTTCCTGAGCGAATAGCAGAATCTTTGTTAGTGGTTTTCGGTAATCAACTTAATTTGACTTCTGCTAAACATGTTCCATTAGTTAAAATCGCAATTAATGAAGATTCGTTGTCAGGTTCTGGAACATTACCTTTGATTATGGTATGGCCTCAATATGGGAAGCGCAATATTATGACAGTTAGACGATTCCAATCAATGGGTGTTAGACAAGGAAATTCAGTAATTAGATTAGGAAGGAATGGATATTGGGCTGAAGGCGAAACACCAATGATTTCTACCACAGACTGTTGTGTTGAGGAACATGAGTGGGTAATTTGCTCATGCTCTACAATGTTTAGTCTATCTCTTAATGGATCTGCAGTTTGGGAAGTAGTTCCTTTAGATCAAGCCACAGGTGCATGGCAGGTGTCAGAAGCACAGTGGTGTATATTACATGATGGAATGAGTGAAAATATGATATACGGAGGAAAGTTGTGTCCAATTCCGTCTGATCCATTTTGTGTAGAGATTCTCTATCCTCTTCAATTGGGTGGAATTCATGTTCCACATGTGCAATTGTTGCAGTTAGATCCACAGTGGTGGAATAATGATTTGGTGGAGGAGAGGAATTATGAACTCTTTGAAATGGTTAAGAGAGTTAAAGGGAGTGTTAAGGCAGCTCAAGAGGAGGGACTTCAAGCAATGGGTCATGTTATAGTAGCGAATGGAGTAGCTAAATTGATGTCTGAGAGGAAATTAGCACGAATTCCAGGGAATTTATCATGGTCGGAATGGATAGTTTTGATTATGGTAGGAGTTTTTGTGTTTCTGTTAGTAATAAAACTCATCTTATGTGTTACTAGGAAGACAAGTACCAAACCTGTAAAATTGGTTATTACTAACCATATGGATAGAACCGAGAATGGGAAATACGGTGTGAGATAGGAGATTTTATACACTACAATACTTACAAAACACAACTTCACAAACAATGAACACCCGTTTACTGATTTCCAACCCCAAGGGATAGGATCCTTTAACATCAACGTTTATTTTAGTTTGTTATTTTGGAGCCAGGAACTTGAGGAGTTAATTTCATAACGAGTCGAGGCACTGGCAGAAGATTTATTAGTTTTTTCTTTCCTTAGATGATTGGGGTTCATTTTAAATGCATACACATAGACATTAAATGACACATAGTATGCGGGGACATAACATGGGTTGGGTTTTTTTTTTGTTATTTGTTTTCTTTTCTTTTCTGTTTCCATTCTTCTGTCCTTTATGTCTATGACTTGGTCTATTTCTCCTCCTCACTATCACTTCAATAGGGTCGCAACCTGGGAATGATGGTGTGGAACTGACGGCCGTAGTTCCAGTGGAGGGACTGAAGACTTAAATCTCATCATTTAATATTGTTTTTAGTTTTATTATTACTTTTTATTGATATTCATAACAGTAGTATTATGTATCTGTTTTGTACTTTTTATATGCATTCATAATCATATGTAATCATTGTATTTTGCGAATTCTACTGTTCACATACTGTTCTGAACATATGTGGGGGGAGAGACTTTGGGTGCGTGTTGAGAGACTGAATGTATAGTGTTTTTCCACCAAGTAAAATATGCATTCCTATGTTAAGGGGGACCTCTCTGTTAAGGGGAACCACATGTTTCTCTGGTAATGCAGTTTTTTTTTATTCAACATATAAGAACTGAAGCTCTTTGTCTAGGGCAGAGAGAGAGAAATGAGCGAGATGCTGGAAGGAAGATCTTTGTCCGGTCCATTGTCACTCTCTCCCTTATGCCTTATATACATTGGTAAAATAAATAAATATCTTGGCAGAATAACTGGTGTCTGTTTCCATGAAATTAAACAATAATAAGGGGAAGCAAGATTTTTAAATCTACATCAACACTAATTTTATTCTCATCTAAATTATAAATAACTTATTTCTGTATAAAATAAAAAATCCCGAATAATCCAGACCAACCAGAGCGCACTATTCCTACAACATCATCAGTGTTGAAGCGGAACTACCAGAGCCGTTCGGCAGATAGCGAGCAGATGCAGCATATGTGTTGTAACGAGGCAGGGTCAGGCCAGGGGGGTCCATTTGCAGCTTTTTATTAAGAAAGGTCAAGTCACGCAGGGTGAGCAATGGCAAACAGGGCAGAACAGAAAAGGCAGAGACAAACCAGGTTGACAGGCAAAGGGCAAAGACCTCCAGATAAATACTGGGCTTCTGGATTTACACATTTAAGCAGTGGTGGAAAGAGTACTGAAAAAGCATACTCAAGTAAAAGTACTGTTACTTGTCAAAAAATGTAGTGAGAGTAGAGTAAAAGTACCGGTCCTAAAAACTACTCAAAGTAGGAGTAAAAAGTAGCCCTTTTAAAAGTACTCAAGAGTAGTGAGTAGTGAGTATTATGCTATGAATGTTAGTCCACCTTATACCCTGCAAATTGAAAATGTAGCTTACTCTTTTATCACAGATTCATAGAAAAAAAGAAACAGTATTTCAATATTTCTCCAACAGTTTTATTTTTGACTGCTAGCACTAAAAATACAGCGTTTCCCCTACCATTATTTTGGATGACTCCCGCCCCCCCTAAAATGCTGACAAAATCCAGTCATAAAAAAGGAAGTTATAACTCGGAATTTCACGGAATTTGTAAATTTGAGGAATAAATAGAAAGCAGTTCAGTACACTTGAAAACAAATCGCGATATAGTGTGAATATTAAACCACAAAGACAATTTAAATACGAATCCTGCATGTTCTGTGTGAATGAATGGTGCAGCCGACGCGCAGTTTTATTTACCACACACACACACACACACACACTGAAGGACGTGTGAGGTGTGACGCTTGCGCTGTTTTTTTGCCTATATGAAGACACAAATGCATGAACTTCCTCCAGGCTCAAGATCCACTCCGAAAGTCACTTCGTGAACAAAATAAATTGGCGCCAGGTGTCTCGAAGTCTGTTGATGCTGGTTTGATGCAAAGTTTTCCGCGCGCGATTTGATTTGACGGGAATCACGCATGGAGTCACATGATGACTTATTATAAAAATAAATATTAATATAAATGTAGCGACGGCAGGTTCAGGGAAAATAGCGCAGTAAAAGTACCGATACAGCACTTAAAATGTACTCAAGTAAAAGTAAAAGTACACTGTTTTTAAACTACTTAAAAAAGTACAATTCCTAAAAAAAACTACTCAATTACAGTAACGAGAGTATTTGTAATTCGTTACTTTACACCACTGCATTTAAGTGCTGCAAAACAGATTGACTTATGACATCCTATGACAGGGGTGGGCAACAGTTTTAGTCTGAGGGCCACAGTTACTTTGGCAAAGTAAACGGAGGGCCACACTTTGGACAATTGCAATTAAACAGTTACATGATTAAATGGTACAAATTAATTCAATGCAAATATGTATAAGGCTACTCTACAGTTACTTTGACTTTGCCAGCCTATTTCAAGGCCTGATATTTATTTTTGCTATAGGCCAGTCTGACCTAGGCTACTCTAAGGTTACAATAACTTGATTTACTTTCCTACACTACCCTGCACATTGTTCATGTCATTCATACCAGCTGTAACTATTCAAGATGGAAAGCTATTAACAAAACTGCAAATGTATGTGTGCAGGTTACATTAACATTAGGGATGTGCACGAATATTCGAATTTTCGATCTGTAATTATTATTAGTAAAATAAAATACTATTCGAATTTTACTACGTTGCTTTGCTGGCCGTAAATGCAGTGAATCCATGATAAATCCCAAGCACTAACTCGCAATTATAATTAAATGCACTGGGTGGCGCTGTGGAGTGTGTTAACAAGTTGTGTGTATTTGATCACATAATGTTGTCGTCTGCCTCCCGAAGTTTGGAATTACTTGAAAATGATCTTACTAAATGGAATTACTTTTGATCAAATTAATTAATTAATCTGAGTTATAATATCATCATCACCACAATGAGAAATCACATGAAATCCAAACAGTCGACTGAGGAAAGACAGCTGACCAACACTGCATTCACGACTGCAGGTAAGCGCAGCTGGACCCCGCGTGATCCGAGCTTAGATGATAACTTATCTTATAGCAAAATTATTTTGAGACATATACTTCCTTTAAGTTTAGTTGAGGGAGACCGGTTTAAGAGCAGAAAACGCAAAGTGCTGTTAGAAACTTAGAACACCGTTATCTTTGTGTCTCTGAAACGTCTGTCAGCGCAGCGCCTTTTCTCACTCGATCATAAATTGCTGGCGGCGCCCCTGCATGTGGATATTGTTCTTCTGTATATAAACGTGAAACAATATAAACACGATAATCATATGCTGACTCGAGTGTGTGTACGTTCTGTACGATATCTGGCGCAACCGCTTTATTAGGCGTTTTTTTCCCGTTCGCGCTGCTTGAGCATTCTTTTATTAATGCTTTTGTTTTTTATATTTTTTGTTTACACATAGGCCTAATGTTTAATGTTTTCAACTAAAAGAAATGGTGACAAAAACGTAAAAAAAAAAAAAAACTTAAAAAATAACATCTTTTTCGTTAAATGTCATTTAAATAAACGAATATTCGAATATTCGATTTTTATGAGCCCAAATATTCGAATGCAATATTTTTGAAAAATGCCCATCCCTAATTAACATACAGACTTCCAGTGTTGGGAAGGATACTTTCAAAACATATTTCGTTGCAGAATACATGACTGGCAAAACCAGCAAAAGTAATGATTATGAATATGTAAAATATAGCAAGGAGATATTTTAATTGTTTATTAATAAATAAGTGTTTTCTTTGTCATTGTCGGCTAAGATGAAGTTGACGATGCTGACTCGCGATCTTCAGTAGCCTAGTGAACGCGCCAGAGAGAAATGCACATTTCATAAGGATTACATAAGCAGAGAGCAGTCTGTAGTCTGTTTTCTTTCGTTTTGAATTGTTCAGTTTAAAAGTAGACATGTGAGGCAAGTAGGCTACTTTATATGCTGAGTTTCGGTTCATTTATGAGACGAGCTCCAGTTCACGCGCCGGCGTGATTATCTCGTTATTAATGTTTCGTGATTATCTCTATATTGTCTCCTATATTTACTTCTTATTTATTAAATACAGGCAATTGGTTGATGAAACATTGATTAAAATTAAGATACAATTAATACAAAACGAAATTCACTTTAAAGAAAGGTTTTGTGCTTTCTGTTTGATGTCTTTGTGAAAGTTTTAAAGCATCTTTTAGTGCCGCTTTCAGAGCGCTCACGTCCGTAACGGAGAACACGTCCGTAACATTGTTTTTCCTCATAAATGCGAACACGAAAAATAAAATAAAATGAATATTTTATGTTATGTGGAGACAGAGACAACCCTTCATCCAGTGGGTAGTATTAATTTTGGTTTGCGCAGTGTAATTCACAGAATTACTAAAACATATTTGCCACCTAACTTAAAGATTGTTTTGTGTCACGCATGTTTATTTCGGCGTGTGTTTCATCCAAATTGCGATCGCATCGCGGGGGCCGGATTGAAGCACTATGCGGGCCGGATCCGGCCCCCGGGCCGTATATTGCCCATGTATGTCCTATGACATTAAAAATGATTCTAAATTTAATTGATCTCATATATGTGGCTATTGTGATTCACGATCATAGGCCCTGTCCAAAATGGTACAGTTCATATTAATTTTCGGTCTTGTGTACTTATTTCATGTGTCCGTTAAATCCATGGGACCGTAGGGCGACAGTGAAAGCGGGGTTACGTGTTTGCACGTTGTGCACAGTAACCCTAAAGGCACCGGGGTGGCAGTGCCACCGGCTTGTTTATATATACATATATATATATATATATATATATATATATATATATATATATAAAAAGGGCCAAAGCCGGCACAACCGCCACTCCGGTGCCTTTAGGTAACTAAAGGTGCCACCGGCTTGGGCCCGTAATCGCTGCTCGCAGCTATATTTATTATTAGGGCCCAAGCCTTGAAAAGGCGAAGGCCCTATTGTTTTCCTTAGGATTATTATTATTAGGGCCCAAGCCTTGAAAAGGCGAAGGCCCTATTGTTTTCCTAAGGATTATTTATTCTTCTTCTTCTTCTTCTTTTTATTATTTTACTACCTTTTGGGCACTTTTGGGGCCCTTAACGTGCTCAAAAACTCTTGAAACTTTGCACACGGGTCAGAACCCGCGGCCATCAGGGCCGGGCTGAAGCTGGTACCCGGGCGTGGCAGGGGGGCTCGACAGCGCCCCCTGGAACGGGGTTTGAACACTTGTCCATATATCAAACACGCTTGCATGTAATAATCTGAAACTCGGTACACTTATAGATCTCATCGGGCCAAACAACTTTCGTGCTCTAAGTTTTACGTCAGCCCAACAGGAAGTCGGTTATTATGGGTTGTTTGGAAACTCATTTTCTATATTTTTCTTACGACTATTCGGGCACTTTTGGGGCCCTTAACGTGCTCGAAAACTCTTGAAACTTTGCACACGGGTCAGAACCCGCGGCCATCAGGGCCGGGCTGAAGATGGTACCCGGGCGTGGCAGGGGGGCTCGACAGCGCCCACTGGAACGGGGTCCAAAAACTCGGTCCATAAATCAAACACACTTGCATGTAATAATATGAAACTCGGTACACGTAGATCTCATCGGTTCATATATACTTCATGCTCTTACTTTTTACCCCAACCCAACAGGAAGTCGGCTATTTAGGGTTGTTTGTTAAACGCATGCAATGGAATTTAAAGTACTTCTCCTAGAGAATTCAAAGAAATGCCACGAAACTCGGTCAGTATGAAGTCAAGACATTGAGGATGAAAAATTGCCAGGGGATTTTTGATATCTCGAACGGTTTGGCCGTGGCGAGGAAACGAATTTATGGCGAGAAACGTGAAACAGGAAGTGTGTTATAACTTCAGCATACATTAGCTGATCTTAATGAAACTTCACCAGTGTGTTCGCTGTAAGAGGCCGATCACATGGATGTGACTATTGTGAGTCAAAGTTATAGCGCCACCAACTGGCAGCAGGAAGTGTGTCACTTTCAAAATGCTTTGAAATCACCCTCTTATTTTAACCCGATTTGCTTCAAACTTCATCTGTATAATGTAAATACACGGCAGATGTAGACCTGTGAAAGGATTATTGATATATTAGATACTGTTGCCGTGGCAACGCATCAAACTTTAATATTCTTTGTTGATGCTTTTGAGACTCTTAACATACTTGAAATAACATGAAACTCGACAGACACATCACATTTATTAGCCAGTAGACATGTGCAAAGTTTCAGAAACGGGCGTGGTGCAGGGGCTCAGTAGCGCCACCTTTTGACAAAAGTGGGGGTGTTAGTTCTATAGTTTTACCTACAATCATAAAACTCGGTACGCATATTGTTCAGATCAAGCCGGACAACTTTCTAATTTACTCTCATTAGCTCAGACCAAGAGGGAGTCAGATATTTTAGTTTGAATGTGGATGTTTCTGAGAATTTTCTCTCCCTCTCTTTCCGTCTCTGTGTGTGAGGGATTTGTCTATTGATTTTAATGCATTTCAAGGTTTCAGGGGATTTTGGGACTCTTAACGTGCTCAAAAACTTTTGAAATTTTGCACACAGGTCAGAACCCACGGCCATCAGGGCCGGGCTGAAGCTGGTACCCGGGCGTGGCAGGGGGGCTCAACAGCGCCCCCTTGAACGGGGTCCGACAATTTGGTCCATATATTCAACACGCTTGCATGAATTAATATGAAACTCAGTACACATATAGATCTCATCGGGCCAAACATTTTACCCCTGGTCAAGTTTTACGCCAGCCCAACAGGAAGTCGGCTATTATAAGTTGTTTGGAAAACGCTTGCTGTGGAATTTGAAGTACTACTCCTAGGCAATTCATTCAATCATCGCCAAACTAGGCGTGCATGAAGTCAAGAGATTGAGGATGCTAAATTGCTGACGGATTTTTGATATCTCGAACGGTTTGGCCGTGGCGAGGAAATGAATTTTCATGACTAAAAAAGGACATATAAAGTGTGTTATAACTTAGTTAGATTTACCTACAGTTACAAAACTCAGCTTGTATATTCTTCTCCTCAAGCCAAACAACTTTCTAATTTACAGTCAATAGCTCCAACCCTCAGAAAGTCAGATATTGTGGTTTGAATGTGGATTTCATGAAATGGTATCTCTCTCTGTCACTCTTTGACAGAGAGAGGGCCCCCTCCCATTCTATGTGTGTGTGTGTGTGTGGCTGTCTGTGTGGGGAGGGAGGGGGAGGGAGGGCTGGTGTCTGTGTTTATATGTGTGTGTGTGGCTGGCTGGCTGGCTGTTACAGTGACATGATATTAAGCCTTTCATTGCTGTGTGATTTTTCCTGCATTAAAGGATAAAGAAATCTCTAAGGCCTTGTCTTTTTGCATAACAATTTTGTATTTTTTTTAAATTACAAAATATGCACAGAACCAAGATCTTTTAAATGTATAGTTTGCTTTAAATAAAATTAAGATTGTATTGGTAATTGAAGCTGAATGAATTTAAAATGAATGTGCTATATTTCAGAACAATATATTTGTTTTCCTTTAAATTGTAAAACACTAACTTTATTCTCATCTGAATTATAAATAATTTATTCCTGTATAAAATAAAAACACATTTGAATTTTTCTTTTTTAATCAATGTAGATTGTGTAATTGAAAAATAAACAGATTAGGGCTCTGAGGACAATAAATGAAAATCAATGCGATGTGGTGAATGTCCAAAAGATGGCATCCACAGACTGTTTTAAATGGGGTTGGATAAATATTTTTTGCTTTTAGACAGTGTGTGCGTGTGATTTTAGTTTGGTGACAGTTGTAGGTTACAGTTTGACAAGAGTTTATAGTTTGACAAAAGCACTTTGTTGTGTTTTATTGGACGGAGTATGTTTTTATGTGTAACAGTTCAATCGCACCCGCACCTCACACACACACACACACACACACACACACACATATTGAAACCTGAGTGAAGTACAAAGCCCATAATAAAGAATAGTTTAGCATCCAAATACATCGCAAATGTTGGAACAGTTTGATTCCAATGAGAGAGTTACGTGAGCCAAACACCACTTACTTTCACTTTCGCTTTCAATTATTTCGGTTAATTCTTAATTATGGTTTTTTTTAATTCTTGTTCTGTTCTGAATATCATTAAATTTTAAGAATTGCTTGTGTAATATTTTGAGTGTATCATCAAAACAGAATAATTCTCTCGGTTTAGTGATTCCTTAGTTTTTTTTATTGTTTTCATTGTTCTCAGGTAAGGCAAGTGATATATATATATATATATATATATATATATATTATAAATATAGCTGCGAGCAGCGATGAAGGGCCAAAGCCGGGGGCACCGCCACCCCGGTGCCTTTAGGTAACTAAAGGAACCGGGGTTGCGGTGCCACCGGCTTGGGCCCGTAATCGCTGCTCGCAGCTATATTTATTATTATTAATATTATTCTAACGACTATCCGGGCACTTTTGGGGCTCTTAACGTGCACGAAAACTCTTGAAACTTTGCACACAGGTCAGAACCCGCGGCCATCAGGGCCGGGCTGAAGCTGGTACCCGGGCGTGGCAGGGGGGCTCGACAGCGCCCCCTGGAACGAGGTCCGAAAACTTGGTCCATAAATCAAACACGCTTGCATGTAATAATATGAAACTCGGTACACATATAGATCTCATCGGTTTATATATCCTTTGTACTTTTACTTTTTACCCCAGCCCAACAGGAAGTCGGCTATTATGGTTTGTTTGGAAGCGTATGCCCCTGGAATTCGATATACTCCTCCTAGAGAATTCAACCAATCGCAACGAAACTCGGTCAGCATGATGTCAAGATATTGAGGATGAAAAATTGCCAGGGGATTTCTGATATCTCGAACGGTTTGGCCGTGACGAGGAAACGAATTTATGGCGAATAATGGAAACAGGAAGTGTGTTATAACTTCTGCATACATTAACTGATCTTGATGAAACTTCAACAGTGTGTTCGCTGTAAGAGGCCGATCACATGGATGTGACTATTGTGAGTCAAAGTTATAGCGCCACCAACTGGCAGTAGGAAGTGTGTCACTTTCAAAATACTTTGAAATCACCCTCTTATTTTTACCCGATTTGCTTCAAACTTGATGTGTATAATGTAAATACACGGCAGATGTAGACCTGTGAAAGGATTATTGATATATTAGATACTGTTGCCATGGCAACGCATCAAACTTTAATATTCTTTTTGGATGCTTTTGAGACTCTTAGCATGCCTGAAATTGCTTAAAATTGCATGAAACTTGACAGACAGATCACATTTATTAGCCAGTAGACATGTGCAAAGTTTCAGAAACGGGCGTGGTGCAGGGGCTCAGTAGCGCCACCTTTTGTGACAAAAGTGTGTGGGGGTGGGGGGGGGGGGGGGGGGGGGTCTGGGGGGGGGGGGGGGTAGTTTCATCTACAATTACAAAACTTTTTCAACTTGATGAAAATACATTAAAGATGCTAAATTGTGAACGGATATTGAATATTTCAAACGGTTTTGCTATGGCGAGGGATTATGTCAAAAAAAGAATCAGGAAATGTCTCATATCTTTCTAAAATGTAATTATACACCATTTATTTTTCTATAAAATTATACTAATATTAGAACTAAACCCATTGTATTCTTTATTTTCAATTTAAGATTTATGTTTAAGTTTAAAAACAGCCAGAATGGTTGTTTAGCCAAAAAAATAAAAAAATAAAAATCATTCATAGTGCTTTACTGCCCTCTTGTGTTCAAAATCAAGTAGGCCAATTGTATTAAATTGTAGGGATGCTAGCCTACTATGGGAATATTTTCCCACCGTGACTCCGCTGGGGGCTTTAAAATCGCTAACTTGAAAGCGAAAGTAACGGACGTCTCCACAAGACGTGCAGCTGTGAGCATTTTCGTTTCATTTTAAAAGAAGCCCCATTTCGGGGGCGGATTTCTTGAATGTATTTTACAAAATCACAATGTTGTGTTTGATTGCGAGTATCCAAAAATAAGTAAACACTTTGCAGTTTGAATGATCTTCTTGAATAAAATGACGGAGTAGCCAATGTTTCCACTGTTCGATCGCGGACGTCCACACGGACATTGATAATGGTGGCGCGTGCAGAGCGCTCGAGGGAATTCCTATGGAAGTAGGAATGAACTAAAAAACGTTCACTCTGTTCTGCTCGCTCATCGTCGTGGACGCGCAGCGTTATGAATGCCCGTGTGATGCAGCATAACACAGCAGAGAGAGACGCTCACTCTCGACTCGTGATTAATTAAATTCGAATGAATTTCTATGGAAGTAGAAATGAAAAAACGTTCGCTCTGTTTTGCTTGCTCGTCGCCATGGACGCGCACCGTTATGAATGTCAGTGCAGCCGCATACTTTTTAGTGTCACTTTAAAATTAGCGCCATATCGGGGGCGATTGCTTCCGGTTTTCAGGGAAAACACAACAACAAAAGAGTAAATGACAGATTCGCTTAAATAGGCACTTTTACACAAAATATTCCGTCATCATTTTTTTCAGTCAGCTCTTCACTCTCGTGATTAATGAATTTTGACTCCTGTTGCTGATCTTTGCTGCAACTTTCGTTTTGCTCACAATTTAGTAAGCAAACACGTTCAAGTTATAATTGTAGTGACTAAATGATTTTATTATACACACACACATCAAATTGACGGTGGTATATTTAAATCTGCATATTGTAATGCAAGGCACCCCTAGTCTAGTCTTATTAAATGTATGCTTCATCTTTCATTTTTAATTTGTAAATTTGATCAATAAATTCAATTATTTAGAATAATAAGACACTATATAGCTGTCCAGAGCGCGCCCCCCACTGAATCTCAAGATGGAAAGCACTGCGTTCGTACTTCGTACTTTTCGTGAACGTATGAGGAGATGACACCTTCGAACACGAATACAGGCTACTATAAACCAGTCCCCAGGCCGAATGTGCGCGAGCACCTGTTTTATCGTGATCATTTTGAACGCGCGTTTATCAAGTCTTATGCCACTCGGTACCAATTGAAGATACTCTGTTTACCGCTATGAAGGTATTTTGTCATATCTAATGTACTATTAATAATTCCACCAGAATGCAACCAAAGCAGTAATTGTAAATCATATTTTTTTTTTCATCCACATGCAGGTGCCCCTGCATGTGGATATTGTTTTTCTCTATATAAACATGAAACAATATAAACACGATAATCATATGCTGACTCGAGTGTGTGTACGTTCTGTACGATATCTGGCGCAACCGCTTTATTAGGCGTTTTTTTCCCGTTCGCGCTGCTTGAGCATTCTTTTATTAATGCTTTTGTTTTTTATATTTTTTGTTTACACATAGGCCTAATGTTTAATGTTTTCAACTAAAAGAAATGGTGACAAAAACGTTAAAAAAAAAACTTAAAAAATAACATCTGCTTCGTTAAATGTTATTTAAATAAACGAATATTCGATCTCTAATCAAAATGAATTTCAAGATATCTTTCACTTGATAATAGATATCTTATATCTATTCTCAAAATTATGACTATCCCTAACTCCAGTTTGAGATATCTACAATGCCGTTCTGACTAGTCATAATTTAAATGTATTTAAATGTATTGTTTGCTTTAAATTAAATTAAGATTGTATGTTTGGTAATTTAATCTAAATTAATTTAAAATTTATGCACTATATTTCAGATCAATATATTTGTTTTCCATCATTTTAATCAACACTAATTTTATTCTCATCTAAATTATAAATAACTTATTTCTGTATAAAATAAAAAATCCCGAATAATCCAGACCAACCAGAGCGCACTATTCCTACAACATCATCAGTGCTAAAGCGGAACTACCAGAGCTGTTCGGCAGATAGCGAGCAGATGCCGCATATGTGTTGTAACGAGGCAGGGTCAGGCCAGGGGGATCCATTTGCAGCTTTTTATTAAGAAAGGTCAAGACAGGCAGGGTCAGCAATGGCAAACAGGGCAGAACAGAAAAGGGAGAGACAAACCAGGTTGACAGGCAAAGGGCAAAGACCTCCAGATAAATACTGGGCTTCTGGATTTACACATTTAAGTGCTGCAAAACAGATTAACTTATGACATCCTATGACAGGGGTGGGCAACAGTTTTAGTCTGAAGGCCACAGTTACTTTGGCAAAGTAAACGGAGGGCCACACTTTGGACAATTGCAATTAAACAGTTACATGATTAAATGGTACAAATTAATTCAATGCAAATATGTATAAGGCTACTCTACAGTTACTTTGACTTTGCCAGCCTATTTCAAGGCCTGATATTTATTTTTGCTATAGGCCAGTCTAACCTAGGCCACTCTAAGGTTAATATAACTTGATTTACTTTCCTACACTACCCTGCACATTGTTCATGTCATTCATACCAGCTGTAACTATTCAAGATGGAAAGCTATTAACAAAACTGCAAATGTATGTGTGCAGGTTACATTAACATTAGGGATGTGCACGAATATTCGAATTTTCGATCTGTAATTATTATTAGTAAAATAAAATACTATTCGAATTTTACTACGTTGCTTTGCTGGCCGTAAATGCAGTGAATCCATGATAAATCCCAAGCACTAACTCGCAATTATAATTAAATGCACTGGGTGGCGCTGTGGAGTGTGTTAACAAGTTGTGTGTATTTGATCACATAATGTTGTCGTCTGCCTCGCGAAGTTTGGAATTACTTGAAAATGATCTTACTAAATGGAATTACTTTTGATCAAATTAATTAATTAATCTGAGTTATAATATCATCATCACCACAATGAGAAATCACATGAAATCCAAACAGTCGACTGAGGAAAGACAGCTGACCAACACTGCATTCACGACTGCAGGTAAGCGCAGCTGGACCCCGCGTGATCCGAGCTTAGATGATAACTTATCTTATAGCAAAATTATTTTGAGACGTATACTTCCTTTAAGTTTCGTTGAGGGAGACCGTTTTAAGAACAGAAAACGCAAAGTGCTGTTAGAAACTTAGAACACCATTATCTTTGTGTCTCTGAAACGTCTGTCAGCGCAGCGCCTTTTCTCACTCGATCATAAATTGCTGGCGGCGCCCCTGCATGTGGATATTGTTTTTCTCTATATAAACGTGAAACAATATAAACACGATAATCATATGCTGACTCGAGTGTGTGTACGTTCTGTACGATATCTGGCGCAACCGCTTTATTAGGCGTTTTTTTCCCGTTCGCGCTGCTTGAGCATTCTTTTATTAATGCTTTTGTTTTTTATATTTTGTTTACACATAGGCCTAATGTTTAATGTTTTCAACTAAAAGAAATGGTGACAAAAACGTTAAAAAAAAAAAAAAAAAAAACTTAAAAAATAACATCTTTTTCGTTAAATGTCATTTAAATAAACGAATATTCGAATATTCGATTTTTATGAGCCCAAATATTCGAATGCAATATTTTTGAAAAATGCCCATCCCTAATTAACATACAGACCTCCAGTGTTGGGAAGGATACTTTCAAAACATATTTCGTTGCAGAATACATGACTGGCAAAACCAGCAAAAGTAATGATTATGAATATGTAAAATATAGCAAGGAGATATTTTAATTGTTTATTAATAAATAAGTGTTTTCTTTGTCATTGTCGGCTAAGATGTGTCATGTTAGGCAGAAACACAGGAAGCAATCGCGAGTATAATACAATTATTTATTTTGAGCACAACAAACACAAGTCCAGGGTGCAGTAAGCCAGGTGGAGATAGGTGACGCAGGGACTTCGATGGTCAATATCGGTGACGTGCAGACAAACGGTGAGACAATCCAAATCCACACGGAAGACGACGAACAGGAAACACCAGGCAGGAACACGAACCAGAAGACAGGGGAACATCAAACAACGATCTGACAAAGGTGAGAGAACAGCGGTGAGTTTATGAAGCATGGTGAGATGAACTGCAGCTGGTGATTGTAATGATGAACAGCTGGAGTGGATCAGGTAATGACATACAGACACGCCCCTTGCACACGTGCACTCATACAACAACATAAACACAAGACTAGAAGGAACCAGCGAATACATCTACCGTGACAAGATGAAGTTGACGATGCTGACTCGCGATCTTCAGTAGCCTAGTGAACGCGCCAGAGAGAAATGCACATTTGATAAGGATTACATAAGCAGAGAGCAGTCTGTAGTCTGTTTTCTTTCGTTTTGAATTGTTCAGTTTAAAAGTAGACATGTGAGGCAAGTAGGCTACTTTATATGCTGAGTTTCGGTTCATTTATGAGACGAGCTCCAGTTCACGCGCCGGCGTGATTATCTCGTTATTAATGTTTCGTGATTATCTCTATATTGTCTGCTATATTTACTTCTTATTTATTAAATACAGGCAATTGGTTGATGAAACATTGATTAAAATTAAGATACAATTAATACAAAACAAAATTCACTTTAAAGAAAGGTTTTGTGCTTTCTGTTTGATGTCTTTGTGAAAGTTTTAAAGCATCTTTTAGTGCCGCTTTCAGAGCGCTCACGTCCGTAACGGAGAACACGTCCGTAACATTGTTTTTCCTCATAAATGCGAACACGAAAAATAAAATAAAATGAATATTTTATGTTATATGGAGACAGATACAACCCTTCATCCGGTAGGTAGTATTAATTTTGGTTTGCGCAGTGTAATTCACAGAATTACTAAAACATATTTTCCACCTAAGTTAAAGATTGTTTTGTGTCACGCATGTTTATTTCGGCGTGTGTTTCATCCAAATTGCGATCGCATCGCGGGGGCCAGATTGAAGCACTATGCGGGCCGGATCCGGCCCCCGGGCCGTATATTGCCCATGTATGTCCTATGACATTAAAAATGATTCTAAATTTAAATGATCTCATATATGTGGCTATTGTGATTCACGATCATAGGCCCTGTCCAAAATGGTACACTTCATATGAATTTTCGGTCTTGTGTACTTATTTCATGTGTCCGTTAAATCCATGGGACCGTAGGGCGACAGTGAAAGCGGGGTTAGGTTTTTGCACGTCGTGCACAGTAACCCTAAAGGCACCGGGGTGGCAGTGCCACTGGCTTGTTTATATATATATATATTGCGTTGAAGGTAATTTGGGTAAGGGAATGAAATGTGCCGGCGGAACCGCCACTCCGGTGCCTTTAGGTAACTAAAGGCACCGGGGTTGCGGTGCCACCGGCTTGGGCCCGCAATCGCTGCTCGTAGCTATATTTGCTATTATTTTACTACCTTTTGGGCACTTTTGGGGGCCTTAACGTGCTCAAAAACTCTTGAAACTTTGCACACGGGCTGAAGCTGGTACCCGGGCGTGGCAGGGGGACTCGACAGCGCCACCTGGAACGGGGTTTGAACACTTGTCCATATATCAAACACGCTTGCATGTAATAATCTGAAACTCGCTACACGTATATATCTCATCGGGCCGAACAACTTTCGTGCTCTAAGTTTTACGCCAGCCCAACAGGAAGTCGGCTATTTAGGGTTGTTTGGAAACGCATGCTCAGGAATTTGAAACACTTCTCCTAGGGAATTCCCCCGTTCGTCTCCAAACTTGGTGTGCATGAAGTCAAGACATTGAGGATGAAAAATTGCCAGGGGATTTTTGATATCTCGAACGGTTTGGCCGTGGTGAGGAAATTAATTTATGGCGAATAATGGAAACAGGAAGTGTGTTATAACTTCTACATACATTAACTGATCTTGATGAAATTTCAGCAGTGTGTTCGCTGTAAGAGGCCGATCACATGGATGTGACTATTGTGGGTCAAAGTTATAGCGCCACCAACTGGCAGCAGGAAGTGTGTCACTTTCTAAATGCTTTTGACAAAAGTGGGGGGGTTAGTTTTATCTACAGTAACAAAACTCGATATGTATATTGTACTCTTCGAGCCGGACAACTTTCTAATTTACCGTAATTAGCAACGACCAACAGGAAGTCAGATAATTTGGTTTGAATATGGTGAGCCTCTCTCTGAGCTCTGTATGGCAAGCCCTTTTAACATTTAAAAGCTAAGTTTGACTATCCGGAATTAACATTGTTGATATCAACAACGTCTTTCTGACAAGTCGTAATTATATTTTGGATAGTTTGTATTATCATCTAAGATATCTGTAACGTAATTGGCCATGGCTAAGCCACGCCCCCAAACGCGATGAGCCAATCACAGTGAGCATAGCTAACCCAATAAAATGAAAGTTACATATATCAAATTTCAGATATCTCTAATCAAAATGAATTTCAAGATATCTGTCACTTGATAATAGATATCTAATATCTAATATCTATTATCAAAATTATGACTATCCCTAACTCCAGTTTGAGATATCTACAATGCCGTTCTGACTAGTCATAATTTAAATGTATTTAAATGTATTGTTTGCTTTAAATTAAATTAAGATTGTATGTTTGGTAATTTAATCTAAATTAATTTAAAATTTATGCACTATATTTCAGATCAATATATTTGTTTTCCATCATTTTAATAAACACTCATTTTATTCTCATGTAAATTATAAATAACTTATTTCTGTATAAAATAAAAAATCCCGAATAATCCAGACCAATCAGAGCGCACTATTCCTACAACATCATCAGTGCTGAAGCGGAACTACCAGAGCCGTTCGGCAGATAGCGAGCAGATGCAGCATATGTGTTGTAACGAGGCAGGGTCAGGCCAGGGGGATCCATTTGCAGCTTTTTATTAAGAAAGGTCAAGACAGGCAGGGTCAGCAATGGCAAACAGGGCAGAACAGAAAAGGCAGAGACAAACCAGGTTGACAGGCAAAGGGCAAAGACCTCCAGATAAATACTGGGCTTCTGGATTTACAAATTTAAGTGCTGCAAAACAGATTGACTTATGACATCCTATGACAGGGGTGGGCAACAGTTTTAGTCTGAAGCCCACAGTTACTTTGGCAAAGTAAACGGAGGGCCACACTTTGGACAATTGCAATTAAACAGTTACATGATTAAATGGTACAAATTAATTCAATGCAAATATGTATAATGCTACTATACAGTTACTTTGACTTTGCCAGCCTATTTCAAGGCCTGATATTTATTTTTGCTATAGGCCAGTCTGACCTAGGCCACTCTAAGGTTACAATAACTTGATTTACTTTCCTACACTACCCTGCACATTGTTCATGTCATTCATACCAGCTGTAACTATTCAAGATGGAAAGCTATTAACAAAACTGCAAATGTATGTGTGCAGGTTACATTAACATTAGGGATGTGCACGAATATTCGAATTTTCGATCTGTAATTATTATTAGTAAAATAAAATACTATTCGAATTTTACTACGTTGCTTTGCTGGCCGTAAATGCAGTGAATCCATGATAAATCCCAAGCACTAACTCGCAATTATAATTAAATGCACTGGGTGGCGCTGTGGAGTGTGTTAACAAGTTGTGTGTATTTGATCAGTTTGGAATTACTTGAAAATGATCTTACTAAATGGAATTACTTTTGATCAAATTAATTAATTAATCTGAGTTATAATATCATCATCACCACAATGAGAAATCACATGAAATCCAAACAGTCGACCGAGGAAAGACAGCTGACCAACACTGCATTCACGACTGCAGGTAAGCGCAGCTGGACCCCGCGTGATCCGAGCTTAGATGATAACTTATAGCAAAATTATTTTGAGACGTATACTTCCTTTAAGTTTCGTTGAGGGAGACCGTTTTAAGAACAGAAAACGCAAAGTGCTGTTAGAAACTTAGAACACCGTTATCTTTGTGTCTCTGAAACGTCTGTCAGCGCAGCGCCTTTTCTCACTCGATCATAAATTGCTGGCGGCGCCCCTGCATGTGGATATTGTTTTTCTCTATATAAACGTGAAACAATATAAACACGATAATCATATGCTGACTCGAGTGTGTGTACGTTCTGTACGATATCTGGCGCAACCGCTTTATTAGGCGTTTTTTTCCCGTTCGCGCTGCTTGAGCATTCTTTTATTAATGCTTTTGTTTTTTATATTTTGTTTACACATAAGCCTAATGTTTAATGTTTTCAACTAAAAGAAATGGTGACAAAAACGTAAAAAAAAAAAAAAACTTAAAAAATAACATCTTTTTCGTTAAATGTCATTTAAAGGGACACTAAGTAAGAATTACTCCCATCTAGCGGTGAAATTGTATTTTGCATTCAAACGAATTGTGCTCTCCAGCGCCTCGCGTTTTCAAATGCGTGTTGCATCTACGGTAGCCGTTATGTACCAAAAAGCTATGACAGGATGTCTTCTAATAGCACTTCGTGGAGTTTTCCTTCGGGTGAACAGGTTTGTTATTTCAAACAAACTTCAAATTGACCCAACGAACAAATGAATGTTACAGTATGAAATAATGAGTGTCAAAAACATGAACTATTGTAATTAGTAGTTATGCCTTCTTTATTCGTTATATTTTCTGAAGTAGCCTACGTGCATTGTTAGATATCATCATCAACTTTTAACTATACATGTTCATCTGTCTATAAAATAAAGTACACAAGCAAACAATGAAAAAAGCTTGTAATTAAGACTGTAACACTGACTTGCCTGTCGAGAAGAAAGCAGGACTTCAGCGTCTCTTTTGAAATCTTTCTCCTGCATTAGCTCTATCCACCTGGAAAAAGCTATCCCGACATTAACTTGTGTTTTTTGTAATCTCCGGTCACGTTTCCTTTTACGATCTATTTTGGACTTTTCTGGCGACGAGGATTTGCAATGCAGCCTTTTAAACTTGCCGAGGCAGTGACAAGCGCCTCTCACTGCTCTGCTCCTCCGCTTCTGCTGCGTTCAGTCACGTCACGCCGGCTCTGAATGAAAACGTGTTGTGGAAACGCGTTGGCCTAGTACTTTTTGTCCCTCTCTGCTATTATAGTTTTTCAAGATGGCGGAACTACATGGAAGCCTCCGTGGACTTACCCGTCCCATGTATATAAATATAATAAATTCTTTGTTTACGAGGATAAATCAGATAATTGGCAGAGGTATTTGTGCACCATTGAGGACATATTTATGAATAAAAATATTGATTTTAGATTATAAATTAACTAAAAAGTTACTTAGTGTCCCTTTAAATAAACGAATATTCGAATATTCGATTTTTATGAGCCCAAATATTCGAATGCAATATTTTTTAAAAATGCCCATCCCTAATTAACATACAGACTTCCAGTGTTGGGAAGGATACTTTCAAAACATATTTCGTTGCAGAATACATGACTGGCAAAACCAGCAAAAGTAATGATTATGAATATGTAAAATATAGCAAGGAGATATTTTAATTGTTTATTAATAAATAAGTGTTTTCTTTGTCATTGTCGGCTAAGATGAAGTTGACGATGCTGACTCGCGATCTTCAGTAGCCTAGTGAACGCGCCAGAGAGAAATGCACATTTCATAAGGATTACATAAGCAGAGAGCAGTCTGTAGTCTGTTTTCTTTCGTTTTGAATTGTTCAGTTTAAAGGTAGACATGTGAGGCAAGTAGACTACCTTATATGCTGAGTTTCGGTTCATTTATGAGACGAGCTCCAGTTCACGCGCCGGCGTGATTATCTCGTTATTAATGTTTCGTGATTATCTCTATATTGTCTGCTATATTTACTTCTTATTTATTAAATACAGGCAATTGGTTGATGAAACATTGATTAAAATTAAGATACAATTAATACAAAACGAAATTCACTTTATAGAAAGGTTTTGTGCTTTCTGTTTGATGTCTTTGTGAAAGTTTTAAAGCATCTTTTAGTGCCGCTTTCAGAGCGCTCACGTCCGTAACGGAGAACACGTCCGTAACATTGTTTTTCCTCATAAATGCGAACACGAAAAATAAAATAAAAATATAGCTGCGAGCAGCGATTACGGGCCCAAGCCGGTGGCACCGCAACACCGGTGCCTTTAGTTACCTAAAGGCACCGGAGTGGCGGTGCCACCGGCTTTGGCCCTTCATCGCTGCTCGCAGCTATATTTATATATATGTATATGTATATATATTGTTGTGTTTTTATACCGCTGTAATCCCTATCAACCATCCTCATATCATCCACATACAATCTGAATCAAATTTTCATCATATGCTCACCTGATGGTTCTCGACGTGGGGAGGTAGAATAGGATCCTCGGCGGTGTCCTTACCAGCTCAGTTCTGGGTTCGTGTCACAAGACTCTTTGCTTAGTATAAAATATCTCTATTCCCATAAAGATATTTTTAGGAAAAATCACTCTGAGTCTGCTTTTAAGAAGTTTTCGAATCACCAAACTTGTGGTTTCGTTTTACTCAAAACATTTCAGAATAATACAAAGACAATAGATTCAAAAATACAGAAAAAGAAAAGAAAAGCGTATATAGTCTTCACCTCGAAAAGTTGCGGCCCCGAAAAACAGGAAACATAATCTTTTATACTACTTGATTGGGGCCGTCCTTAAGCATTGGGGGAGGCAGTCCTAGTTCAGTACTAATTCCTTAAAAGGTAAGTAAAAAGGCAGGAAACATTGGCACTTGTTGTTGAGCAAAAGAAAAATCGTTATTCTTCTAAGGCTCTACATGCATGAGCTAAGCGTTATTCTACTGGTTTTTCCTGCCTGCAGGTGTGAAAACCACATCCTGCCTCTGGCCTCACAATGGCCTCTTAAGAAGCGTTACCTTATCTATGCATAAAGGTCACAGTTGCAACACCTGTGTAGCTCGTGCAATAGCAGCGCAAAGGAAAAATTGCAAACTAAAAATAACATCTTAGATAGCAGGGCAAAGTTGCATCTCTAGAGATGCAACTTTCTCCTGCACATCTAGCATCTCACATTTGGGACATTTAAGTTGACTCACTAACACAAACTTCTTTACAACATGCATCAGTTGCTTGTTCAGTTGTTCCATTTTCCGAATGGTTGTTATCATCTTCCTGCTCTGCCAGACCAAGTCGTGATGTAGGGTCAACGGTCGCCTTCTTCTTTCTTTTGTCCTTTTTCTTGGCTTTGCGCAGGGCTTTGGCGTGGTTCCTCTGGAGCTGGGCAACTAAGAGATCGTCCATAAACATTTCATATTCATCAGTCCTTTTCGTTATATATAACTCCTCCAGGGTAAGGCATTTATTAGAGAATTTCACATCTTTAGGTACAGGCTGTACTTCACCCACTCCTGCAATTCTATGATAAATGTCATTGTTAATATTTCTTGTAAATCTTGCCGTCATTGGGATTCTATCTACTGGACAGTCAATCAATAAGACTACTCCTTTCCGTACACTTTGGTATTCCTGTTCGACATACAACTTATATAAACTTCCCTTATGTTTAATTAGGGTGACTTCACAAAATCGATTCGTTGGCCAAATTGCTGCCGGATTTTGGAATCTAGGGGCTTCATGGATATAGTTGTCGTTCACATCGCCATCCTCCACACAAAACCTCAAGACAACCATGGAGAACCAGACCCGCTCTGCTGCTTCCGGTCGGGTTTTCGCCCGTTTTAGAAACTGCTCGTATGTCTCTCCAGCCATTCGGCCCCCGGTCTCCTGGATCAACACCTGAGGCATTTATAGAAGACATGCGACTTGTCAACAAACGCCAATCCAAATGCCCCTGAGCCCACCTGTCTGACTCTCTTTTGTAAAGTCATACCGTCAAAGATTAAAATTTCTTCATCATTTAAGAATTCTATAATTTGTAAGTTATATATCGATCTTCCCTCTTTTGAGACCGTTCCCCACTGTCGCCCAGGAATACACAATTTCAGCCATGGTGGAAACACATATCTCCTGTTTCTATCCATGACCAGTCTTTCTTCTGAGAAGCCATTCAACTTCAATTCATTTCCAGGGCAAAGCCCTTTTCTAACACTCGCTTTTATAACTAAGTCCCACACATAAGTTACTCCAGTTGATGTTTTCTTTACACACTTATTTTTGTCATTTATGCACAGTCCACACCATTTTTCTCCATTAATTAATTCAAAATACAATCGTTTTATCAATTTGTTACATTCATGACATATTTCATCCCCATGTCCACTCCCAGAAGGCAGTTCAATGTAGGGCTCAATCCCGTTTTCTCGCTTGTTTTCCTCTACATCAATTAGTCTTGTCAGCTCCTGTAATTTGGTTATAAAATTAATTAGTACCTCCAAAACTGACATCAGTCCAACAATCCCTGCACACTTTCATTGGTCTTTTCAGTTTGTCCCATCTATTGAAAAGGATCAATATTCCCAAAAACAACATATTTTCGCTGGGAATATAAACCCCTAGAGAAAAAATGCACAAGGTTAAGGATCCTATCACAATCCATAACCTTGCTTCCTTTCCATGTCGAAATATCAATAGTCCAGTTAGATACAAAGTAGTCACTGCCACCATTGACATCTCGCACCAATAAGTGATATCATGTCTCTTTGTGAATTTTAAACATATATCCATGGCCAATTTTGATCCACTTAGGAAATATAAGGCTATTGTTCCCCTTAGCTCAATCAATTTGGACCACCCCTCAGAATTTATTAACATTATGCAAACTAATATTAATTTACTCATTTTGCCAATCAGTGAAATCCTAACAATTTGAAACATAGAAATTAAAATATGCCAACAGAGATTTCGGTTGTAACCATTTAACAACATCCATATAATATAGGTTCCCAATTCACTAACCTGCGCAAACGAGCTGTCAGAGGTTCCTGGGAAACTCTCAATCTCGTTGGCGGTTTCCATTGAAGTTCCGTTTTTCGTCCCGTTGGATGCCATGTTACGTAATTAGTAATTTAGATCTACTGTTGGTCTTACTGAAGCAAAAAAATTTTTTTTTTTTTTTTCGTTTGAGTTATTTCAAAATGAAATAGGTGACAAAGTCTGTCGTTCAATGATCAACTACACAGTTAGCAGAGAGAAAAAGTTTGGCCCCCTTTGTCTTTCGTCTCTGTAATTTTACTACCCTAACTCCTCCTGTCAATCAAGATCGTCATTCGACGCGTTTCCGGGCCATTCACTGTTGCAACAGCGATTTCTCGGACAGGCTCCTCCTCTTTATTTGAGAGCTCTGCAGCTTTACAATATTTTCTAAAATTGCCAATTGATCTACTCTGTCTCGTCTTGAACATATTCTCTGCCCCATGATATTACAGGAACATTTTATTATGATAAGTAATAACATGAACCCTACTATTCCCACGGCGCAATACAAAGTATACCATCCTAGGTTGATCAGAAGGCTTATTAGCCATTCCCAAACATCCGTTGTTACAAATTTAGTCACTGTCGTAGTGGCATTCACCACCCCCTGTATTCCCGTTTCAAGAAATAGTAGGGGTTCATCAAACCATCCTGGGAAGCTATCTGCCCCGATAATCTCAACACTCCGGTTATAAATAGTTTTTCTCATCCACTCCATTCCTAGATAATAATTCCGGTCTATTCCTTTACACCATAATTTTTTCCAAGACTTTCTTGAGATTACCTGTTCTAAATCATCTAGGGTTATCAACTCTAAATTGGCTATTTTCAACGGGCTCTCTTTTCTCAGTTCATATCTTAGCCAAATATTTTCGTCTATTCTGTCGGAGTCATGCATGACTTTCCACTGCAAGTCTTTGCTCACTGTTCTGACAACACCGTTGGGACCATAAGACATTTGATACCTATCAGACTGATTGTTTTTCACAAGAGTCCATGGCAACGGTACTATTCCATTAGACCAATAACATATTATTGACAACATCTGATTAATAGTTATGTGATCATGTCCCAGAGAACAATTCTTAACTAATTCGCCACATTCTTTACCCGTTAAACCCAGTAATTCGTCGTCATGGAAAATCAATTTCATTCTATATTTTCCATCCTCCTCTTTCCGTTGTTTCATACCTACTCGTTTTAATCTCAATTTTCTTTTAATATTAAGAACACCTGCCGACCGGTTTCCTGATATTGGGTCACTGCCATTTATTAGATCACTGCAATCCATCAATTCGCCTCGTTTGTCACAAAAGCTGGAATATGAAAAATCGTTATAACCATTTTTGTTATATTTATACTTGTTTTTGTGACTTTTATTGCTTATTGCTAACCTGACACATCTATCCATTATCATCATTTTATTTTCATAGTAACTTTTCAATTCTTCATCCGTTTCTAGAGATTCCTTCAACACCATTTTGGTTAGATAAACTTCAGTGTCTCTACGTCTGTTATCTATCTCCCATGATTCCTTTTTATAATTATACTTCACTCGAGGTATTTTTAATTTCTTTGACCATATCCAGGGAATGGTTTTATTTAATTCTAAATCAATTTTGGTTGCGTAGTATTTCTCCGCCTCGATTAATTCCATAGCCAATCGGTTGTCCATATTTGGCGACAATCGCGATTCCAAATATCGCCCATGCATCGTTGTTAGCAACACAAAATCACCCTGAGGATTTAACAACTTAATAGCTTCTAGCCATTCTCTTATCGTTCTTTCCATTTCCGATTCTCTGCTTTTTTGTTCAGTTTTTAGGCTTCGCCCTTTTCTTCTCATAACCGTTCCTTTGTTTTTGCACTGGCCTATTTTCCATGGATTAAAATCTTTATTCGTTCTGAATATCCAACATCCCCCTAGTTCCTCGTTTGAACTTGTTCTGCTTGTTGATCCAATAAAATATTTACTCGTTTCATTCCTCCACTGATCCGTAATATAACTATTGGTCTCATAAATTTCTACTTCTTTACTATACCACCGTCTCATTTTCACGGTACTTCTAACCTTAATTTTAGGTTCTCTGATCAGGTAATAAAGTAAATTATTATTTCGATTTTTGTTACTCAAATTACCATTTATCCATTTCCAGAAATGTTCATTATTTTTCTCTACTTCATGTCTATTTTTGTTTTCAGTAGCATGTACAATTACATCAAATCCAGAAACGTTTTCTCTTTCTACTTCTATTTCGGCTAATATTACTTGGCCAGTTAATATTTCCCATTGTAGTACATAACTGACCCTCACTACGGCCAGAACAATTATCCCCAAACCTAGAAACAACCATAAAAATGTACTTATCCATTTCCAACAATTTCGTTGTTGCTTCAATCTCCTGATATTATCTCGCGCTCCTTTCAATTCCTCCACCAGATCGTCCTTCGACCTCGCCCGTCCCATTGTCTGAAATCACAGGTTAGTTCCTCGGCTCGGAAACGAGCCGTTTAACACGCTTAAACAGACCTTTCTTGATCACTCTGATTTCGGGTTGTTTCTCATGCAGTTCAGCTTCAATTCCCCCAATCCAATCAAAGTCAGGGTGTGCGCTGGTTAGTACATTAATTTTCAAATGCAACACAATTTTGAATTGTTCCTCAGGTTCTTTGGTGATCTGTTCGTCTCCGTAAAAGTTTCCTGTCTGAAATTTCTTCTCATTAGCCTGCCAGACTAAGTGTTCTTTCACGTCTTTGGGAGGGGCTACTACAAGCTCCACAAACTTCTCCTTCCTGTTTGATTGTCTTTTCTCTTTAGTGACATTGGACCTACACAGATTGCCTCGATAATCTTTATTGTACTTGGGACTTTCTTCCCATCCTCCTTCCTGTGCTATTTCTAAAGCTAGGGAGGTCCAGGTCCTCACTTGCCACTCTTGTCCCCTTTTAACATACACCCACGCTAGCTTTCCGGATGAGCCTCTCTTCAGTTCAACTTCTGGAAAACATCTTATAATGGGTGTATGCCATAAAGCGAGGTTCCACCTGACAGATTCTAGATCGGCCAGAGACAAATCACTCTCGCGATCTCTGTTCACTATTTCTTTGACTAGTGCTTCCCTCTCCCGTAATGCCTGATTTTTAATTTCTTTATCATCATTGGGAAAGATGGGGATTCTAGGTTCCAGGAACGCTGCTCTTTCATGTTTCCTCATCCCTATCCAGGGATGTCTGGAAAATCTCGTGATTATGCCATCCTGAAATAGCCCTATGGGTTTCATAACTCTTATGGCTTCCCATATATATCTTGATGACATAAGCGTCCTATCCTTCGTGCCACATACTACACACGTCCAACTGTTATTTCCATCAAAAGTGCAACTGCACTTTTCAGCTGTCCCACCGGACACACGGAACAAATCTACTCTCATCTTAGGATGGAGTGGCCAACAATTCTTACATATTAGGATGCCTCCTATCTCAATGTGGCTTTGTTCCTTAAATGTCCACTCTAGGCCGATAGATTTCTTTTCATCAGAAGCCAGAGTAGGCAGGGCCACTGCTTTGTCACAAATTACACACATATATGGACGGACTCGAACCTCCACCGGTGTGGTTTTAGTTCCTCCGAAGCCCAAAACTCGCTGGAGTTCTGGCTCTAACCACAGCATAGCTTTTGAACCATGTTGACCGTGCTCTACTCTGATCAGCCCTCTCCTGCTTGTGACCCGGATTATTTCTTCCATCCTTTATTTTTTATTTCTTAACTAGGTCTTTGTTTGATTGGATACCGTTATTTTCTAGCTCCACTGTATTTGATCCTGTGATAGCTTTGACTTTGTCTACGGTCCCTAAACCTTGGTTGAATCTCCCTACCTTTTTCCGTCTAGTGATTATCACACTGTCTCCAGGTTTGAACTTCGGGTTCTGCTTTACCTCCTTTTCCTTGGGTGTCACGTAATCACATCTGTTGAGATGTAAGAGACAGGAATAAACGATTCTATCCCATTCTCCCAGCTCCTCGTTTTTACTGAAAAATTCTTTCACTTCACGAATAGCTTTTTCAGCAATTCCATTTGTCTCTGGTCGGTAGGGGATGCTCTTGACCAGCAATATTTTATTTTCTCGACAAAAATCTTCTACCAGTTTCCCACTAATGTTATGCGCACCATCAGCTCTCACTGAAACCATTTTTCCTTCCCATTTTATCCACTCCTTTAGGCATTCGACCACATTTTTCTCTAATGCAGTACGCATTGGCCAGATCATTTTCTTTTTTGTGTGGTTGTCAATGGCTAGCAGGAAATAACAGTTTCCTAACTTTGTTTTTGGCCGGATAGGCCCCGCTAAGTCTATGCTGACTTCCTGCCCTCTGTATTCTTTCGGCAGCTCGCTCTCCTGGGCCCCTTTTGTGGTCATAAACTTCCTGCATATCTTACACTCTCTTTTCACCTCTCCATACCTTTTTCTCCAATTTGGTATGATGAGATTTCTGAGTCTAAGCTCCATCTGGATCATGTTATAGCTGGGGTGGTTAAAGTCATTATGTAACTTTTGAAACAATTCTGTGACCTCCTGTAGTTTGACTTGACCTATGAACTTGTCTACCTCTCTGTTCCCTTGAGCAGCCTCGCTTTCCTGTTTCGTGTGGCTGACTTGGTGATAACAGTGCACTGTCACCTTCTCGATTAGCTCAGCTATCTTTTCCCATTGTTCTTTATGTGGCATAGGTTTGTTACGCGCATTATGGAAGCCGTTGGCTTTCCATATCTTTAGTTCTTTATTCAAACCATCAGCTACATATTCCGAATCACATGTCAGGACAACTTCTTTATGTCCTAATTCGACCGCCTTTTCTAAAGCTTTTTGCACCGCAGTGACTTCAGCTAACTGGGCAGTTCCTTCAATCTCTTTACTCTGGGAAGTTATCAGCTGACCATCTCTCTTGATCAAGTAACCCCATTTTACCTTGCCTGCTTTCTCACTGCCGTCTGTGAAATATTTAGGCAAATGCTGATGAGCATCATGAAACTTGGTCATTTTTTCTTTCCTTTTCAGTTCAATCATTCTCCATTCTAGTTGGTTGTCGCCTAAAATTAAATTCCACTGATCCCATCTCTGGGAATTAATTCTTGCCTGATTCATAACAAGGTTCTTTTTTAATCTGCTTAGTTCACCTGCTTGAGAATGAATTTCAATTGGCTGTTCTTTTGCTATCGCTTTCAGCTGCAATAGCCTTTTTGTCACCGCAGCTAACACTCTTTCAGGACCATTCTCATCATATTTCATCATACTCTGTTCTTGTGTATGAGTCAAAAATGCTATGGGGCCTTTCCCATCACGGTTTGACAGTGTCAGGGTAACTTCCTGTTCTGCTTCCCTAACATCAACTATCAGTGGAACCGCTTCGTCTCGCCGCTCCAACTCCCCGCTGTTTAACGCCATCTCAATCAACTTTATTCTGGCTGTTTCCATTTCATTTGTCCACTGCCATTTTCCTTCTCTTGTGCCCTGGTATAGCAGCTTAGCCTCCCTGGCATACTTAGGAATCAGCTCCCTGATAAAATTCAGCGTCCCTAACAGTGATTGCAGCTGTCTTTTGGATTTTGGAGGACCTGATTTCAACAGTTCCTCTAACTTGCCTCTAGTGCTCGTGGTTAGAGTTTTTGAATCCCTTCCTAACTTGAATCCTAAGAAATCCACTTCGTGTTTTCCTATTTCCATTTTCTTCAAACTTGGTTTGAGACCTGCAGCTGTCACTCTGTCTAGAGTCTGTTCTAGCAACTTCATGTGTTCTGCCTCTGTCTCTGTGGCCACAAGTATGTCATCAATGTACACTGTCACCGGTATCCCTGCCAGCGTTTCAATCATCATGCTTTGAAAGACATTTGGTGAGTTTTTGTAACCTTGTGGTAATCGAGTGTACACATACTGATCACCCTGAAACGTGAATGCAGTTTTGTCCTGACTTTCTTTGGCTAATGGAACACTCCAAAACCCGTTAGCGAGGTCAATTTTTGACAACCATTTTTTATCTCGGCCAATGCTTCCACTAGCCTCACCACAGTTAATTAGATATCTAGTATCAGGTACTGTGAGTCGGTTGAGCGCCTTGTAATTCGTAACGAGTCGCCAACTCAAATCCGGTTTAGCTACGGACTGAATCGGGGCATTTGTGGGTGCGCTTTCATTTTTCTTCAGTTTTCGTATTATTCCCTGATCAGTCAGCTCTCTAATGGTCTCTCCAATTTCTTCCTCTGCCCTACTATTGATTTTGTATTGTCTCTGGGGAGGGGGAATGCCTCCTTGAATTACATGTTCGTAATTCGATTGAACTTTTCCACAATCATTTTTACTCTTTGAATAATAGGGCAGATACTTTTTCAAAAGCATTTCCAGCCCCCCTTTATCTGTCAAATCTGAGTCTCTTATAATTCTCTTAATTTCTTTGTCCAGATCCACTATTCCTAATTTTCCTATTTTTACCAAATCGTCGGGGCAGAGCAAGTTATCATTACCCATCACTACTCTTATGTTTTCCTTTTTCCAAACGCTTTTATTACTTACACGACCTTCAAAATCTTCAACTGTTATTGAATCAATTAATTCTCCGTGATTCTCTGAGGGTTTTATAACACTAATATCCGCTCCGGTATCGACACGAAACTCGGTATCATCGTAAGTTTTATACAGTCGTTTATCTTTTTCCACTGCTTTGAGTAGTGCTGACTTCAGGGGGGCCGCTTGATCCTAGTCTAAATCCCTATTTGGTTTCTTCGTCCTTTTAGCTTCCTGTTCTTTTGGTTTCTCCTCCTTGGTTTCTCGGTTACCTGCTTCATTGTCAACCTTGACTCTTCCAATTCTAGGATTATCTTTGGTTTTCTCCCTTTCTTTTCTAATTCTGGTCTTATCTTCCTGACTGAGTTTATTCCATTTCTCAGGACTGATATAGGACCCCTTCTCTTGTCGGTCTGTCTCCTTCCTGAATTTAGGCCTAGGCTGATCTTTATGCCTGTCACTTACTCGATTTGAGCTCCTACGATAATCGCTTTCCCCTACATTCCTCTTCAGCACTGTTTTAGGGTTTTGATTTGACATTTGTCTTTTTTCTGGCTCATAGCGATTGTAGGGCTTTCTTTCTCTTTCTGATTTCAGAGTTTGAGTTCTAGCTGCCTGCGATTTCTCATTCGATTTGCTCCTATCGTTTTGAATTAATTCGGTCTTGCGGTCATACTTAATCAGGGTTTTTTCCGGTTCGTCAGGATCAGTTTCAGGCCCTAATAAGAGAAACTCTCTAGCTCCTAGAAGAGCATTACTTTTTACCCCAGTGAAAATGTGTTTGAGGAGCCCCTCAACGCCTTTGTGTGCCACTTCCTGACATGCTGACAGGGCCCCTACGGTTAACCATCTTTCCTCGAACCGCTTCTGTTCTATTTCCTCTTTGTTCGTGGGAATTAAACTCTCTAGCGTCTGCGCTAATTCTCTCCCCCCATGAATTCCAAATTCAGCGAGGATATATGAGTCTATGGATGTGCCCGTTACCCCCATTTGTTCTCCATATCGGGCTATCTCCCGAACTTTTCCTTTCACTGTAGTATTTTTTAGCTTAGCCCTTTTCAACATGCGTATCTCTTGATCACGTTTTAACAGTTCCTCTAAAGTAGCTCCTGTTTTTGTCAGAGCGACTTCTGGTTCTTTAACCAGCTTTGTTTGGGAATCTGGGGTTTTAGGCTTTTGTCCCGGAGTGCCTAGATGTAAGGCTTTTAAGTGTCGATTTAACGCATGCACTTCAGCTGGCTGTTCTGCACCTGTCTCTTCCCTGTCTTCATCATCAGCGGTTTCTCTGAACCGCAGTCGCCGCGGGATTGGTGGGGCTCTGACTGGGGTTTCTTCCCTGTCATTTTCGCTCAAGACTGCTCTTTGTGGTTCGATCTCTAACGCTTCCTCTTGGTCATCTTCACTTATTGACTCATCATCACTCAATGATTCTACATCGGAGTAATATTGTTCATAACATGCATTCCCTATGTTTCCTTTAACAATGCTTTCGAGGGCTGCTTTATTAGTTAGGTCTTTCTGGGCTAAAATGGCTCTTTTAGCTCTGCGAGTCAGTCTAGTATCTGAGAGAATCTCTTCTGCGTCGCCCCCGTTAAGCAAACACCACAATTGACCATTAGTAATTCCAGGGGCATATTCTTTATCCCACATAGCTTTTTGTTCTAAAAGCGTCTCTTTCTTTTTGCTTTTTGCATGTGTCGGTCGATACGATCCTCTGCCCAACCCAAATGTCTCGTAACTTTTACAGAGATTTAATTTGGGGAAGGGGTTTTCTACGGGGTCCTTTGCGCCTCTAGAAGTGACAGTTCGTTTTAATACTGGCCACTCTGATTTTTGTTCCTCAATTGAGGTTGTAGCGCCTAGCCTATTTGACCCCTGTCCTCGTCCTGCTTTCTGACCTGATTTCCTTTCGACAGCCGCTTCATTTTGATTTACTAATTTTGCAATCTCTCTTAATACCGCTGCATGTGGATGACAAATCATCCATGTTTTAGGCCAATTAGTATCGTTGGTGTTTCTAACTAGCGTGTTTACTAGATATGCACCCATTTTGACCTCATTAAAGCCGAATTCTCCCCCTGAAATCACTGGCATGGCTATTGTGGAGTATTTATTCTCTCTAGCACATGCACCTATTTTATCGACTAAAATGTTTAGGACGGCTATCGCTTGTAATTCTTCGTCAAGATCAGAAGTGCCCCCTTTCTTGTACCCTATTGCGTGAATTACAGGTTTACCATTTGGTCCTCCGATTTTTGGGAGAATTATGTCTCCTGTTTGTAGAGAACTGGCACGGTTCTCTAACAACTTGTCGGATTCATTTTGGAACTTTCTCCCTGCCTGTCGCAAAAAGGCTCCTGCTACGCCAGCCTCATGGCGGAGGGCTCTGTTAGCGGCGTTAACCAAAGCATCTGCCTCTTCCTCAAACTGCAAATACCCTGTCTTCAGTACCACCAAATTTGTTCCTTTCGCGAAATATAGTCTAAGGGGTTCTTCGAACTCTACCAATGTTTCTTCCCTAGGACTAGATATGGCTTCATAGAGCGGAGCATCAGGTTCAACAAGGTTCATTCTCATCTCTTCCTGAGAGATCACGCTGTAGGTTACGGAGCCTTTGTCCGATTCTTCTCCTGAACCATCCTCAATGAGAGTGGTCCAAATTTTTTGTTGGGATGCCCTTCATTTCTTTCCCTGTCGTGTTAAAGACCTGGACTTTTGGGCCCTCATCATTTGCTCCTTTATTGGAGTAAATGAAAGTTGGAGCTTCTGCTCCCTCTTCAACCCTAAAGTTTATTACTTGAGCGATATCTCTGATTTCTCGCCAGGGTATATTCCTAAAGCCACACTTACATCTGGTAAAGTCTAACCATTCTAATTTTCCTGCAGTGTCGCTGGTTACTAAGTCTATAGTAACCATTCGGCTTTCCATTTCTTATGTGTTGTAATTCATTCACAAGCACTAGAATCGTCACTATAGATTTTTAGGAAATACCTGCTCGCATTTCCCTGTGGCACGTGCGACCAGGAAAACAATGCCCACCGACAACGCAACCCGAAGGGAGCAGCAGTTCGGACCACGTTGAAAGCGTACACCGAAAACCTAGTCACCCATGTGTCGCAATCAAAGGATGCAACCTTTTCACAAATCTATATGACTCTTCCCTCAACTCCCTTATTTTCTGCAAGTGTTTGGGTTCACTCAAAATTCCCTTATTTTTTGCGAGTGTTTGGGTTCACTCAAAATTCCCTTATTTTTTGCGAGTGTTTGGGTTCACTCCAAAACCGGTTTGTATCTTTAGACTAACTCACCCTCCTCTCAGGGTTCTTTGAGTTTTCTGTCTGTTTTAACAGGTCTTCATATGAGCCTGCGCGCGCTGATTTATCACTTAGTTCCCCTGGAACTTTACAGGTGATACATGTCTCAATTCGATTCTTTTGAACCGCTAATAATAACAGTGACTGTAGTATGTGGACTTTGGCTATACGCGTTTTTTTTTTTTTTTTTTTTTTCAAACTCTTGAACTATTGTCCTTATACTTTCCTTACTAGCAAAAAGCCTCACGGTTGGGCGCCATGTTGTGTTTTTATACCGCTGTAATCCCTATCAACCATCCTCATATCATCCACATACAATCTGAATCAAATTTTCATCATATGCTCACCTGATGGTTCTCGACGTGGGGAGGTAGAATAGGATCCTCGGCGGTGTCCTTACCAGCTCAGTTCTGGGTTCGTGTCACAAGACTCTTTGCTTAGTATAAAATATCTCTATTCCCATAAAGATATTTTTAGGAAAAATCACTCTGAGTCTGCTTTTAAGAAGTTTTCGAATCACCAAACTTGTGGTTTCGTTTTACTCAAAACATTTCAGAATAATACAAAGACAATAGATTCAAAAATACAGAAAAATAAAAGAAAAGCGTATATAGTCTTCACCTCGAAAAGTTGCGGCCCCGAAAAACAGGAAACATAATCTTTTATACTACTTGATTGGGGCCGTCCTTAAGCATTGGGGGAGGCAGTCCTAGTTCAGTACTAATTCCTTAAAAGGTAAGTAAAAAGGCAGGAAACATTGGCACTTGTTGTTGAGCAAAAGAAAAATCGTTATTCTTCTAAGGCTCTACATGCATGAGCTAAGCGTTATTCTACTGGTTTTTCCTGCCTGCAGGTGTGAAAACCACATCCTGCCTCTGGCCTCACAATGGCCTCTTAAGAAGCGTTACCTTATCTATGCATAAAGGTCACAGTTGCAACACCTGTGTAGCTCGTGCAATAGCAGCGCAAAGGAAAAATTGCAAACTAAAAATAACATCTTAGATAGCAGGGCAAAGTTGCATCTCTAGAGATGCAACTTTCTCCTGCACATCTAGCATCTCACATTTGGGACATTTAAGTTGACTCACTAACACAAACTTGTTTACAACATGCATCAGTTGCTTGTTCAGTTGTTCCATTTTCCGAATGGTTGTTATCATCTTCCTGCTCTGCCAGACCAAGTCGTGTTGTAGGGTCAACGGTCGCCTTCTTCTTTCTTTTGTCCTTTTTCTTGGCTTTGCGCAGGGCTTTGGCGTGGTTCCTCTGGAGCTGGGCAACTAAGAGATCGTCCATAAACATTTCATATTCATCAGTCCTTTTCGTTATATATAACTCCTCCAGGGGAGGCAATGTAAGGCATTTATTAGAGAATTTCACATCTTTAGGTACAGGCTGTACTTCAATATATATATAAACAAGCCGGTGGCACCGCCACCCTGGTGCCTTTAGGGTTACTGTGCATGACGGGCAATAACTTAACCCCGCTTTGACTGTTGAGAAGATGTGTACTGTAGAGCTTGCATTGGTGTGGGCTCTGCAAAAGTGTGCATTGAGGGCACATATCATATGCGTGAGCAACCTTCTGAAACCTAAAATGAAAAATGAGACACCCTACGGTCTCATGGACTTAATGGACATATGAAATAAGTAAGTTATGAAAGTTAAATCAATTGTGCCAAGACAGAATATTACTTGCCTGATCTGATTAGAAAAAAAGTTTGTGTGTGTGTGTGTGTGTGTGTGTGTGTGTGTGTGTGTGTGTGTGTGTGTGAAACGTGATTGAACAATGTAGACAAAAACATACTCCGTCCTTTTGTTCATACAGAACATTATTCAAACTGTAAAGTGTTTACTTATATTTGTGAACAATCGCAATAAAACACAACATTGTGCTTTTGTCAAACTGTAAACTACAACTGTCACCCAACCAAAATCTTTATTTTATTTTATACAGAAATAAATAATCTATCATTCAGATGAGAATAAAGTTAGTGTTAGTTCAAATTTTAAGGAAAACTCTGAAATATAGCACATTCATTTAAAATTCATTCAGGTTCAATTACCAAACATACAAATCTTAATCTAATTTAAAGCAAACAATACATTTAAAATATATGGGTTGTATGCCTATTTTTTATATATAAAAAGATATATATCCAAAAAGACAAGGCCTAAACTTTAACAAGGGTTAAACAATCACTGTAACAGACACAATCATACACACACACACACACACAGACACAGACACAGACACAGACACACACACAAGTCAAATCACTTACATTTTATATGCAATATTGACTTTTTTCTGTTTCAGCAGTGAAAATAGTTAAACAAAGATCACAGCAGAACCATCGAGCATCTCACAGAAACGTGTTTTCTCATTACTGAATGATTCAGCATTTTGAACGAATCGGTTGACTCAAAGATTCAATGACCAATCCATAATCTGTCTCATTCATGAATGACTCAGCCGTTCGAACGAATCGTTCGAACAAATGAATCAATGACTCGCTCATTAAGACGGTCGCCTGGCGTCACCTAATGACGGTTTAGTGATATGTTTAAAAGTATCATTCTTTCAAACGATTGTTAATTAACTCATATTTGAAACATAAGCTATATAATATATATATATATATATATATATATATATATATATATATATATATATATATATATATACAAACATATATATACACACAATTTAGTAAGCAAACACGCTTCAAATGTGTTTTTATTTTATTTTTGAGCAGAACGAAAGTTGCAGCAAATATCAGCAACAGGAGTCAAATTTCATTAATCACGAGTCGAGAGTGAGCGTCTCTCTCTGCTGTGTTATGCTGCATCACACAGGCATTCAAAAGGCTGCGCGTCCACGACGATGAGCGAGCAGAACAGAGAGAACGTTTTTTAGTTCATTCCTACTTCATAGGAATTCCCTCGAGCGCTCTGCACGTGCCACCATTATCAATGTCCGTGTGGACGTCCGCGATCGAACAGTGGAAACATTGGCTACTCCGTCATTTTATTCAAGATGATCATTCAAACTGCAAAGTGTTTACTTATATTTTTGGATACTCGCAATCAAACACAACATTGTGATTTTGTAAAATACATTCAAGAAATCCGCCCCCGATATGGGGCTTCTTTTAAAATGAAACGAAAATGCTCACGGCTGCACGGGCATTCATAACGGTGCGCGTCCACGCCGAGGAACGAGCAGAACAGAGTGAATGTTGTTTAGTTCATTCCTACTTCCATAGGATTTAATTGAAAACTCTCGCTGTACTCTGCACCCTTGTTAATGTCTTGTGGGGACGTCCGTTACTTTCACTTTCAAGTTAGCGATTTTAAAGCCCCCAGCGGTGTCACGGTGGGAAAATATTCCCATAGTAGCGTCCCTACAATTTAATACAATTTGCCTACCTGATTTTGAACACAAGAGGGCAGTAAAGCACTATGAATGATTTTTTTTTTTGGCTAAACAATCATTCTGACTGTTTTTAAACTTAACATAAATCTTAAATTGAAAAAAAGGAATACAATGGGTTTAGTTCTAATATTAGTATAATTTTATAGAAAAATAAATGGTGTATAATTACATTTTAGAAAGATATGAGACATTTCCTGATTCTTTTTTTGACATAATCCCTCGCCATAGCAAAACCGTTTGAGATATTCAATATCCGTTCACAATTTAGCATCTTTAATGTATTTTCATCAAGTTGAAAAAGTTTTGTAACTGTAGATGAAACTAACCCCCCCACTTTTGTCAAAAGGTGGCGCTACTGAGTCCCTGCACCACGCCCGTTTCTGAAACTTTGCACATGTCTACTGGCTAATAAATGTGATCTGTCTGTCGAGTTTCATGCAATTTCAAGCAATTTCAGGCATGCTAAGAGTCTCAAAAGCATCCTAAAAGAATCTTAAAGTTTGATGCGTTGCCACGGCAACAGTATCAAAGATATCAATAATCCTTTCACAGGTCTACATCTGCCGTCTATTTACATTATACAGATGAAGTTTGAAGCAAATCAGGTTAAAATAAGAGGGTGATTTCAAAGCATTTTGAAAGTGACACACTTCCTGCTGCCAGTTGGTGGCGCTATAACTTTGACTCACAATAGTCACATCCATGTGATCGGCCTCTTACAGCGAACACAATGGTGAAGTTTCATTAAGATCAGCTAATGTATGCTGAAGTTATAACACACTTCCTGTTTCACGTTTCTCGCCATAAATTCGTTTCCTCGCCACGGCCAAACCGTTCAAGATATCAAAAATCCCCTGGCAATTTTTCATCCTCAATGTCTTGACTTCATGCTGACCGAGTTTCGTGGCATTTCTTTGAATTCTCTAGGAGAAGTACTTCAAATTCCATTGCATGCGTTTAACAAACAACCCTAAATAGCCGACTTCCTGTTGGGCTGGGGTAAAAAGTAAGAGCATGAAGTATATATGAACCGATGAGATCTATATGTGTACCGAGTTTCATATTATTACATGCAAGTGTGTTTGATTTATGGACCAAGTTTTCGGACCCCGTTCCAGGGGGCGCTGTCGAGCCCCCCTGCCACGCCCGGGTACCATCTTCAGCCCGGCCCTGATGGCCGCGGGTTCTGAACTGTGTGCAAAGTTTCAAGAGTTTTCGAGCACGTTAAGGGCCCCAAAACCTTGAAAAACTATTTTAAAAGCATTTTCACTCAACAGACAATCCCCTCACCCCACACACACACACATAGATGCAGAGACAGAGAGAGAGGGAGGGAGAAAATCCTCCTGAAAATCACATTCAAACCAAGAGAGAAACAATTTTCCTTCCCTTTTTTTGTTACTGTAGGTAAAACTAATACCCCATTTTTGACTAAAGGTGGCGCTACTGAGCCCCTCACCACGCCCGTTTCTGAAACTTTGCACATGTTTACTAGCTAATAAATGTAATGTGTCTGTCGAGTTTTATGCAATTTGAAGAATGTTAAGAGCCTCAAAAGCATTCAAAAAGAATATTAAAGTTTAATGCGTTGCCATGGCAACAGTATTTAAGATATCAATAATCCTTTCACAGGTCTACATCTGGCGTGTATTTACATTATACAGATGAAGTTTGAAGCAAATCGGGTAAAAATAAGAGGGTGATTTCAAAGCATTTTGAAAGTGACACACTTCCTGCTGCCAGTTGGTGGCGCTATAACTTTGACTCGCAATAGTCACATCCATGTGATCGTCTCTTACAACGAACACACTGCTGAAGTTTCATCAAGATCAGTTAATGTATGAAGAAGTTATAACACACTTCCTGTTTCCATTATTCGCCATAAATTCGTTTCCTCGCCACGGCCAAACCGTTCGAGATATCAAAAATCCCCTGGCAATTTGTCATCCTCAATGTCTTGACTTCATGCACACCGAGTTTGCTGACGAACGGATAAATCCCCTAGGAGAAGTGTTTCAAATTCCTGAGCATGCGTTTCCAAACAACCCATGATAACTGACTTCCTGTTGGGCTGCCGTAAAACTTAGAGCACGAAAGTTGTTCGGCCCGATGATATCTATAGGTGTAGCCAGTTTCAGATTATTACATGCAAGCGTGTTTGATATATGGACATGTTTTCGAATCTCGTTCCAGGGGGCGCTGTCGAGCCCCCCTGCCACGCCCGGGTACCAGCTTCAGCCCGGCCCTGATGGCCGCGGGTTCTGACCCGTGTGCAAAGTTTCAAGAGTTTTCGAGCACGTTAAGGGCCCCAAAAGTGCCCAAAAGGTAGTAAAATAATAATAAATATAGCTGCGAGCAGCGATTGCGGGCCCAAGCCGGTGGCACCGCAACCCCGGTGCCTTTAGTTACCTAAAGGCACCGGAGTGGCGGTTCCGCCGGCTTTGGCCCTTCATCGCTGCTCGCAGCTATATTTATATATATTTATATATATATATATATATATATATATATATATATATATATATAAACAAGCCGGTGGCACCGCCACCCCGGTGCCTTTAGGGTTACTGTGCGTGACGGGCAATAAAGTAACCCCGCTTTGACCTTTGAGAAGATGTGTGCTGTAGAGCTTGCATCAGTGTGGGCTCTGCAAAAGTGTGCATTGAGGGCACATATCAACCACAAAGTATGCGTGAGCAACCTTCTGAAACCTAAAATGAAAAATGAGACACCCTACGGTCTCATGGACTTAATGGACACATGAAATAAGTACACAAGTTTGAAAGTTATATACAGTGTGCCAAGACAGAATATTTGCCTGATCTGATTAGAAAAATAGTTTGTGTGTGTGTGTGTGTGTGTGTGTGTGTGTGTGTGTGTGTGTGTGTGTGTGTGTGTGTGTGTGTGTGAAGCGTGATTGAACAATGTAGACATAAAAACATACTCCGTCCTTTTGTTCATACAGGACATTATTCAAACTACAAAGTGTTTACTTATATTTGTGTACAATCGCAATAAAACACAACATTGTGCTTTTGTCAAACTGTAAACTACAACTGTCACCCAACCAAAATCTCTTACACACACACACACACACATAGTTTAAAAGCAAAAAAATCTTTTAGACATTCATCATATTGCATTGGTTTTCATTTCTTGTTCTCGAACAGAGCCCTAATCTGTTTATTTTTTCAGTTACACATTCTACATTGATTAAAAAAGAAAAATCAAATGTGTTTTTATTTTATACATAAATAAATAATCTATCATTCAGATGAGAGTAAAGTTAGTGTTAGTTCAAATTTTAATGAAAACAAAAATATGATCTGAAATATCGCACATTCATTTAAAATTCATTCAGGTTCAATTACCAAACATACAAATCTCAATGTAATTTAAAGCAAACAATACATTTAAAATATATGGGTTGTATGCAATTTTTTTATATATAAAAAGATATATATCCAAAAATACAAAGCCTAAACTTTAACAAGGGTTAAACAATCACTGTAACAGACACAATCACACACACACACACACGTCAAATCACTTACATTTTAGATGCAATATTGACTTTTTTTCTGTTTCAGCAGCGAAAATAGTTCAACAAAGATCACAGCAGAACCATCGAGCATCTCACAGCAACGCGTTCTCATTACTGAATGATTCAGCATTTTGAACGAATCGGTTGACTCAAAGATTCAACGACCAATCCATAATCTGTCTCATTCATGAATGACTCAGCCGTTCGAACGAATCGTTTGAACGAATGAATCAATGACTCGCTCATTAAGACGGTCGCCTGGCGACACCTAATGACGGTTTAGTGTTATGTTTAAAAGTATAATTCTTTCCAACGATTGTTAATTAACTCATATTTGAAAAATAAGCTATATATATGTATATATATATATATATATATATATACACACATATATATACACAAAAATAAAATAAACACATTTGAAGCGTGTTTGCTTACTAAATTGTGAGCTGAACGAAAGTTGCAGCAAATATCAGCAACAGGAGTCAAATTTCATTAATCACGAGAGTGAAGAGCTGACTGAAAAGATGATGACGGAATAGGCTATTTTATGTAAAAGCGCCTATTTAAGCGAATCTATCATTATACTCTTTTGTTGTTGTGTTTTCCGTGAAAAATAATAGACTATTGAACTCACAATTCAAGCAATCGGCCCCCGATATTGCACTAATTTTAAAGTGACACTAAAAAGTATGCGGCTGCACTGGCATTCATAACGGTGCGCGTCCACGGCGATGAGCGAGCAGAACAGAGCGAACGTTTTTTAGTTCATTCCCACTTCCATAGGAATTCCCTCTAGCGCTCTGCACGCGCCACCATTATCAATGTCCGTGTGGACGTCCGCGATCGAACAGTGGAAACATTGGCTACTCCGTCATTTTATTCAAGAAGATCATTCAAACTGCAAAGTGTTTACTTATTTTTGGATACTCGCAATCAAACACAACATTGTGATTTTGTAAAATACATTCAAGAAATCCACCCCCGAAATGGGGCTTCTTTTAAAATGAAACGAAAATGCTCACAGCTGCACATCTTGTGGAGACGTCCGTTACTTTCGCTTTCAAGTTAGCGATTTTAAAGCCCCCAGCGGAGTCACGGTGGGAAAATATTCCCATAGTAGGCTAGCATCCCTACAATTTAATACAATTGGCCTACCTGATTTTGAACACAAGAGGGCAGTAAAGCACTATGAATGATTTTTATTTTTTAATTCTTTTGGCTAAACAACCATTCTGGCTGTTTTTAAACTTGAACATAAATCTTAAATTGAAAAAAAGGAATACAATGGGTTTAGTTCTATTATTAGTATAATTTTATAGAAAAATAAATGGTGTATAATTACATTTTAGAAAGATATGAGACATTTCCTGATTCTTTTTTTGACATAATCCCTCGCCATAGCAAAACCGTTTGAGATATTCAATATCCGTTCACAATTTAGCATCTTTAATGTATTTTCATCAAGTTGAAAAAGTTTTGTAATTGTAGATGAAACTTTGCACATGTCTACTGGCTAATAAATGTGATCTGTCTGTCAAGTTTCATGCAATTTGAAGCAATTTCAGGCATGCTAAGAGTCTCAAAAGCATCCAAAAAGAATATTAAAGTTTGATGCGTTGCCATGGCAACAGTATCTAAGATATCAATAATCCTTTCACAGGTCTACATCTGCCGTGTATTTACATTATACACATCAAGTTTGAAGCAAATCGGGTAAAAATAAGAGGGTGATTTCAAAGTATTTTGAAAGTGACACACTTCCTGCTGCCAGTTGGTGGCGCTATAACTTTGACTCACAATAGTCACATCCATGTGATCGGCCTCTTACAGCGAACACACTGTTGAAGTTTCATCAAGATCAGTTAATGTATGCAGAAGTTATAACACACTTCCTGTTTCCATTATTCGCCATAAATTCGTTTCCTCGTCACGGCCAAACCGTTCGAGATATCAGAAATCCCCTGGCAATTTTTCATCCTCAATGTCTGGACATCATGCTGACCGAGTTTCGTTGCGATTGGTTGAATTCTCTAGGAGGAGTATATCGAATTCCAGGGGCATACGCTTCCAAACAAACCATAATAGCCGACTTCCTGTTGGGCTGGGGTAAAAAGTAAAAGTACAAAGGATATATAAACCGATGAGATCTATATGTGTACCGAGTTTCAGATTATTACATGCAAGCGTGTTTGATTTATGGACCAAGTTTTCGGACCTCGTTCCAGGGGGCGCTGTCGAGCCCCCCTGCCACGCCCGGGTACCAGCTTCAGCCCGGCCCTGATGGCCGCGGGTTCTGACCTGTGTGCAAAGTTTCAAGAGTTTTCGAGCACGTTAAGGGCCCCAAAACCTTGAAAAACAAAAATAAAGGCATTCTCACTCAGCAGACAAATCCCCCTCCCCTCAAACACACGGAGAGACGTAGGGTCAGAGAGAGAGGAAGAGAAAATTCTCCAAAACATCCACTTTCAAACCAAAATATCTGACTTCCTGTTGGTCTGAGCTAATGACAGTTAATTAGAAAGTTGTCCGGCTTGATCTGAACAATATGCGTACCGAGTTGTATGATTGTAGGTAAAACTATAAAACTAACACCCCCACGTTTGTCAAAAGGTGGCGCTACTGAGCCCCTGCACCACTCCAATTTCTGAAACTTTGCACATATCTACTGGCTGATAAATCTGATGTGTCTGTCGAGTTTCATGCAATTTCAAGCATGTTAAGAGTCTCAAAAGCATCAACAAAGAATAATAAAGTTTTATGCGTTGCCACGGCAACAGTATCTAAGATATCAATAATCCTTTCACAGGTCTACATCTGCCGTGTGTTTACATTATACACATAAAGTTTGAAGCAAATCGGGTAAAAATAAGAGGGTGATTTCAAAGCATTTAGAAAGTGACACACTTCCTGCTGCCATTTGGTGGCGCTATAACTTTGACTCACAATAGTCACATCCATGTGATCGTCCTCTTACAGCGAACACACTGCTGAAGATTCATCAAGATCAGTTAATGTATGCAGAAGTTATAACACACTTCCTGTTTCTTGTTTGACACACTTCCTGCTGCCATTTGGTGGCGCTATAACTTTGACTCACAATAGTCACATCCATGTGATCGTCCTCTTACAGCGAACACACTGCTGAAGATTCATCAAGATCAGTCAATGTATGCAGAAGTTATAACACACTTCCTGTTTCTTGTTTCTCGCCATAAATTCATTTCCTCGCCACGGCCAAACCGTTCGAGATATCAAAAATCCCCTGGCAATTTTTCATCCTCAGTGTCTTGACTTCACGCTGACCGAGTTTCGTGCCGTGTGTTTGAATTCTCTAGGAGGAGTATTTCGAATTCCTGAGCATGGGTTTTCCAAACAACCCTAAATAGCCGACATCCTGTTGGGCTGGGGTAAAAAATCAGAGCATGAAGTATATATGAACCGATGAGATCTATAAGTGTACCGAGTTTCATATTATTCCATGCAAGGGTGTTTGATTTATGGACCAAGTGTTCAAACCCCGTTCCAGGGGGCGCTGTCGAGCCCCCCTGCCACGCCCGGGTACCAGCTTCAGCCCGGCTCTGATGGCCGCGGGTTCTGACCCGTGTGCAAAGTTTCAAGAGTTTTCGAGCACGTTAAGTGCCCCAAAAGTGCCCAAAAGGTAGTAAAATAATAATAATAATAATAATAAATATAGCTGCGAGCAGCGATTGCGGGCCCAAGCCGGTGGCACCGCAACCCCGGTGCCTTTAGTTACCTAAAGGTACCGGAGTGGCGGTGCCGCCGGCTTTGGCCCTTCATCACTGCTCGCAGCTATATTTATATATATATATATATATATATATATATATATATATATATATATATATATATATAAACAAGCCGGTAGCACTGCCACCCCGGTTTCTTTAGGGTTACTGTGCACGACGTGCAAAAACGTAACCCCGTTTTCACTGTCGCCCTACGGTCCCATTGATTTAACGGACACATGAAATAAGTACACAAGACCGAAAATTCATATGAAGTGTGCAAACAATACATTTAAATACATTTAAATTATGACTAGTCAGAATGGCGTCGTAGATATCTCAAACTGGAGTTAGGGATAGTCATAATTTAATTGTAGATATCTATTATCAAGTTATAGATATCTTGAAATTCATTTTGATTAGAGATATCTGAAATTTGATATCTGTAACTTTCATTTTATTGGGTTAGCTATGCGCACTGTGATTGGCTCATCGCGTTTGGGGGCGTGGCTTAGCCATAGGCCAATTACGTTACAGATATCTTAAATGATAATACAAACTATCCAAAAATATAATTACGACTTGTCAGAAAGACGTTGTTGATATCAACAATGTTAATTCCGGATAGTCAAACTTAGCTTTTAAATGTTAAAAGGGCTTGCCATACAGAGCTCAGAGAGAGGCTCACCATATTCAAACCAAAATATCTGACTTCCTGTTGGTCGTTGCTAATTACGGTAAATTAGAAAGTTGTCCGGCTCGAAGAGTACAATATACATATCAAGTTTTGTTACTGTAGATAAAACTAACCCCCCTCACTTTTGTCAAAAGCATTTAGAAAGTGACACACTTCCTGCTGCCAGTTGGTGGCGCTATAACTCTGACTCACAATAGTCACATCCATGTGATCGGCCTCTTACAGCAAAAACACTGCTGAAGTTTCATCAAGATCAGTTAATGTATGTAGAAGTTATAACACACTTC